>JAXGGA010000377.1:0-243499 GCA_038373865.1 Uloborus plumipes
ACAAAATTAAGTGTTTTTTAGTCTTTTTCTCTTTCCTTATACAAATTTAAATATATCTTTACTATATACTTAGAGTTTTAGCAGATTTGACCTACTTGATGGACACATTTTACTATGAGAAAATAGCATTAAAATGAGCTACAAAGAAAAAATATTTTCTTGAAAACGAGACGAGACAACACGCAACTTTCTTTTTTACGTTATATTACACATCTGTAGGTTCCATAATCCATGTAAGCTTTTTTTCCCTAGAGTTGCTGTTTTGAGTTAAATTCGATCAAAAAACCGTTTATTTTGAAAATTTGAAAAATGTCTTAAGTCTTTTTCTCTTCAAAGCAATGAGATATTAAACAATTTTCGTACCACATATTCTCTTCATAGTATAAATTTTCAGTATATGTTAAAAAAATTTCAGGGGGTTGCTTTTAGAGGGGAAATAACGCAGTTCAAAGTCGAGCGAAAATGGTCTAAAAACTATACTTTGCGGCCCCTTAAGGCTCCTCCGTAGTGAGCCTCGAAAGTTTCGAAGTTAATGTTAAGTCTACGGGGCAGTTAATTCCGGATTGCTTTATCGCATTTAAATATTTTGAGATAATTTTTTCTGCATAAGATTCTTCACAGCAAGACAAATATCGCGTGTTTTTTAAATTTTTCATTTTCTCTAAAAGTGTACTGTTAAATGGCAGTTGAATTTTTGACTTGAAAAGTAAGAGGTGCTTTTTGCTTAAACACTTCATAAATATCTAAGATGAAATATTAGCTCAAAATGAAAAACAACGCGTAATTCTTGAATGTTTAGGCTTTTCAGGGATACTTTTTACTTAATCGTACCTAGATTAGAATAAGAGTAATATGGAATTAAAAACTGAGAAAATTTGTAAAAAGCGAAGAGTTTTCACGTAAACCACGCCTCCGGTCGGTGACAATCAGTGGGCCAGTAGGGGGTCAGGGGGAAGTCGTTTCTCAGCGGAGAGTTCGTCTTCAGGGCAATAAAAAACACATGTTTGGAGTTGGAGGGAGGGGATGGCAGTAACAAAGAGTTCAATGAGTAAAGAAGCATTTCTGTCTCTTTCGGGTGAACAGATTCAAACTTCGGAGACTGACTACCTTTTCTTTTTGAGTTCCGCTACATGACTTTGCTTGCGTATGTGGAAATATTTCATATGTTGTGTCACATGTGGATAAAAATATAATTTTTAATTTTGTTCCAATAGTTTAAATCCTATGCTGTATTTGATTTCATTTTTATGCATTGTTTTTTAAATCTTCAAAATGAGCAGCCGATACAAAAAAAAAAAAAAAACTCTACGAAAGGCCGTCAACTAAACTTAGTTTAATGCAAATGATTTCTTCACTCCTTAAAACGCAAGGATTTGAATCAATGTTTATTCTATGAGTTATGGGTGAATATCAGGAAAAGTGCCAATTTGACCATGGAAATTTTCAATTTTGAAAGATACTCAGAAAATAAAATTAATAGGGTATTTCAAATACACATTAGTAACAATTTTTTTAAAAAATTAGGGGAATGGTCAAGGTGAACATTTACTCCCAATTTAGGGGGGTTCTCTTTGAGCGTTACCGGCATGATGAGAATGCTACCGATCTGACAAATATTACAGATTTCACACTTAGTGTACAAAAGTAAATACATTCACTACCTTTTATGTTTTAAAAGAAAGTAATTATAACTTAGAATATAATAATACTTACACAGCCTAAACGCTTTTTTGTTTCATAAATAAGATTGGAGACTAATTAAAAGTTAGTTAAAGTTTAAATTAGTGCGACAAAGTTTTTTTCAAACAGATAAATAGGTTAATAGTTAACCAATCAAAATAAAATAAAATTCTTAACACAATCTTTAAAAAACGAAATTAGCTCAAGACAGTCAGAGTATGGCGGGGGGGGGGGGAGATTTGCACTAAACTGTTCTTAAATTTTCCATTTTAAAGCAAAATTATATTTTGGGTGCAGTAGTTACGAACGAAGGTCTGAATATTGATGTAAAAAAAAGAGGGGGGAAAATGGCAATTTTGTTTGAAAAGTAAAATTTTGCGGAAAAACTATTGCTTTTAAAGTATTTAAAAAAACAATAAATAAACTGCTTCCAATAATGGAAAATTTGATGATGCACTTGAAATTATCTTTTTTCTTTAAAACTCAACTCATAACACGAAGAAAGAATTGCGAAAAAACATCGGTAACGCACGCATCAGTTTCGTAACAAATATCTTCTACTTCGGCGCTGCCGACATGACCGCTGCCGACATGACAAATTTCCCGCAATATGATAGCTGAACATCCCTAATAAAAGATTTGAAAATAAAAACACCTTATTATGTCCATGGCAATAGGTTTCTTTTCCATTATGCAAAAATAGAGTGAAACATTAATTTATTTTGTGTCTTAATTTCCGCTGTCGACATGACACTTCATTTAGTAGAAACAGAAAAGTCAAGATTGAAAAAATCTTACCTGTAATTCAATGCAGCCGAAGTGAAAATTTTCTATCGGAACTGAAACATCACATATAAGAGTTTCACCCAGTGTAATTTTTTGGCACCAAAAAATGTTTTGTCTAGATATTTTCATTCCGGAAGTTGGCTCACTTGTCATGTTGTGAAAACTTGTGACAAGCAGAAATTGCTTTTTTTATCGATCTAAATTCATTTTATCTAAAGCACAAGAGTTAATCGTCATAGATGAACATAAAACACGTTATTTAATTTTGTATTTATTTCTGCTGCGATGTTTTATAATCCACAGGATTTTTTTTAACTTTACGATTGGACTGCGCGCTGCCGACATGACATTTGAGGCAATAAAAAGAGTTCTATTGTCACAAATTAAAGTAAAACCGGAAATTTTTGTCATGGATTGTATGTGCGACGCAGTTTACTGTATGAAAAAAGAAAAATGTTTGGTTTTTATTTGGAAGTGCTTGAGAAATTCATTTGTGACTTATATTAGCACTTTTCCTGATATTCACCCTTATATGATCTGAAATCTTAATAAAATACTTCTATCCTTACGATGCCCAGTTTGGGAAACTCCTAGCTTAGCGCAAGGCATAACAACATTGGATTATTTTGAATGTTACAATTGCTTGCATTAATGTAGCAGAAAAATTATTCATTACCAATTAACCCTGTCAATTCTTAGTTTAGAACTGACATTAAAAACAACTTGCTTTTATCAATTAAGAAAAATATAAATATAGATGAGAAAAACATTCATTTATTTATCTTTAAGTTCACGCGATGTTGTTGGCAACGATATCCTAAGTTTTAATTAATTAAATTATTGATGTTTATTGATTTATTACAGCAGTAAAAAAGTTTAAATTTCACTTACTTTTTACTCTGCAAAAAAACCTGACTCATGTTTGATTGACGTTTATTTTTTTTTCTGAGGGGGGGGGGTAATCATGTCCTGATTTAATTAAAGCCCGTATAGACTTAATTAAAGCTCAAAGTATAGTTATGGGTTACGTGCAGATCGAGAATGAAAGAGGCACTTTTTAAATTGGATTCGAAAAAATTCCCATAGACTAAAAAAAATGTGCCCCTTTCATTCTCGGTGTTCGATATGCATATGGCACGAGTGAAATAAAGGTGCAATATTGTTTGTTTACAGCATCATTGTACTGCAGTCAATAATCAGGCAAATGTTGAGGGGGGGGGGAGTTCATGGTTCAGACTGCGATACTGTATCTTTTTCGGACTAAGGAGGACTCAAAAGGATTTTCAATGTCCCCTCTTTATTCTGCTTTAGCGAATAGTAAATTTTACTAGTAAGGGTTATCCTCTGTTTTCTATGTTTACCGTGTCCTTTGGAAAACAATTAAACATATTCAAATTTAAAATGCTTTCTGATCCGTGGAGTTCATTTTATACGAGGTCGGCAATTAGGGTCGTTTTTTTTTTAATTTAATCTTAGTACTTGTAATAATGTAATTGAATTAAACAATTCAATTACATCACTGTTCCAATTGTTCGTGTCCAATTGTGATGGAAAGAAAGTGCTTTTTCTCATTTTGTCCAATGTCTGCCGCCACCCAAAAGTGGAGAAAATACCAACTCCGTGAATTTGATTGCACAATTCAAGAGGGCCCCACAGATAGCTCAGACTTACTGTCCTAAAAGTTATTGAACCCTAATTTAATGACTCAAGAATCTTATTCCACAATACTGAGACAAACGATTTTTTTTTTCGTGTTTACCTATTTGTGAATTGAATTGAAGGAAACCAGGAAAACTCGTGCAGAACTATTCTAGGTAACATGTTCAGGGCCACCTGGAGCCAAGTCAAGCTTCGTATCAGTTTGGTCGGCGCGTCTCCTCTCAAATAAATAAATGAAAGTAATACCACTCCTGCTCCGTTCCGAGCCCCTAGTTTCTGACTAGGTTGGCATGGCCTTTTCTCGGCGCTGAACATGTCACAACGTATAAAAGCGCATTCATTGTCTTCGAACTAGATAAACTTTTTTTAAAAGAAACTACGTTTGCAATTTAAAAACATCATCTGATTTGTGCAATGAAACACTAAGTATGGAACAAGGATATATTTTCATTTGAAAGCACTGATGGCGATAGGGACAGCATTAAATTTAAGAATTTAAATTTAGGCGCCATGATGATGCCTTGGATACGTTTCAGGGAGTTAAAATGAGTAATCTATGTGCCATTTAAATGAATCGAATCAAATGTACGTGTATACGTATCATCATACACAGTGATGTAATTGTGGGAAAAAAGTTTGGAGGAACTTACCTTGCGGCGACCCACCAAAAGAAATGGCGGTTTGAAACCCATCTACTTTATATTTGCTTTACTTTTACAATAACCCCCCCCCCCTCCAACTACAGCACAGAGAAGATTTTTATAAGTCCTTCGGAAATAGAAATGCTACATATTGGTATTTGCATTATTTACAAAAAATAATAATCATAACTAAAATACATAGAAGAAAAGGATTTTTTTCAAAAACAAAATTGATTACATTTTGAAATTACTTTAAAAAATGTCTTCTTTTCGCGTCTTTCGAGGGTTTCAATCACGATGGGTCAGGAAAGAAAAGCTTTGATGCGATCCAAAAATTTACGCGTCAAACTTGGAACCTTGCTTTGGAAATTAATAATTCAGTGCTTTGGAAATCTAGGCATCAAATTAAAATTTGTGATTTCAAAATGCGACTAATGACCGCTTATTTCTGACTCTAATTGGGAAATGATCCTAATATTTGTAGTAGCCAATTTGTTATATGGGTCATTCCATGTCAAGTGTACGAGGCGTCCCCACTCGACCCCCTCCGATTTTGATGAAATTTTTTTTGGATGTACATATAAGACTTGCAAGAAGCCATACCAAATTATAGCTCCATAAGCCTTATGGTTTAGCCAATAAAAATTATTTTACAAAGGCCTCTTTTTCGTGTCTTGGAAAAAATGACCAAATCGTCAAGTTTGTGCTTTTATTGCCCGCGACCCAAGACAATTATCAGGCTCAAATTTGGTGATTATGATCACTGTTTAGGGTAGAATAGCCTACTGGAGCAACAAAAGCTCAATGCACTGCAGATTTTTTGCAATTTGCTGCCAAAGTTGGTAAAAAATCGTATTTTGGCAAAATTTTACCATACGTTTTTAGCTTGTATCTGCTGAAAGAATGACTCTCTGAAGCTAATTCTTTCCTCGTTTGTAGCCTGATAGTTCGTCCGAAAGGTGTGTAAGTGGCATCTTGATAGCTCAAATAATTGCTGAATTATGCTAGTTCAAATTCCAGTCAAATTTATTTTTCCTCAATTTTGTCTCAATTTCAAAGGGCAATATCTCAAAAGGGTCATGTTGAATTTCAATTTTCTTTACGTCATTGGAAAGAACACATTTTTTTAAACTAAAAAACGTTATTTTTATTTTTGAGACAAACTAGTTTCAAGGGGATATTGCAGATCAAAAGTATGTACGTCATTCAACGTGAAATCAAAGAAAAAAGACATAGACATCAAAAATTGACGTCAATTTGTTTTATTAAAATTTACAGGAGCTATTGTACTTATGTTCTGATGAAAAAACCCTGTTTTAGATATTTTTGAACTTTAGTTTTTTTGTGCGCATCCGTAAAACTCAAGAAATGGCAAAAATAAAGTTTCGTTTTTAACAAAAGTAATTATCTTCTTATAGCTGCTATAAGATCTTAGTCTTTTCCTATGTGTTATTTTTAAACTCTTGAAACAGAATTTCGGATGATATGTCACTTGGCAAAGTTGTAGGACATTAATGTTTCAAGGTCATAAAAAGCATTTTCCCATTTTTCATCATTTTTGTTTATGGGCTAATTGCAATCATAGGCTGAATATCTAGGCACATCCTCTGCAGTATAAAGAATGGATTTTTATTACTACTAATCATATTTTTAATTACTATTGTTATCATTTACATGGTGGAAATAATTGCAATATTCAACTCTATCGAAAACTTTCGTTATCGCTTTTTAGAATAATGGCTTTGCAGTCCCATTATACATATTTTTTATCACGTACACACCATATTAACTGTTTTATTTATTATTTAACTCATTTATTAATTATTTTTATTTTTATTTTTTTGAAAAAAGAAACAATGCTTTTTATGAATTTAAAATATTAATGACACCTTGCTAAGTGACATATCATCCGAAATTCTGTTTCAAGAGATTAAAAATAAGACATAGGAAAAGACTCAAGCAATTATAGCAGCAATACGAAGATAATTATTTTTGTTAAAAATGAAACTTCATTTTTTGCCATTTCTTGAGTTTTTACGGATGCGCACACAAAAACTAAAGTTCAAAAATATCTAAAAAAGGGTTTTTCAGCAGAATATAAGTACAATAGCTCCTGTAAATTTTAATAGAACAAATTGACATCATTTTTTGATGTCTATGTCTTTTTTCTTTGATTTCACGTTGAATGACGTACATATTTTTGATCTGCAATATCCCCTTGAAACTAGTTTGTCTCAAAAATAAAAATAACGTTTTTTAGTTTAAAAAAATGTGTTCTTTCCAATGATGTAATGAAAATTGCAATTCAAGATGACCCTTTTGAGATATTGCCCTTCGAAACTGAGACAAAATTGAGAAAATAGAAATTTGACTGGAATTTCAACTCGCATAATTCAACAATTATCTGAGCTATCAAGATGCCACTTGCACACCTTTCGGAAGAACTATCAGGCTACAAACGAGGAAAGAATTAGCTTCAGAAAGTCATTCTCTCGGCAGATACAAGCTGATAACCTATGGTCAAAATTTGCCAAAATACGATTTTTTACCAACTTTGGCAGCAAATTGCAAAAAATTTACAGTGTATGGAGCTTTTGTTACACAAGTAGGCTATTCTACCCTAAACAGTAATCAGAATCACCAAATTTGAGCCTGATAATGTCTTATATGTACATCCAAAAAAAATTTCATCAAAATCGGAGGGGGTCGAGTGGGGATTTTCTCGAAATTTGAATTACTTGACATGGAATGACCCATATTTTTTCCGCAAGTGGCGATCTTGATGTTTAGAAAAAGGGCATTTTTAGTTATAAAATTTTAATTCCGTGCCTGTGTAAGCTTAAAATCTGGCATGCTGTGTTTCAAATCACTGGTAGGATTATCATTTTTCATCATTTTTTTTTTAAATTTACGAATTTATTTATTTGATAGAATTTAATAGTTACTTCATTAAAATTTAGTGAGATTATGTTGGTTACTTATTTTGCTTTTCTCCCCCTTTTCTAAACTGATCATAATGCACAAATAATTCCATTATTTAGTAAATTTCATTAAAGAAATGAATCAGCTTTACGTACAACAAAAAACTGAATAATTTTCTATGGCGTTCATTTTTAAGGAAACCATCAATATGTAATCATGTAATTTATGTGTTCATTATTCTCAAATTTTCATTCATTTGTTGATTTTAAGAAAAAAATGTCTGTGCGTGGAAACATATTTCCAAATAAAATCAGATATAATGTTGAATGTACAAGCATTAATAGGTGTGAGTAAAATCACAGGGACGAATTCCACAACGTAAAATGGCAGATTGAGCCAACTAACTGCCTTTCTTCTTTCAATTCAACAAGGGAGAGGCAGCTCTGATTTTCGCTTGAAGCTTCTTAGATTGCTGTTCACAATAGGGGTTCTTTCTCCCCTAAAGTGACGGGTTCGAGTGTCCCCCACTTTCTCCTCACGGTCCAGTTATTGGTGGTTAAAATGTCAATCACCTCACAGATGTACACTCCCCTTCACTCCCCTCATAAAGAGAAAGGAAGCGGTGTAAGACGAATTCCGATATTCTTTTCCACTGCAGCGTCCCCTTAAATCGAAAGGGGTACATACATAACTCTTTGCATTTGATTCAAAAAAACATTTATAATAGTGTGCTCATAAATAGTAAAACTATCTTGAAAAAGTAATACTTTAAAAATACATTTTCAGTACTTTTTCTTCATGCAAAAATAAAAGCATTTTTTTCTAAAAAAAAAATACACATTTTTCAAGTTTATTGTTCTTGTTAAAACTATAAAGAGAGAAAAAAAATATTTCTTACAATTTGAAACACAAAAATTTGTGGTAATAAAATACATAAATGGTTCTAAATAACATAAAATAATAATAATAAAAAAAAACTTGAATAAATTCATCAAAACTTATACCGTAATTCTACTACAAAATTTAAGCAGTGGTAAGTTATTCAAAATATGCTTCATAATACGAACATAGTACAAATGAGTTTTACCTAGTTGTTGAAGCAGAAGGAGTTTGTTGGAGTAGTTGCTGGACGGGCTACTTGCTTCCGTCTCGGAATCAAAAACCTCTTGGAAACTTTATTCACCTCCTTCTTCAGTGAAGATACTGAAATGCAAAATGAACTTCAATGCATTATCTTTTATAAATAGGAAACAGTCAGGGTTCCCATTCCAAAGCACACTATCAAGATTTATACTTTGTTCCTGTGGATACCAGTGACAAATATAAAAGATATGTATTTTAATAAAATTAAATAAAAAACTTAGGATTGCAACCTAGGATAAACATACTGAGCAACAATGCAAAAGTTAAACCGAATGCAGAAAGCTAACCTTAAACAAACCACTTGAGAACTTTGTAGGGTAAAATATATAAAAGCTGATAAATACATAACTGTACATTACTTACATCTGATGATAATCAGGAAGATTAGTTGTCGATTGACTAAACCCATCCAAAGTACTTGCACTATCATCGACATCTTCATCGACATCCATGTTCTGAGTCGTGCTAGAAATACACAAAAAAAATGAAAAAAATATAAATTTCATAAACTCAGCTCATTAATTCCCTTAAATATTATACTTAGGTTACAATGTGATGTAAAAGCTTCTGGTCACATAAAAGTTCAAAAGTTCGAAAAAGACAAATTTGCAAAACTTACTTTCAATTTCAATCAATTTTATTTTTTTTTTCTTTTCGATATTCTACAAATAAGCTAGGCATTATGCATGCTGAGCTAAATAGCAGTGCATATGAGCAATGCATTTAATTAAAAAAAACATTATACTGATTCATTGAAAATGGAACCTAGTTAATTCATTTTGAAACCTCATAACCCTGAAATCAAATTTTTAAATTTTCAAACCATTTTTAGCACTTCCCAGGGCTCAGAGCATTGCCACTGTATGCTTTTACAAGCGTTTGATGCGATTCGAAGGGTAAAATGTTATTTCTTAAAATAGTTATAAAAAATGAACGCTGTCCGCGAATTGTAGTCTGAAGGCAAACGCAATGAAAGATGAAACTGTCCAAACGTTAACTAAATGCAATTATCATAGGTTGAACTATAAAAAAATCACTTAACAATTTCGTAATGCTTGCATATATGCATTTATACGATGCAAAAATATTGAAATCTCAAACACGAGAAGCAATTTTTTTATAAAGTCCGAATAAATTCAATGTCGCTAAAAATAAAATTTATAATTTATTGAAATTAATCACAAAGCTAATCTAAGGTAGCATGAGTGGAAATAATTTCCAATTGTCTGAAACAGCCATATATTTGCAAAAAGCAAAAGGATTGAAATCTCAAATACGGGAGACAATTTTTTGCGATCAAATACATGGTCGGAAAATTGCACTGATAAAATATTTTTGAAGAAAAATAAGCAAAATTCAATGATTATGAAAAAATTCAAGCATCAAGAAACTTTTCATACCTTTTCAGTTTTAAAAATTTGTCAAGCACTTGAAAATAATTTTTTTTCAAGAATGTGCGAGCCCTAAATATATGATTTTTATTTGAAATATAGGATTTATAGGAAATATAGCATGGTTTTTGACCTTCTTTGACAAATATAGGATTTATAGGAAATATAGGATGACTTTCATCCCTGTATAAAGTAATTATTTATGCTGATTTCTTTTGTTTAATCTTCAAAACATTTCACTGGGAGGCACTTTCTAATGCTGAAACTCTAGTCTGCAGTATTCTTGCACATTTGAGCTTTTAACATTTAGTTGCTTTTATTTTTTAACCTTAAAAGGTATTTTTATATTTAAATAAAATGTTTGTATGTAATTTTTCTAAGTAACAACTTACTCTTGTATTCTTAGTCACTTTCAAGTCTTTTCTAGGAATAGCTTTGATCCATTTTGATTTCAGATCTTCATCTTGGGGGAAACTAAAGATGCGGGCTTTATTTTCTTTGTTATAATTTTCCCGGCAATTAGTAACACAGCAACTATTAGGCATCTGCAAATGAACCAATTAAACAGTTTATTCCTATGACATATTATAAGCTGAACAAATATATGTAGAAAGCTCAGTTAATGTCCAACATGCATACTATTTGATTTACACCATTAAATATAATTTTAAAAATATTGGGTAAAATTTTCCAATTTTTTTTTTTTTTTTTGAAATATTATTTAAAGTATTAAAAATAAATGTTTTTTTGATAAAATTTTATATCTATTTTGGGTTTTTCTCTCCCCCCCCCCCCCAGACACATTTAATGACAGACAATCACCCCGTGTCGCTCAGTGAAAAATCTTTAAAAAATGCTCTGGTACCTATTACAAAAATTGAGCAGTCAATGATATTGGGAAACTAAATTTGTAACTGTCAATGATTCCTTTTATGTTGTGACTAATCTTATCTTTGAAAAATACGTAAAGTTCCATAGAATTTACTAAAGGAACTTTTCAATACACAATGCAAAGCAAAAATTCAAATGCAGCAAAAGGATATAATTCATACGACATATTTTAAACAGAACAAATATTTCTCGATAGAGCTCAGTTAATATCCAGCATGCAAACTATTTGATTTGGTGTTCAACATATGGTAATAATTCAAAGAAGAAATTAAAGAGGGAAAAAAAAATCACAAAACTGACCTTGTTTATTAAGATCTTTCGAAGTTGCTAGCAAACTACTGGACGAGTGGAAAACATCAAAAAACCAAATGAATTTGGCCTGACAGCAGGTATAAGGAATCTGCAAATGAAGAGATTAAATGATGTTAATAAAAATATTTATTAAAATAATTGAGTAATGAATTTATTTCAGTTTTAAGATGTTATCTACTACTATAGAAATAGTGTTCTGCAAGATCTATTCAATTAACTGACCAGTTCATAATGTTGAGAAACTAAAATTGCAACTGTCAGATTCATTTTAATGTTTGTCATTAATTTGATTTTTAAAAATATGTCGAGTTCCATACAATTTATGAAAGGAACACTTCAATACACGCTGCATTCGGAATTAATTATTGAAGTATTGTAAACTCAACATGCACTTTTAGAAAATTAAGCCAATTTCCGCCAGGAAAACAATTTGTTCTAGATACTATTCCAAACTTTAATATTTCCTTCCCACTAGATTACTACACAAAAGTAATGAAGTAAAAGTGATATCGGAAGAAAAAGGACATACAAAATCACAAAACACCTGTGGCATACACAATTTTTTCACGAACAACATTCAACATTCGCGAAGGAAAAGAAGTTATTAGTCACACTGAATTATTCAGTTAGGCTTAACACCATCAAAAACAACACATTCTAAAAAGCAAAAGGGAAAAAAGTGGCATTTCACAACTTACCTTTCTTTATTTGTGTGTCCAGAAGCATCGTTGACTTGGTTGTTGTAGATGGATGTAAATTACCTAATGATTACAAACAAGCACGCTTACAGCGCGAAACGTCTGACATGGAGTCCAATCGTAACCTACGTGGATGGGCGCTCAATCTTCGTAGGCTACGGTCCAATGGTCGAATCTCGCCTCGCCGCCGCCGTGAATCGTTTACGCGATGTAAAAGCTGGGTGAAATTTTAAAAATTTGAATTTTTTTATATAAACAAGATTATTTTGAATATTTATTGAATCTTATTCATAACATAACGGTACAGCAATTAAATATTACTACAGCAATTAAATATTACTATATTTAGGCAATAACGTAAAATGTCGTTTCTGCTGTATCGCGGCGATGACGCGTTACGCAGTAGAAGCGATATACGATATCCGGAAGAATTAGCGATATAGGACTATGACGCATGGATGACGCTATGATATAGTGTGCTACTAGGGGTTAGCTTGAAGTCATTAACATCGGTAGAACACCATTCATGCCGTAACACAGGTAAGTTCTGCGCTATATTCCCGCGGATGTTTTGCGTATATTCGGCGATGTTTTGACATCTAACATCTACGACGTGGACAACGTTCTACTGAAGTTCATAATCTTAAGACTTCGAAATAACTGTGGGTACCAAACCCATATCCTAACCTAAAATTGAAACTTTCAAAGAACTACTCTGTACATAAGCCAGCTCCATTTCTTATTTCAATAAAAGTAGGGAAGTTTTGATTTTTCCCTGTTTTGCACTTTAAAAAATTGGATGCCTTATTAATATGGTCTTTCATGGGCATATGGTGAAGGAGATGAAGATTTTCACAGCATTCACCGTGTTTGGAGGCGATTTGTTCGTGTGTTTTTGGTGTTTAGAAGGTTGTTGAATACGTTTTTCCTATCTCCCATGTCCAACATGCTAAATGCTTTTTTTTCTCCCCAAAATATTTGTACCTAAGAGAAAAAACTAGTATTTAGCTAAAAGGCTGCTTGTTTTCTACAAAAAGCTTGTTTTTTTTTATTTGAAAGAAAAATACGAAGATCTGTGCTAAAATATTCGCAACCTCTAATTTAAAATTTCGCACCTTCGCAAATTTTTCTTCATCGCTGGCCTCCACATCTCCACGTCTATTTTGTAAACCAATAATGGCAACACTTCATCAAAATTGTTTCTGAAGTCATCTGTCGTGATGATGAAAGTCTTGTGATTAGATTAATATTTTTGTTTTTATTGGTGCGAATTAGCACTTGGATCTTTTTGACGTATTGTGTCTCCTTAAACATTTTCGTTTTCTGTTAGTCATAACAACTTAGCATTGCTGGAAGTTTATTTGCATTCTATCGGTATGGTACCATAATGAATCCAACTAGTCATAAATAATATATAAACAGCTAATTTATATTAGCTTCATAAAGTAATTTTTTTGTTAAAAATAATCTTTTTCTTTGCGACTTTTTTTTTATTTAGCTCATTCTTCTTTTTTATTTTTCTTTTTTTTTTTTCATATACTTCACGTATTTCAAATATTGTTGTATCTTAATTTTGACGTGTGTCATAGTTGTGTGTGATAGTTTCCACCTTACTCTTAACAACTTTTCAAGTTAATTAAATTCTCCTGAATCGTATTTTTTGACATTATATTTGGTAGTATTTTTACAAACAATAAAGTCAGAGTAAAACTGCATCAGCACTCTCAAATCTTGATTTATTAACTGTCGTCTACCTTTATTTTATGTGCTGACATATTTGCACAAGTTAACCACAATTGTTGCAAAACATAGGATCTAAAACTAAAAGCTTTTTTTGCTCCAATTTTATTTGTTGCATTGGAAAAAATATATATATATTATATATGATATATATCTATATAAGGATATATTCTAAGTTATTTATTTAAAAATATGTTGGGGTTGTGTTTTTAAATGTATTGGAACTTTTCTAAGCTTGAAAACGTAGATGTGTGAAATTAGAAACAATGTCTAGCTATTTTAAATGATGAAAACACCAATATTGAAGAAATTGAAATATTTTATGAGCAGAGTTTGAAAACATCATGATATTTTCAAAATTGTCAGAAATTTTGATATATATCAAACATTTTGAAACATATCCAACATTTTTAATCAGCTCAAACTTGTCTTTAAATAGTGAAAATCATTGTCTATATTCTGATATTATTATTTTTTTTTTTTTTAAATTGACTTAAAATTAGTGTTCCTTTCATGATTTATACACATATCATGTGAAAATTTATATGAAAATTTTTGAAAATGTCAACCCTCATGTTCTTTTTTTCATTCAATTTTCATGACTAAATCTATCAATGGTTTGCACATAAATTAATCAAGCATAAATTAAATAATTTGTGCTAATAAACCCAATCGAAAATCACCATTGATAAAATGTAATCATTGACTTGATTTATACATTTAAGACTTTCTAGGAGTCAATTTTGTAATTGTTGAGAAAAACTCGTTGATTTTTTAAAATTTAAATAAACAAAAATTGCGAATAATTGCAACAAAAACTACAAACTGACTGTAAATGAGATTTTACTGAAATATAACAATATAATGCAATTATTTTATGGATTGGTAGCACTGGATTCCTTTTTTGAAATTCAGAATTTTGTGAAGTATCTATTTTTAATGTTCTTAATTTTGTGAAAAGACTGCAAATCAACTCAGTTTTCTTTTTACTAAATGAACCCACAACATAATCATAATTTTTCCCCACTCAGGATTTCCCGAGGTCAATTGAATGCCAATTCTATAACTCAAATCTGAAGCAATGACAGGTTTATTCCAGTGGTCCTCTACAAATTTTGACAAGTTGTTTGGTGAGTAAGAAATGCTTCTTGAGCCTTTCTTTTTTTTTTTATTTTAGGAGAATAATTCTAGTAACCTGTCTTACTTATCTATTGTTTTCTCCTGTAATTATGAATAGTATTTGCCTTTAATTGGACAATTTAGATATTTTTTTGCAAGCAATGAATGATTTAGTCAATTGTTAATTAAAATACTAAGCAGTTTTGATTCTACCACTAAAATATTCTCCTAGTTAAAACTTGGCCGAAAATTATATAATAGGTAAGGTAATTCTTGGTTCATATTTGCCAAAAATTTTATTCAAAGTTCTGCATCTTTGTATAGTGTTGGTACTATGATCATATAAGTTGGCTCCTTTTTGTTATTTGAGTATAAAATCTTTGAAGATCACCATAATCAGATAGATCTCTTGAATATTTTTCAAGCAAAGCTTGGAAATTTTAGGAAACATCATCTTCAAAGCTTTTCTCTGTTCAAATGAGCTCTTTTAAACTCTTGGATTTTTCTTTTTCCATTTTCTTTTCTTTTTTGATTAAGGAAAAAGAAAACTATTAAAGATTGTTGACAGTTATTTGGAAATCAATATATTTTCTTACTAAACACAAAAATACAAAATGCCTGTGTCAATAAAGTCTTTCTTTACCTGCTGATGGTTAAATATGAGATCACTGACTTTTTTCCTACAGTGCACACCAGTTAAAAAATTTGAAAAAAAAAAAAAAAAAAAAAAACGATACTATAATTATCAGGGATGTATTTTTGTCTGGCAAAACTAATTTTGTCTGTGCCGCTGGTTTAAACTGGACAAAATTAAATTTTACCAACAAATAACTTCCAAGATATACAGTATATAAAAATATTCTTGTAGTATATCTGTTTATTTTATACATGTTGTTCAAAAGGATAAGAATTGTAGGATTTGTATTTGTAATAAATTATAATTTGGTGCTCAAGTTGGAGGCAGAAATCCTCTTATGGAAGTAAAGTGCATGTTTTTCCTTAGCCCTGGCTTAGGGGCAATGACTTACTGCTTTACACAGACATATGTTTGTATGTACATGTGGCAAAAACATTTTATCAGTTTTTATCCATGAGCTCACATTTTTATATTTTTTTCTTCTGTATGAAAATAAGTTTATAGAGCTCTGTGCAGCCCTGAAACCAGGGTTGGTGAGGTTTTGGACACTACAGTAAAAACCACGGTTTAAACTGTCCTGTCCAAAACTAAATTTTAGTGAAATTGTATTTTGTAAGCAAGTATGAAAAACAGAATGAAATATACTATAGAAATAGTATGTTTGCGCTGATTCATTGAAAGTGAACATTCAAATATGTGTTTAAAAATACATTAAATTTATGCACCTGATTCGAATCTACTTACAATGAAATTACAATTCTTCACTAAAAATTTCAATAAGTACTCATGAGTTTAAGTGATTTTGTTTTCGATAGTAGATAAACTTTCTACAAAGGTATGCATATGAGAGTGCTCAAATTATAGTGCAATAATTGACTTAAAAGCTAGTGATGAAATTAAAAAAACATTTCATGCTCTGACATTAAATAACCATAATTTAAAGAAAAAAACTAGTTTTTTAAATATAGTACATATCAATAATTTATTATTTTTCAATCTAGGATTTAAAGATTTTTAATTCAAACGTCATGTTAAACAATATCATACAGGAACCTGTAAAAAAAGTTGAACTATTTTTCCTCCCAAATATATTACACGTTTAAAAGCATTCTTTTGAGTTATAAATATTACCGAAATTAATTAGTTTGGTAGTAAGGATTTTTTTTTCCTTCAACACTACCAATTCTCATGTTAGGAAATTTTAAGTAGCAGTTTTATTGGCAAATATACTTTTTAACTTAAAATATTAGTACTATTTTTTTCAATTTTAATATTAATTTTTCAGAGAAAAATAGTCTCATATATTTATTAATCAGAAATAATATTTGTATTTATGCACTATAAATATTACAGTAAATGTATATTGATTAGTTTAAATCCTCTTAGCTTTATCATACTTTTGGACAGTTTAAAACACTTTCGGACAGTTTTGGACAGTAAAACCCACCTGTCCGGTCCAAAACCCCAGCCCTGCCTGAAACATGCGCAACTTTTTTGAAAATTTGTTCTGTTTGTTTATTCGCTCCACTTATTTGCTTCACTTATTTTGGTTCTATTTTGTTTCATTTCTGAGTAGAATATTTTCTTATTTACTACTCAAAAACTGATTTCAAAAAAATTTTCCCACAGAAAAAGCAACTAGTCATCTTCTTCTAGAGCCAGATTGGGAGAGCGTTCTCCAGATATGTGACTGCATTCGACAAGGAGATGTACAGTAAGTGAAGTAGTAAAACAATTGAAAAAATAATGTAAAACCAAGCTTGTCATTTAGGGAGGGCAGGGGGTCATTTGCCCCCCCCCCTCCCCCCGACTTTGAGAAATCAATGTATTTACATATAAGTGGGCATGGTTTTTGTTGTTTTCTGGTGAAATTGTATTGTGTTTTTATCCTTTGCCCCCCCCCCCCCCTGGAAAAACTTGAAATGACGTCCCTGTGTAAAACCAAGGCTTCACTAGATAGCGTTTTATACAGGCTGCTTCATGACTCAAAACATCAATGGTAAAGATTTGTCCGCTAGAGAGCGCTGAACAAATACCACCCAAATGTTTGTTTACATTTATTAGCATGTTGTTTCTGCTGTAAAAAGCAATGTTTATCCTATCATTAAGGGTAAAAAAGTATTGATATAGTTAACTGAAGTGGAATACAGAGTGAATTGATGCCGAAGGCCTTATTAGTACTGCTTTTTAGGGGAAATAAATTCCCTTTTCAGGTAAAGTTGGTTACAACTCATGATTCAGTCATACGACATTCATTCATTGTTTACTTACTTCGAATTAGCAACATTTTGCAATGGCGTTCAATTTTGACATCTCTGCATTAATAAAATATACGCTTAAATTCGCAGCCGATAAATAAAAATGTAGCAATGAAATAATATTGTTCTATTTACTATTTTGTTTCATTATTGTTGCTCACACAATCTTAATTGCTACACAAAAGCTCAGATATTCATTTTGATAGCGTTGACCCATCAGAGCGATAAATAGCGAATCTATTCGTAGAGACATTTCATTTTGATGCACCAGAATGAAATGTACAGTAATGAAGCGATGGTGTTCAACGGAAAGACGATTGACAACAAAACATATTAATTTCTTTAGTAACAACGAAATGAGCATATATAATCGTTTGGTACTAAAGAGCAATACAAGTACAAAAAAAATAAACAAAACTACAATATTACGACGACCAACTGTAAAATTTTGTTTTCATTTACACAACATTAAAAGGTAATGGTCTTTTTATGTTAAATTTCACACATTGATAATATTTCGATAATTGGGAATCTGCTGTGGTTGCCAAATTTTTGGCGATAATTACTTTATTTTGTTGCTCTTTAGTTTATGTTTGCAAAGGAAGTATTTCCCTCGCTCATAAATTGGACACAAAGATTTAACGCCAATAGTGAAAGATAACCAGACTTCCAATCACCGAAATCTTCCCTTTTTTGTTTCTAATTTCACACATACGTTTAATAGTTGAAAGTAAAATAATGGGCCAACTGAAAAAAAGCTGCGAAATAATGTGAGAATTCTTATTAAAAAACTCGCCAAATCAACTTCAAAAGCTCCATTAGCATGTAACATAATAAGTTTAATAAATATATCGAGCCATTATTATCATTGAAATTTAAATTAAAATGCAAAATAAGAGAAAAGAAGCAACCATGAAGACGATGCAAGCTTAAAATTTTAATCTTCGCTCGGTAAGAAAATACATCGCCAAGTTAAAAAACGCACCTATAACTGAAACGTACATACTACCAAAGATCTCGGTTATTGAAATATTCTCAAAAGCTTTACGGAGAACAAATTCTCTTGATGTGCTTTTCAAGATATTAGTGCCATAGTCATTCCAAAATGTCCATTAAAATGTAAAAAAATCGCCAAATAAATTAATTTGACCATCTAAACTCATCAAAAATTTTGATGGAACTATCGTTCCAAAATCGCCATTTATCGCTCTGCGGTGCCAGTGTCGTTTAATAGTTAATTAATAATTAGAATCAATTAAAATGAAAAATAATTCGCTAACTAATTAAAATAAGCCGTTAAAATGCAGAATAAACCAACAAATCGAACGAGCTATTAAATAACATTAAAATATACTAAAATAGAATTAAATGCCAAATTGTAAAATGGTCGCCAACAAATTAACTTTTAATTTTGTCCTTTATTATCTGATTTGTTATTAATGTTAGTTGCCATAAAATTCGACAGATGTCGCTGGACAAGGACTACCGTTTTTATCCCAAGGATTTTGATCAAATGAAGCAGCCTGTATAAAACGCTATCTAGTGAAGCCTTGGTAAAACTAACCTAAGTGTATTTACTATTGTAATTGCACATTATTTATACGGGTCATTCAGACGAAAATAGTACAAATCATGTCCGAGACTTAAGAATTTTTTTAAATCAATTTTAATAACTACCACCCATTAAGTGTATTTTTTATTGGTTCTCCATTTAATTTTGTGCCATCAAGTATCAATTGATTATGTATAATCCATTTAGAAATGACACAAAAAAAATTATCTTTGGCAGAAGAAGCAGAAAATGACGTGTCCCAGCTTCAAATTGCTAGAATTTTAAATGTGATTTAAGATTAAACTAAAATGTAACAACAAAATAAATGACTCTGCACTGCACAAAAGATGCTTCTGACACCATTTCTGCAGATTATTACGCAAATGAAAAATAATTTCACAAAAAACACTGTTATTTATCCATGTCCCTAGATTTTCTATGTTTCGAATTGTCCACTCTGTTGTATGCCTTTTGGAAATAAAATAAACAATTGCATTCAATCTGATATGTTTTTTAAAAATATAGGTAGTATAACTGCCATGATTAGATTGCTACATTGAATTATATAGTCAACAACCAGGGTGAGCCTAATTCTTTTCTTATGGTAGTTAATTTGAACTGTTGGATGTCCACTAGGGTGGTCACAAGTAACATGGGGAAAAAATTTTTTCAACTAATCTTTTGCTGCACCCCCCCTAAAATGTGCCAATGGGCTAGAAAATGAGATTTGCAAAGTTTTAGCTTAATCGGATAATATTAACACGTGCCGCAAAGAGGATAAAGTTAAGAAAAACAGCGATTTTTAGCCAAAAATTGTAGTTTTTACTCTGTAAAACCAAAACTACTGATCCTAGAAGCTTCATTTTGGTCTCATTTTGTAGGAAATGTTATTTTCTTTAAGTCTAATCTTATTTAAAGTTTCGAAAAAAATGATTAAATATTTTTCAGAATTTTTACAAGTCAGGCTGCAACGCAAATCCTCGAAATTGCAAGTAACATGGGGAAAATTTTTTTTCAACTAATCTTTTGAGGCACCCCCCTAAAATGTGCCAATAGACTAGAAAATGAGATTTGAAAAGTTTTAGCTTAATCGTATAATATTAACACGTGCCTCAAAGTGGGTAAAGTTACGAAAAACAGCGGTTTTTAGCCAAAAATCGTAGTTTTTCCTCTGTAAAACCAAAACTATTCATCTTAGAAACTTTATTTTGGTCTCATTTTGTAGGAAACTTATTTTCTTTAAGTCTAATTTCATTTAAAGTCTCGAAAAAAATGATTGAATATTTTTCAGAATTTTTCAAGTCAGGCTGCAGCGTAAATCCTCGAAATTGCTTAGACAAAATAAATCATTATAATGTAAATTAATAAGTTCTTTTAGTAAATTTGATGAAACCTACGTATAACGTTGCCTTTTCAGAGAAAAAGCAGCAATATTATTACGAATGTATAATAAATTTATGTCTTTGAAACTCATAGATAAAATAAATAACTGTGAGTAAAGCTTATGAAATGAGCAGTACAAGCCATAATGGAAAATGCGAAATAAATACTTTGGCCATGATAGCAAAAATGAATGGGATAGCACTTAACGAGAATGAAATTTCCTACAAAATGAGACTAAAATAAAGTTTCTAAGATGAATAGTTTTGGTTCTACAGAGGAAAAACTACGATTTTTGGCTTTTCATAACTTTACCCACTTAGAGGCACGTGTTAATATTATCCGATTAAGCTAAAACTTTTCAAATCTCATTTTCTAGTCTATTGGCACATTTTAGGGGGGTGCCTCAAAAGATTAGTTGAAAAAAAAATTTCCCCATGTTACTTGCAATTTCGATAATTTGCGTTGCAGCCTGACTTGTGAATATTCTGAAAAATATTTAATCATTTTTGTCGAAACTTTAAATAAGATTAGACTTGAAGAAAATAAAATTTCCTACAAAATGAGACCAAAATAAAGCTTCTAGGATCAGTAGTTTTGGTTTTACAGAGTAAAAACTACAATTTTTGGCTAAAAATCGCTGTTTTTCTTAACTTTACCCTCTTTGCGGCACGTGTTAATATTATCCGATTAAGCTAAAACTTTGCAAATCTCATTTTCTAGCCCATTAGCACAATTTAGGGGGGTGCCGCAAAAGAAATTCGAAAATTGATTTTTTGTGACCACCCTAATGTCCACTGTTAGAATCGATTTCATGATGAAAAAAATAGATTTTTTCTTGAAATTGCTGACAGACTTACAGTTATAGGCTGTTTATTCCACTTTATGCTTGTTCTGTGATTCTAACTTTTCTTTGTGCTTATAAAGATATTTTTAAAGGCTTATTTGTCCACTCTGTTATATGTTCACTCTGTTAACCAAGGAGATCAAAATATTTAAAATCCTTTCATAAATGAGTCATGTTCTAGTTATTTACACTTCATTATACTCAAATAAATGGAAACTCAATAAAAAAAAAGATTAGTTGGTGGAAATTATTTAAATTGATAATCTTAAGTAAAGAGTTTCAGACATGATTTGTACCATTTTCGTCGGAATGACCCATACCTTTTTTTTAATTTGAACTCTGCTTGAAATAAAAAGTTTTATTTGCAAGCGCCTAAGAAACAACGAAATGCATCTTTAGTCTTTGAACTCTATGGATTATTTTTAAAAAGTTACTGGTTTTTTTTTTTTTTTTGTAAATTTCTTAACTTTTAAAAAGACAAAATTATATAAAATGTTATATATTTTTTAATATTCAAACAGGAATTTCATTTTTAACTATATTTTAAAATCAGAGATTTTCAAACTTTAAGGATAGGTAGAAATTGATTGAAATCATAACTCAATAGAAAGTGAAACATTTTTTTTTTAATTGTAAAATAATTATTTTGATTGATGAAGAAAAAGAAGTTCTATTTTCTGCTTTTTGACTCTTTATCATTATATCTATATTACACTAAGGCTTTCTATCTTTTCTAGGCCAAAATATGCCGTATCTTGCATAAAAAAGAAATTGTATGCTCAAAACCCTCATGTCGTCCTGTATACCTTGCAGGTAAATTCTTATTCTTAGGATTTATTTTCTAGGTAGTTTTTACACTGCATCGCTATGTTTTATACTGGATAGTTTTCACTTTTACCTTTAGCTGAAAAGGGAGAAATTTAAACCATTCATATTCTCATTAAAAAAAAAAACATATTTATTCACTCCTTATTTTCCATAACTTATAATCTTATATGATGTGCTAATGCTAAAATTATTTTTCTGTCAGTATCTACATTTGAATATTATCTATTTGATCTTGATAAATTCTCTTGACCTGTGTATTAAATGATTTAGTTGTTACATGCGTAATTGTAATCAAATGTATGATTTTACTGCACTTGTTTTGAACTGGATGCTTTAAAAATTTGTTTTGTAAAATCGACCCATCACAAATGGTTTCATCACTTTCATATTTGCAAATAAAAAGGAAAAATTTGGGAGACCGACTGAAGATTTCGGCAATGTTGTTGCATCAATCTGTTGTTTTTGTTATGTACTGTTCTGATCTTGGTCTCTCTTAATCAGGAAAGCAGGTGAATAAATTTGTTTTGAAATCTTATAAAATAGATTTTTGTACACCATGATGTTTTAAAGTAAAAAAGTACGTCCATAATATTCCTTTAGGATTCATTATTTTTGAACCAAAGCAAGTTCAAGCCTCTGGTATGTATATAAAAGGATTAAAAATGTTTTTCTCATCTTTTTAATTTATGTTATTTTACTTCAGGTTCTGGAGTCTGCAATGAAAAACTGTGGGTCTCCAATCCATGCGGAAGTAGCTTCGAGGCCATTCATGGAAGAGCTTAAAGATTTGGTAAAAGTGAGTACTACAATTGAGTTATTTTTTATCTCGTTTAGGTATGTTAATTAACTACATTAATTACGAGTGTCGAGTGTTTCAAGTGCATCAGATGATTCTCATATCAAGCCATATGATTATTATGAGATTGTAATCTTTTGACAAGAGCATGCTTTTTGTAACCTTTTTTTAAAAAATAGTTTAAGTAGATTGTAATGTTTTACTACTAACTCTCTTACTGTAAACTTCATCCACACCACAGGTTTAATTTTTATTTCGTCTTTTGTTTACTATTTCCATTCAGACAGTTATATGACGAAAAATTTACTCAAGGTATGATTGAGATATTTTTTTACTTCGAACCAATTTATTCGAGAAGCTTATGTTCAAAATGAGTTAAAATTTCAATGTTATATTTTTTTAATAAATATGAAGTACTTGATGATGACACGGAATTGCTCAAGCTGTGTGGGTTAGTCGTATTTTTGGACATAAAATGTGATTGTTGCCTCATGGAAACAAAACTTGTTCAAAAAAAAAAAAAAAAAAAAATGAAAATAAGTTGAACAAGTGCTCAAACCATGTCTCTGCAGTGTTTCTTAAAATAAGTTAAGAAAATTCATTTCACTAGCCTTTTTTTCCTCTGCATCACAAGCCATCTTAATTATCATTACCATATCACAGATCCTTAAATTTATTACGAACTTTTTTGAACTGCATTAATCGAAAATATTTTTAAGAGTGTCAACTCAATACATGTTTTGAATTACAGTCAACTACCAATGATAATGTCAGGAGCAGAATTTTGGAACTAATACAGATCTGGGCTCATGCATTCCGAAATGAACCCAAGTATCGGGCAGTGCAAGACATTTTCAACATGCTCAAAATGGATGGTAAGTATTCGCAAGAAGAAAAGAAGTTTTTAAGTCATAATTTTTATTTGTCATAGAGCAAAAACAAGTAGACATACTTGAAAGTGCAAAACTAAACAAAAAATATATGCTGAAAACATTAATTCATTCTCATTTAATTAAAATTGATGCTGCAATTTACAGGTTTAAGTATTGATTCAATAGCTTCCTCAGTCTGTATCTGGCTATTGGCAACAACAAAACTTCAATTTTATTCTTATAGCAGAAGACTAAATTTAGCTGTGTTGCCAAATGGAATCTTATTCCATTTAAGGATCAAATTGTAAATCTTATAATCATATCCATCTAAACTTTGGATATTAGTCTTAAATGAATTTAAGAGAAAGAATATTCCATTTTTGCTCCAAATGTTTACCTAAAATTGATGATGAAAGCCAGTAAGTTTGGTAGTTAATTATTTTTGAACAGTGAAATTCTAGGTACCCCGTCCAAGTAGATGTGAGCTATTTTGTTCTGCAATAAGATATTTTTTTCTCTTTTAGGCTACAAACTACAAGTATTGAAAGAAAGTGATGCAATGTTTATGGCAGACACGGCTCCCGATTGGGCCGATGGGAATTGTTGCCATCGCTGCAGGACGCAGTTCTCCGTCGTACAAAGAAAGGTATGAATGAATTATATTTCCTCAATGATCTTGCCTATAACTATCGCAGCTAGTATTTGCCCAATGGAGACTGTTTTGGTCACAACAGACTTTTCATGTATAAAACTATAGTATTAGTTTTGTGGTAATGCTAAAATTAAACTTTTAATAACTCTGATTTACACTGAAATTTCTTTCAATGGGGAAAATATCCTGCTTAACCATGGGGAAAATATCTGAACCTGCCCCCCTCCTCCTATAATGTCATATATCTGTACCTCAGAACCAGGCTAACGTAAGTCCATTTTCGTCATTTTTCAGTAGAGGGGAAAAACGATGTATTCGACAATCTTTTTTCCCCTTTACCGAAAAATGACGAAAATGGACTTACGTTAGTCTGGTTCTGAGGCACAGATATGTGCATTGATGTTATGGAGTGTGTTATTATAAACAATGCTAGGCTGCCATTGCTCTCTTACAACTATTGGCAGACTCTAGATTGGTGCAAAACTCCAGCACCTACATATTTCTTGTATATCTTTTCAAATAAAGCAAAATAGTACTTTATAGGTAGATGTTTTGTTTGCAATCACTCTTTTAAAAAAAGTACCTAGTAGAATAATCTTCACTGGTTTCCTCAAGCTTTTCTTAATTAAAAATAGTTGATGCACATTTTCATTCCCGCCTGCCTATATTTACTTGAGCACCATTATTTGTTTTTCCAGACCTGTAATCACTGACTGCAATTCATACTTTTATTGCTGCATTATTAATGCATTCAAAAGACTCCTTTTTTGTTACACATCTTATCTTTTATCAAATTCTTATCTTGTATCTTATCTGTTATCAAGATGTTTGCTTTCGCTTTGAAAAATTGTTTGCATGAAGAAATATTAAAAAGCTAATCTCTCTCTCTTTTGTTTGTTGCAGCATCATTGCCGTAACTGTGGTCAAATCTTCTGCAACAAGTGCTCCTCGCGAAGTTGTCCCATTCCACATTTTGGCATTGAAAAGGATGTTAGAGTGTGTGAAGCTTGCTGGGAAAAATTGAACAAGTAAATATTTGAATTAACCTTTGTTTCATGCTTGTAGTATCTTATTACTGTGCATTGATATTTTTCCATAATGAGATGATGAAAACATTTTCATAGTATATTATTAACCTCCTGTATTGGGGATAACATTTTGCTTGTTATCTGCTTCTAGAATGGCAGTGACATGCTGTCAAGGGTTGGTCCAGTTTTTTTCCCTTTAGGTATGCACTTTGTCAAAGAAAAATATTAGTGAACTTTTTGCTTTTTGTCAAAAAAAGGGCTCTCGTATCGTATAGAGCATATTTAGCTACCACAAATCAAACCTGAAAGCCCTTTGATCCAAAAACTTCTTGGGATGTTCTAGGAAGCTGAAGATTTTTTTTACGGATGTTTTGCTTTCATGAAAATTAATTTAGTTTGAAAGTGATGAAAAAACTTTTCACAAATAACATTTTGTAAAAGATCTAATTTTAAGGTGTGAAATTTTGAGAAGTGACCGCTTTTGATATAGAATTTTTAAAGAGGGCCGCAAAGTGGGCCCAATTTGCATCAAAAACCCTTGGCTATTGGATTAACTGCTAATTACAAGTAAGTATAACAGCAGCACTATGTCTGTTATAAAATTTTATTTATTTTATTGCCTTAAAATAAATAACAACCAAGACTGAAGTATTTTTACTAAGCATAATTTTTGTCAATCATATGTATATTTATCAAAATGGTGTAACTATATATGCAGTTTTTGCTCCAAATCTGCTTAAAGCTTTCATAGAAATTATAGTGAGTACAAGTTCATTTTGGACGAGTTATTCTTTGGTTTCTGCCTGTTAATTTTCATGCAAAGAAGTACAGTTGTTTGCACTTTTGCCCTTTTCTATTCAATTTTCATTTTTTTTTTTTTTTCTTTTTCACTATAGTATAAAAAAAAAACCTGGCATTTTCAGAAATTTCCAACAACTTTTCTAGAATCCAGACGTGCCATTTCAAATTTTTCTACGAAATGAAATTCAAATGGGTTCTAATCATTGAATATTGCATATCAACACAAAGAAACATGCCTACATATAGACCACCCGTCATTTAGATGGGTCCCTCAGCTGACCCGTCTAAATGTCGGTCCTGCTAGACTCAGAAATTTCTGATTTTTTCCGGTTGCAGATTTTTGCAACTGTCCACCGCTCTAAAGTAGCAAGCAAAAAGATGATACTGCATTTGAAGCTTAACTAGACAAGTACTTGCTTCAAATTTATCATGTGCTTTATCTCGTTTGAATGACATAATGTTCTAGTCCTTAAATTTTCTGAAAAAGTCCTTGAATTTCCTAAATGAGAGTGGGAACACTAGATGAATGATGTCATGCTTTCTGGGAGAGTGGTTCGTGAGATGGTGACCGTTTGACGAGGGAGTAGCGAGAAATATGACATCACGCATTTTTATAACGATATGCTTATATAAAACTGACATGTGACAGGGGTAAGTTGAAGTGTGACACTTTGACAAGGGGGAGGGAGGCAAAACTGTTGGGTCATTCCATGTGAAATCAACAAGCCTCAAAACTTGACCATCACTAATTTCAAAAAAAATTATAGGGTTGATTACCTCTATAAAGTGATACAAAAAACTGATTTTTAAAATTTTTTTCAGCTGTTAGTTTTTTGTGTGAGACTGCTTAAAAAACCCAAAAAATGGAAAAAAGTGAAATTTTGAACATACAAAGATTCAATTTTCTCATCTTGTATTGCAGCTAGAGTCTTTTGTTATATCAAAAGACTCTAGCTCTTCTTCCATATCAAATCAATTCATTTTCAGTATTGCACAATTGAACATTATAAACAGGAAGCAGAGGCTTTGAAATCCAGAAAAATGATGGCAAGAACAACACCAGGCACTCAGAGTCTTCATTGTGTAATGCCATTAAACAGCAATCAGATGCAAGTGAATGCATATTCATTTTCAACACTATAAGGATTGAACGTGCTACAACTGTCAAAGGCGATCTTGATTGCCCAGAAATGGTTGGATTCTTGATCTGCAGGTATAATGGATATTGGTGGCTAAGGTGCGTCTTAGACACAGATGAAGAAAATCAAGCTGTTGCAGCCTCATGGACCCTCAAATTCTATCTACTATCCAGACTTTGAAAATGTTGTCAATGTGTCCATAAGTGCTATTATTTCGAAAGTAGGCCCTAGTAGAAACGGAAAAGGAATTATTTATAACCTCTCAAAACAAGACGTGGAATAAGCCAACCGTCACTTGTAAATAACATTTCGCAGTTTGCAATATTTCTGTATTATACAGGGTGTTCCGTAACAAATTGTACAAACTTTGAGGGGAGTTAGAGGGGATGATAACAAGCAAGAATCACCTAGGAACATAGGTTCGGAAACGCATAGTTGACAAGCTACATATTCACAAAGTTTTTAAATTGTGTCAGAATGGCTCGTTATTACGACGTTTTTTTTATTATCATTTCGATGCATTTTTTTGAGCAACAGGCAGCAAAATTTTAACAACCGATTTAACCTTTCTTAAAATTTAATATTTTCCAATGAGACACAAGATTGGGATCATCCGAAATGTTTCTTGGTCAGAGACATTACACGTTTAATGTAAATAATGTTAGAAAATGTCATAAATTATGTTCAAAGTTTCCACCATTGTTAGCGATACATGCGTTACACCGTCAGACCATAGACTGGCGAACTCTCTCAAATACACCAGGATTTTCTTGGATATCTGCAGCAGCACAGGCGATTCTTGCAACTAGATTCATTTCTGAATCCACAGGAGTTGCGTACACAGCACTTTTCAAAGCACCCCAAGGAAAGAAATCAAGACTGTTTAAATCAGGAGAGCGTGGTGGCCGATAATTGGTCCACCACGACCAATCCACCGGTGACCAAACACACGATTCAGATGTTTCCGAACATGTGTTCCATAATGGGGAGGTGCCCCATCATGTTGAAACCATATATGAAGTCTGATATGTTGTGGTACAGAGTTAAGTAATGTTGGTAGAACCTCTTGCAGAAAGATGAGATACTGTTAAGATCTCAGTGGAGATGGCAACAAAGAAGGTCCAATTAAGACGTCACCAACCAAACCTGCCCAAACATTTACTGAAAAACGATGTTGAACATTCTGTAATCTTACGCCATGGGGATTCTCATCAGCTCACAAATGAGCATTGTGGGAGTTGAACGTCCCATCTCGCGTAAAGTATGCTTCATCCGTCATTAAAACGCAGGATGAGAAATTTACATCTTGGCTACGCTACATTGATTGAGATACCAGTGTGCAAAACCTTCACGAATAGGATAATCTGCGGGGAGCAATAACTGTACGCGTTGTAGATGATATGGATGTAAGCGTGCACGTCGCAAAGCACGATGAACAGAAGTCGTAGATCCTCCAACAGCAGTAGCTACGGATAGTACGCTGGTACTCCAGGGACGGACTGGGATGAAAATTCAGCCCTGGCATATTTTTTCAGATGCAGCCCCGGGGGGGAGGGGGGGGGGGCTCTGCCAGTGAACTAAAATTATGAACTTCTCCAAATTATTATACCCAAACAATTTTGAGATTTATTTACTGAGACCGCACTGAGGGCAGTAGCAGAATGTAATTTAATACAAGTTTAATCGCGAGTGTATTTATTACACTAGGTGGCCAAAAGTATCCGGACACTTTCAAAAATTCACATTTTTACATATAGCTCGAGAAATAAGTGATCAATTGTTCTTTAACTTTAGTCATACAAAATATAGGCTTCACCGAACATTTCCAAGTTGAAATTAAATTACAATTGCATTTGGGGGACGACAAGAAGGGGGTTGAAAGAAAAACCGCTTTTTGACCATAACTCTCGAAAATAGCTCGGAATAAGCTATCAATTTCAGTAATTAATTAGCATACTATGTATAATTACTGTACAAATTTTTATAAACGTACCACTCTTACTTCTGAAGATATGAAACATTTTTGAAAAAACGGCAATTTTATTTGAAGGGTTTTTGCTCATAACACGCAGAGTTTTTGATCAAACCTTATCACAACTTCAGGAAAAATGACAAAATACAAGAGAAAGAACATACTAAAACCGTAAATAAAAATATTAAAAATTCGATAAGATATGAACGTTAAAAGGAAATAATTTTTCACGGCGCATGCGCGAACGACAGAAATTTATAACTACAAAAATATTGTAGCCTGATTTATACTGCATCTTATAAAAAAAGTTTCAGTTGAATATAATGAAAAATGAAAAAGATATCAGCGATCTAGTGAGCTGTATTTCATTCATTCGCAGACAATACATAAATAGTGAGGGTCTGTCCACAAAGAGCTATTTTTAAATTAAAGGTTATTGCGTCGTCTTTCAAAACCAACGTTTCAGAGGGTGTCCGGATACTTTTGGAAACCTACGTATAAGGTCTTTTTGGCCGAACAGACGAAATGTGACTTCTATGCCGAATATAAATTTTCAAACTGTATACAATTTAACATTGAAAAAAAATGATCGATTGTCACCACACTATTTGTGGACAACCCCTCACTATTTATGTATTGTCTGCGAATGAATGAAATACAGCTCACTAGATCGCTGATATCTTTTTCATTTTTCATGATATTCAACTGGAACTTTTTTTATAAGATGCAGTATAAATCAGGCTACAATATTTTTGCAGTTATAAATTTCTGTCGTTCGCGCATGCGCCGTGAAAAATTATTTCCTTTTAACGTTCATATCTCATCGAATTTTTAATATTTTTATTTACCGCTTTAGTATGTCCTTTCTCTTGTATTTTGTCATCTTTCCTGAAGTTGTGATAAGGTTTGATCAAAAACTCTGCGTGTTATGAGCAAAAACCCTTCAAATAAAATTGCCGTTTTTTCAAAAATGTTTCATATCTTCAGAAGTAAGAGTGGTACGTTTATAAAAATTTGTACAGTAATTATACATAGTATGCTAATTAATTACTGAAATTGATAGCTTATTCCGAGCTATTTTCGAAGAGTTATGGTCAAAAAGCGGTTTTTCTTTTAACCCCCTTCTTGTCGTCCCCCAAATGCAAGGGTAATTTAATTTCAACTTGGAAATGTTCGGTGAAGTCTATATTTTGTATGACTAAAGTTAAAGAACAATTGATCACTTATTTCTCGAGCTATATGTAAGAATGTGAATTTTTGAAAGTGTCCGGATACTTTTGGCCACCTAGTGTACTCAGATCGAATTTTGTAGTTTTAAAAATGTATTTTAAAACTAATCTTCGAAAATGTTGGGGGAAAAATGAAATTCGAGGAGGGTACTCCACCTTCCGTTTTCCGAATCGAAATTTGTAAAGGGCATCTGTTATACATCAATTAATAGTATAGAAATGTGGGGTCCAGGTGGTCCTCCCCCAGAAATTTTTTTTTTATTGTAACTCGAAAAATGCAGTTTTAGACGATCTTTGGCAAAATTCAGGAGACGAGGATTCGAGGAAAATTTTCGAATTAATCTTCTAATTTAGACAATCTTTGGTAATCTAAACGAGGTTCCAGGAAGAGACCGTTTTCGAAATTGAAATCTTAAAAACGAAAATCTAATCATCTCCGATTAGGATAGGGAGAATGGGATCGGAGGCATTCTCCCGAAAATTCGTTTTCGAAATTTTAGCTCCAAGCAAGCAGTTTTTGAAGACCCTTGATGATATAGGAGCAAAGGGATGTGGGGGATAAAACCGAAAAATATTTTGAAATTTAAAAAGAAATAGAAAAAAACCGCAATTGTATTGTAGGTTATCTTTTGGTACGTTTGGAGGATCGGCAATTTTTCAAATTGATAGCTCCAAAATTTAATCTTAGTATTCAGTATAAAATTTTAAACCCTGCTAACTGTATTTTAACTTCATATCTATTTAAAGCGTATTCCAGAGGCCTACGTTTTTGTCCCCATTTTGAAGGGATTTTTATTATAATATTTTTATTAAAAAAATTAAAAATGCAAATGAATCGATTATTTTGAAAAGGTAACATCTCGGTTTTTTTTCAAAATCAATTTTTAATGGCATTCTGTTATTAACGTATAAACATGTTATTCTTTTGAAAATGGAACATCTCTGCAGTTCTATCATTGCAATAATTAGCCCTTTTAAGCTTCTTCGTTTTTTATAAATTAGTTTTTTTGCTCCCCTGAAAAATTTTAAATTTTAGAGATATTCCCTTTTCGAAATAATCGATTCAAATATGTTGTCAAGTGTTTACCCCAAGAAGTGCGCCTGAATGATGAAGAACTGTATTCATTGACGAACGTCTTATTACACCCGGGGCTAGCAGGTGGCAAGAGATGGCACAAGACTTCGTATCCTTTTTGCTAACTAGGCACAAAAGAGAACCATGCACAGATGGCTACGAACCCTTCTAAAGCATCTGACAGACAATTGACCTAAACTGTTGGTCATTCAGAAGTACATCTACAGTAGATTGTTGATATACTCGCGTTGAAGTTCATCAGCTAGTTTTTTGCTTTGGCGGCCCTTTCTTCAAACATTAGAAATATATGGCCCGCTCCCTTTCTGCAGTCGAACTCTAGAAATTTTGCTCTTGCCGTCTCGGCGGCCTTGTATTTGTTAGTTTTACGGAAATTACTTCTTTTTTTTTTTTGATAAAAAGAAAAGTCTGGTTTATATGGGCCGGCCCTTTTTGGCCTAGAAAAGGACCGGCCCTTTTTGGCCTAGAAAAGGACCGGCCCTTCTGGCATTTTCCCAAATTCCCACATAGCCAGTCCGGCGCTGTGGTACTCGGATTTCTTCTAACGGTACGCAATACGTGTTCTTCCATTCTTAGACTATGACTATGTAATGGCCTGCCGTGACCATATCCTAGGTTTCGTAAGGACTCATATTGACACAAATTGCGATGCAAATTATTGAACATTCGATGGTCCGGTGTTTCTCTCTGCAAGTACCTTTCCCGATACAGCCTCTGAGCCGCTCTTCCATTTCCTTTTGCTAAACCATAAATTAGGTGCATATTTGCAAGCTCCGCATCCGTGAAACGTTCCATAATTCTCTGTGGGCGCTTGCAGTAAAATGACTACTGAGAGAGAGCATGTGTACTTCTGTCTTCTGTGAACGCCGCCTAGCGTCTAATGAAGGCATTCCTGACTACGGATTGTTCTGCAATTTTGATTACTTGTGATGTCCCCTACCTCCCCTTAAACCCTTACTTCCCTTGTCCTCTACTACCCTGGGGTGTCCCTTAATTATTGGGACAAAGTTTAAGGGTTGTTAGAGGGGACGATAATTTGAAGCAAATCGCATGGGAACATAGGGTCGCAAAAGCGATGCTCAAGTACTACAGACACACAAAACCTGTAGTCACTAATTTAATATCCAACAACGGTTTTGCATAATATTAAATATTTAAGAAAGGTTTAAGCAGTTGTTGAAATTTTGCTGCCTGTTGCGCAAAAAAATGCACCGAAATGATAATAACCAACCGTCGTAATAACGAACCATTCTGACACAATTTGACAACTTTGTGAATATGTAGCTCGTCAACTATGCGTTTCCGAACCTATGTTCCTAGGTGATTCTTGCTTGTTATCATCCCCTCTAACTCCCTTCAAAGTTTGTACAATTTGTTACGGAACACCCTGTATATCCTCAGGAGCCATAGGCATTGCAATAAAGTGGTAAGAGTGTAAAAAGTCGATTCCATTTTTCATCCAGATCCCATTGCTGTCCCATTCTGCAAATTTTACCACAAATACACTACATTAGGAAGTAATATATATATTTTTTTCAGATTTTTAAAAAATGCACTTTTTGCAATATTCAAGGTCAAATAATGCTTTTGGTGACCTTGAAATATTAACATCACGACACCTTGTCAAATTATATATCATTTGAAAGCTTGTTTAAAGAGCTTTACAATGACATATAACAAAAGACTCTAGCTGCAATACAAGCTGAGAAAATTTAATCTTTGTATGTTCAAAATTTCACTTTTTTCCATTTTTTGCGTTTTTTAAGAGGTCTCACACAAAAAACTAATAGCTGGAAAAAATGTTAAAAATCAGTTTTTTGTATCACTTTATAGAGGTAATCAACCCTATAATTTTTTTTTGAAATTGGTGATGATCAAGTTTTGAGGCTTGTTGATTTCACATGTAATGATTCACATGTTGAAAAAATAATATCATTTATGGGACAGTACCTATGTTATACTTGTATTATTTAATCTGAATGGGATGCATTCTATAGTTCTCTAGTTATTAATGGTGTTTGAGATAGTTAGCTTTGTCTCACTTATTTCTTGTTATTCAGTATTATCTCTTTTTTTCCAGTGTCAGGCCTGGTGGGCCAACGAAAGCAGCATCACCAAATCTGGAATCATCCCCCCAGTCAACTGCTCAGGTTAGTGAACATATTTTTAAATCTATTTAAGTTGTTTGTGCTTTTTGGGTTTGAAAAATCTTTGAATGAAATGCACACACAAAATATTTTTTTTTTTTTTTTCTAAGTTCAGTTATGTAATTTTTAGCTGTTTTAAAATATTTAATACTAATGAGCAAAGTCTTTTCTTGAACTTTGTACTTACTATCAAAGTGAAATTGTTTTTCAATCTTTAAAAGTATGTGAAATCATTTATTGAAATGAATGGCTCAAAATTCAATTTTTTTTAAATTAATTATACGTGCGTTTTTTTCCTCTTTCGTTTCAATGACTTCCTGCAGTCGCAAATTAGTATAGAAGAAAATAACTGTCACGCAATGGAATCACAATGAAAAATTATGTAACCTTTTCTGCTATGAAATTGTTTAATGTAAAATTATTATTATTTATAAAATTATGAAACTAGATTTTAAAACTGATTTGGTGCAAAGGCTAGGTCTCATATCTGTTGCTATTAAAAATGTAGTTTGTATTGAAAACATAGGAATAAGATAGTGTATAAACAAAAAAAATTTCACAAGTGTTGTTGTTGTAACTCACAGATGATTTGGAAATGCCTTTTTTCTTTCTAAAAAACTATTAAAAATTATGTAACTTCCTTACTACAAAATTGTTTAAAGTTTGGTTTATAACAAAATTATCAAAACTAGATTATAGAATTGTTTCTTGGTACTTGGTAAAAATATTTGCTGCTGGGGCATTTCACGGTATTTGTGACATAGGGGCATCCGTAACAAAACTTTTTAAAAGTTTAAAATTTTTATATATATTGAAAAAGTACATTCGAAAGCATATGAATATCATATTGTTTTCATAGTTCACTTTATATTATGTTTGTAATTGCACTCAGATCATTGAAAATGCAATTTTCACCCTTACGGACTCTACATTGAATTTTCTTTAAAAACTAAACTTTTATTCCAATTATTGTTATGGACTCTACAGTCATCATTTTCACAATCCATATTTTTTTATAGAACGCACTTTTTGATTAAAATTGTTTGCTATATTAGAGTTGAGCCTTTACTTTATCTGTCTCAAGTACCAGTTTTGGCTTAAAAATCGGTTTAAGCCAGATTTAAAGAAAAATTCAATGTAGAATCCGTAACAGTGAAAATTGCATTTTCAATGTTCTGAGTGCAATTACAAACATAATATAAAGTGAACTGTAAAAACAATATGATATTCATATACTTTAGAATGTACTTTTTCAATATATATAAAAAGTTTAAACTTTTAAAGAGTTTTGTTACGGACACCCCTATGTCACAAATACCGTGAAATGCCCCTGCTATAAAATGTTTATTTTTTTAACTAATAATCATTATGTTATTGAACATCACAAATTGAATACTAAATTGAAAATATGCAACTTGGGTGCAGCATTTTCAAAACTGGCAAGTTGCTTGTTTCCTCTGCTAGGATAATTGCTACATATAAAACATTGAATTAATTAGCGTTCATTTAATAAAAGCAAATATAAATGAAAATTTAACTGGAAAGGAAAGATTAATATCATGTCCTATAGTTTTATTAGAAAATTCTTTTTTTTTTTTGGTGCTCTTGTTTCAATCACTAGTTAATGCTTTGAATGTTATTGAGAGGCTATCACTTTAAAGTGTAAAAATTTCATATATTGAAGCCAATGTTTTATATTTTTATTCATTTAAAAGCATTATTATTTTTGAACAAGTAAAAGAATATTTCCAACTTTAACTCAATTAAAACCTGTTTCATAAATATCTTTAACAGCGAATGAGATTGAAAATGCAATTTTTATCAAGATTATGTTTTAAATTTCAGTATGTCTTATAGTTAGTACTTTCAATAACTTTCCTCTTTATGCATGAAGGAATCTGAAACTTGAGTTCTGAACTTGTGAGCATCATGTTATTCTTCAGAATTATTTGATAATATTTTTCAAGGTTCTCCACTGTTGTGTTTTGACAATATAAAGTATTGTATGAATTTTGAATCAATATAATGTTTATTGCTCTTTTCAAGACCTTTAGGTTGACTTATTAACTATTGTATGGTTTCAGGATGTTCCAAGCAGCAATCGCAAAACTGAGCAGGAGCTAAAGGAGGAGGAAGATTTGCAGTTGGCTATTGCACTGTCTCAAAGTGAAGCAGAAGTGAAAGAGGTGAGTTTATTGCTAAAAAAAGTTGTATTTTCTGATGGGTGTTACAATTAGCACACATAACGGAATATTTTGCCAAAACAAATGTTCAAATGAGGCAATTTTATAAGATTTCTAATACTGTAACAAGTTTCTAAAACATATTTTTTGATATTTAAAAATAGTGATGCCTCCTCATTTGAAATTTGCCGAACTCGGTGTCATTATTTTTAAAGTAAATAGAAAGCTGGCAATAAATATTGGATGTCACTACATATTAAATTTAGTAGACAAAAATTCATGTTTTGTTTTGTTTTGTTTTTATTGCTAACACTCGTTTTTATTTATTAATTTTATAATACAGTATAAAGTGTATTATTATTGGTTCTCTTTCTTCAGTACCTGTTATGAATGTTTCTTTAAGAAAAATGCTGAAAATTTTTCCTAATTGAGTTGCTTGCCAAACATGGATAATAGCTAAAAATATCAATCTTGAAAGATTGATTAAAGCAACAGCATTCTTTGGCATCATTTGCCAGTCGCCCTGTTTTCTCTTAAGTTTATGTACATGTCAATTTTCATGATTTTAGAACTAAGTCACTTTTTTTTTCACTATGAAGTTCTTGAACCATAAATCTTGAGAAAACCTACCAACCAACTAGTTTATAATAATGAAAGTAGTTTTATGAAGGTTTAACTTATACCAGTTTGTTTGTCGGTAGGGATTAATGAACCAGCAGAAGGTTAGTTGAGATATAATTTATGTTGATTGTTTTTACGGATTTGAGTAATACAGCTATTTAACTCAACTTTGCTTGAGAAACTCTTATTATAGTTATATTTTGTTTTTGCATTGTGTAATAGAATCATAATATATTTATTATTGAATTGTGATGCTAGTTTTTCTAATATTTTGAAATGTTCATTTTACAGAAAAAGAAAGCTTCTACAAAACTGACATATACAACCTTTAATCCACCCGAGGTACAAAAAATACTTTTTTTTATCTTTTAACTTTCTGTATTTGATCATTGAAAAATTATTGTTTTTATATTTGAAACATGCTTATTAATATCAGATTTACACTTGGAAAGTTTATAACTTAGTTGGTGATATGCTTCTGTATTTTCATTTTCATGAACTCATTAGGATAATGGCTGTTTTCTTTCTCTTTTAATTAATGAATATACCACAGTCCCCAAGTAGGTAGTTATTATGTAGCACTGTAGAAAATAATTTATTTTTTCTCCCTCTTGTTAAGCCTTCTTCAGGTTATCCCTGGTAAACCTCCCACCCAATTCTGTCAATAATGGGAAGTGTACTGTAGCACAGAGTAACTCAGAAAAGTGCATAAACAATTTAAAGAACAAAAACTACTACCTATGTGTTTAATTTGCATTTGAATACAGATCACACTTGTTGGGCAAACATCCATTTTAACACATGGCTACTTTAAATGTTCTAAATGTTTATTGATGGCAGCTAGTCCAACACACTTGGTCAGAAGAATATAGCGGTATGTGTAGCAATCAACCTTGAAACATTGATTGTCATAGTTGGGGTGACCGCTCTTGATTCAGTTTTGTGTCAGCTGCCAACGACCAACATTTTGAGCATTTAAAGTAACCATGTGCTAAAACTGAAGATTGTGGTATATAAAATGTATGATCAGTATTTAAACGTTAAAAAAAAACAGTTAAGTAATACTTTTCCTTGAATTGTGTCAACTCTTTTCTAACGAGCTCTGTATATTACAAAGAGCCACCTGGTGACAATAACTTAGTTTCAATAAAAAAAAAAAACAGATATAATGTTTAGTAGGGATGCACCGATTAATCGGCAGTACCGATTAATCGGCCACTTTGCCGATTTTTAATAATCGGCAAAGTCTGGCCGATTAATCGGCTGAAAAATATTTTTCAGATATTATTCTTTAAAGTATACTTTCACTAGGAAACTATGATGAATAATTTTATTAACAGTAATAATAATCCTCACTGTTGATATTAAGTTTTTTTTTTTTTTAATGAATTCTCCACTTTGAATAAATATACATAGACAATGATGCAACATTTTTCATGTGGTGATCGTTTTCTCCTTAGCACAGAGCTTTCAGATAACCTCTTATTTTCAAAGAATAAAAGTATTGAATTAAATTGCTACTGATTACTAAAATATATGAATTAAAACTACTAAATTGGAGTGTTCACCACACACTCCCCCACTCCTCCTTTTTTTATAAATTTGTGTTTCCAATTAACATAACTAACAATGTGTTAATAATATTATTGACACTAATATGAAAATTGGTTCTAAGACATTTGATAAAATATTGACATTATTTTGTGAAAAGTAGGAAAATGGAAAAAAAAAATCTTCTCTCAGAAATAGATTACTTACTATTTCTAAACTTGGATTTGTATAAGAGATAAAAAACAGTGATGGTAAAATTGGTAGTAGAAAAACAATTATCCTTATCATTAATCGACTCAACCAATTAATCGGCCAATTTGCTTATCGGTGCATCCCTAATGTTTAGTATGGCAGTGTTCCTCTTGTTAATGCATGGATCGTCTCTCTCTCGGTGCAGGAGACGAGCGTGGCCCCCGAGAAGAAGCAGCCCAACTCCCCCTCCGAGAACGAGCTGGACCGGTACCTGAACCGCTCCTACTGGGAGCAGCGCCAGCAGCAGCAGAAGGAAGATCCGAGCGTCTCCTCCCCGCCGCCCACCGCCAGCCCCACGCCCAGCGCCCCCACCGCCACCGCACCCGCCTCGGACTACCGCTCGCCCAGGAACAACGAGGTAGGTGTGACACCTGTCGATCATCCATGATGTAGCCCCGGATTGGAGTGGAGAGAAAGAAAGTTTATGAGTTTGGAGACATTGTGGCAAAAAAAAAGTTTGGACTGTATAGTGATGGAAATGTAAATACTTGGTTGTTAGCCTAAGAAAATGTTGATTTCTTGAAAATTTGTTGTTAACAGACTTTCTGTATGTAATGATACTGCTGTAAATAAAAAGGGGAAAATCTTTCTCACTAAAAAGCATAAAATCCCTAGTAACTTGCCTTAGTCTGTTGGATTGGCTGCCTTTTACATACAGGCAGGACACAACCATCTACAAAATCATTTGCACCAAGTTCAACTGAGGAATTTAGATTCTTGAATTTTGTGTCAGGTGGTTGGTGACCATTTCAAAACATGCCCTGTCAATGTTTAATAACTCTATGGATGCTAAATTTTACTCTCTCTCCATCAGGGGTGCCCCCCCCCCCAAGCTCAATGACGCAATTTCCCCCCCCCCCCCCCCCAAAAAAAAAATGTTCACAACCCTATCGTGCTTTTTACTTTTATCCCTCTTTTTTATTTAATTTTTTTTCTAAAGATTATTTATTTATTTTTTAAATATTATTTGTTTATTATTTTTAATATTATTTATTTATTTAAAAAATATATATTTTTTAATATTTTTATTTTTTTAAATTATAACTAATTTTTTTATGTATTTTTCAATTTTTTAAAAGTACTAATTATGCGCAGAATAGAATCGCTTTTTTTCTCTGCCAGACATTCCAAGCACACACACACACTAAGTAAATAAATAAAAATAATAATAAAGAAAAAATTTAAATTAAAAAAAATAATTAAGAAATAATTTTTGTTTAAAAAATCTGAATAATTAAAAAAATAAATAAATAAATAAAAATTAAACAAATAAATAAATTAGTTTTAAAAAATCCCCCCCCAAATATTTTGATGGCGCAACTTGCGCCATAATCCCCCCCTGTGGGCATCCCTGCTCTCTATTATACTTTTCCATCTTCTTACTGGGATGCTCCTCAAAATTAATGGCAGAGATGCCACAGACGGGTGTAAGATGTTTAAAAAAATAGCTGTATTAAATGCATTTTTTTTTAATGTTGCAAAAGGTGATCTGCTTCCTATCTTGTCATTGATTCATGTAAGTTGCATGGGATAATTCATATGATTGCATAGCGTGGCAATTAAAAGAACTATTCTATTTATAGAAGATGCAAAATGGGGATGCCGACGAGCTGGCGGATTTCCTGTCAAATTTGCGAACTACAGTGGAGATCTTCGTGAACCGGATGAAGAGCAACTCGAGCAGGGGGAGGCCCATCGCCAACGACACACACGTCCAGTCCCTCTTCATGAATATCACTCAAATGCACTCCAGGCTGCTAAAGCATATGCAAGAGCAAGATGACCTGAGAGGTAAGGTGCCTACGGACATCAATTTTGTCCAGACTCTCAACTGCTCTGTACAGGCCTGGTGTATTGTGAGGCATATGACCAATACTCTCGCATGTTTCACTGGGGCTCTCTGATTTTTTTCAAGTCTATAGTACGGAAGATGCTTCATTAGTCTAGGTGGGTCTATTATTCTAAATGGGTAGAATTAGGGGTACCTTGAACTATTGGGAACTTAAATTATCAAAATCATGAAGTTGCATTAATGCATAAAAAATAAATACAGCGATTTGAAATTTTGGTGTAGTGTATTTTAATGAAAAATATACTTAAATATTGCTCCTGATATCAACACAACTTCATTATTAAAAGTAAGTACCAACAATCTTCTCCCTTCCCAGCCTACTACGAGCGGCTGCAGGACAAGCTGAACCAGGCCAGAGACGCCAGGGCTGCCCTGGATGCGCTGAGAGAGGAGCACCGAGAGCGCCTGAGGAGGGAGGCGGAGGAGGCAGAGCGACAGCGCCAGATACAGATGGCGCACAAGCTGGAGATCATGCGGAAGCAGAAGCAGGTCTCTCTTTGCATTTTTGAACTTTATTCTATGCTGTATTAATAAACCAGAGTAAAAATAATATTGAAAATTTCAGGCTTTGTAATATTTTTATGAGTTATTTTGTACGAATTTAAATAATTGGCAGTTCAGGAGTTAGAACTTGCTGTGGATCATCCAATTTCAACTTTTTACTTATTTATTTACTTATTTAATTTTTTGCAAATTGTCAAGTATTTAAATGCTTAAAAGTAGTTCAAACAGAAAATAAAAGCAAGCACCTGCCCATGCAGAAATTCTGCTAATGGTTCTGTGGCACCCAACAAAAATTTCTATAGCTCCCCTGTTGATTTTCTATCCTTATCCCCGTAATAAGGTTTCCCAGATTGGGAACTTATACATATTTTAGTTCAGTATATATATATATATATATTCCAATTTTGCACCTACTTTTATTATGGCTTTTCTGTACGTTAAGGAAACCTCCCCAACTTTGTACTCTAATTAAAATTATAAGCAAAAGTATAATATGCAAAATTATATTTTAAAGTATGTGATCTAAAACTAGAAAAGGTTAGTTAATTTCTTCCATATGTGTTACTGTCAAAAATTCTCAAAATCAGAATTAAAATGATCTGGGGCAAGTTAACTAAATTTGAAGGTGATTTTCTTTTCTCTAAAAATACATTTACATTAAAAGATATACATACCAAATATCATGTTACAAGATAGTTAAAAGTCAAAGTTCTGCTTATATTAGACATTCTCCATTTACAAAAATCCACTCTTTCATTCCAGGAGTATTTGCAGTACCAGAGGCAGCTGGCCATCCAACGCATGCAGGAGCAGGAGAGGGAGATGCAGATGCGGCAGGAGCAGCAGAAAGCCCAGAACTACCCTCCCCCGCAGGGGCAGCAGTACCCACCTCCCCACGCCTTCGTGCCTCCCGGTGCCCCGGGGTACGCCCCCCTCATGCAGCAGCCCCCCAACGGGGTGGAGATGGGGCCCCAGCAGCCTGGGTACCACCCGGCGGCCGTGCCCTTCAAGCAGCCCCAGATGCCTGCCGATTACCGTCAGCCCTATAATATGCAAGGTCAGTTTTGTTGTAATGGTAATGGGTCATTCCATAGTGACTAACGTAAAATTCAGAGCTGATTTTGTAACTGTGTTTACTTGTAACTTAAAGGATAAAAAATATTTTTTAGTCATGCTGGTGTATTTACAATGTACATGGTATCTATGTATCATTTCTGCTAAGAATTTAAAACAAAATTACTGACAGTAGATACTTTTTTAACCAAAATAGCAGTGTGACTAACGTAACATTTTTGCAACCCTGAAAATGAATGCTCATGTTGTGAGGCAAAAATTTCTCATAGTTAAGCAAGTGTTAAAAATTAAATAATATATTTGAAAATTGTGTAAAGTTGGCTTTTAAAAACATAAAACACATTTATTAAATCTTAATTTTTTTTAGTCTTAAGTGTCACTTTTACTCAAGATGGAGTGTGACTAACGTAACCATCGAATAATAAGCAGTATAGACACACTACAAACTATTTATTATGGTTAATTTCAGAGATAATTACAATAATTTTTCAATTTTTTAACTTCTTATGTTGCATGATTTTTTATTTATGTATTTATTAATTTATTTTTTGATGCTTTTTTCACCTTAGTATTTTTTTTTCTTCAGCTGAGGTTGACATTTTCATGGAATGACCCTAATTGAATTGGGACTGGAAATACATTTTTTTGAAAGAAGTATTTTTTTTGTGTTAGTGTTCATTGTGCAAGGATTTCACTCTATAAGATTTTTGAAAGAGACTAAATATGTGTGTTGTGCTGGCAAGTCGACAACCGATATTGGCAATATTTACCTCTTTTTCGAATAATAGAGTGCGGCAATTGTGTGTGTGCGGCGCTGGAATACTTTTGAGTTAAACTACTTTTGCTAAACAACTACCAAAGTAGCCCAACTCTGTTCAGCGCCAATTACTCTTCCCTATAACCCCTTGCAAACAGCACCTGTAAAAAAATGCATCATGAATACAAATGACAGACCCCCTTTAAAAAATCATAGTTTTGAAACCACTGCACATATATGTTACAATAAGTAGTGCATGAATATAAAGACATAAACCAAGTTTTTTTATCCAGTTACTAATGTTCAATGTGTTACCCTCTAGCCTATAATCCAGTTTGCTCCAAACATTTCAAAGCACACTCTATCAATGGTTGGTTTATGTTGCACAATGTTATAGTTTCACTCTGTACAACTGCACAAATGCACCCATCTGGCTCTGGTTGTGTGTACGGCATTGGTAGTTGATAAACAGTCTTTACATAACCTCACAAAAAGAATCACACGGCGTGTGGCATGAAACTGGATTATAGATTCGTTGTTCTATTGATTATAGATTATATGTTCATTGCATGGCAAAAGGCTCACACACTGAACACATTTGTAACTGAAAAAAAAAACATGGTTTGTTTCTCTTTACATTCATGCATCCCTTATTATAATAGTAATGTGCTGCAGTTTCGAAACTATAATTTTTTGAAATCAAGTCCACAATTTGGGCTCACCTTGTGCCTCTCATGAAGGGTTGTCCGCAAATGATGCCTGCTTTTAGGGTTAGTAGGATTGTGAAATTGTGACAAAGAAGAAACGAGAAGTGAGAAATCGTGCATTTTTTAATAAGAATGTTTATGAAAAGTAGTGAGACATGTGGCAAAGGGAAAGAGAGGTACAGTTAAGTGTGAATTGTGACAAGGCGGGGTGGGGGAGTTGTTGGTCAGAAATGTTGAGGAAAAACTAACTTTTATTTACAGCCCTTTTACAGAAAATATGGTATGTTTCAGCTTACTTCTCTTTTCCAGTTCCTGGGACCATGCCTTCTATGCCGCCCGGGGCCCCCTACCCCCAGCCGCCTCCCGGACCCCCCATGGGCCCTCAGATGATGATGCACCCCGCCCACATGGGCATGCTGCCCCAGGGCATGGCCCCCCAGCTTCCGGTGGTGGACGCCATGCCTGCCCCTCCACCACAGCAGCAGCAACCCCAGCCACAACCGCAATCGCCTCAACACCAAGTGCAGCAGCCGGTGGCGCCACAGCCACAGTGCGATCCACTCATAGTGTTCGACTGATGAAATTGCATTCTGGCTTGAGCCGTTGGTTCGAGTGAAGAGTTCTCGGAATTGGGTTCGAGTTGTAAATAGTTCTTTATATGTATAAAAGGTTAGAGTCTGAAAAGTGGGGGTTTTGAATGCATTGAGCGGAGTGTCGCTGATTACGAAACTTGAATACGTGAGAATATTTTATAATTATGAATGAAGTGGACTCAAACGCAGTTAAATATTCTGGTGATATGTTACCCCTTTATGAAGCAAGTATTGTGTTTTGGATCAAATATACACTTTGAAAATGTGTTGGATTTTTACTTAGTGTAATATTTGGTATTAGACTTATAAATTTGAAAATATAGTTTCTATTTATTGCTGTTTGCAAATGACATTTATGACAGCAATTTCTTTTATAAATTATTGCCTCAAATATATCTGTTGTAAAATGAAACGGTGAAAAAATATACGTAACGAAAGCTATAAACGTTACCAGAAAAATTGCTTGCTTTCTCAAGTTGTGTTTGTTAAATTTTTGAACATTAAACTGTTTGTTTCTTTTTTGATAGTTATTTGAAAATGAAAACTATATTCGTATCATTTAAGTTTAAACCAGTGTGTTTGCAATTGCATGTTAATTTTCAAAAAAAAAATCCATTGATTTTTTCAGCTTAAATTTATTGCTTGTATAATATTTGAGTTTTTAGTCTTTCTGCATAAATTTCGCTCAGTTCCTTCTTGATTTTAGCCCTTTATTGCTCATCTCGAATTGCCGGTTCTGTCAAGCAATATCGTTTTAAATGCAAAAGGTAAATTTAGTTAAAATTTTCTCTCTCTCTCTCTCTTTTAACAAAATAATAAATTTTACAGCAATTTTAAAAAATATTTTCCTTGGACAAAAATAAATGAATAAATTTTAATCATAACCATTGGTATGCACTAGTTTGAATGTATGGACTGTTTTAATAAAAAATATATAAGTTAAAGTGTTTGTTTGGTTTAAAAACAAAACATATCTTCTCATTTTATTTCGAGCTGTGAAATATTAAATTATCTTCATTTCTAAGCTTAAAATTAAAAAAATCTCAGAGCATATCATTTGTAATTATCTTATTTATGTTTTTATGTCCTGTGGTTGCAAATTATAATTTCAACGTCTATGAGCACTAATACGCAGAGAAACTGCAGACACGTGTTTTGGCGTTACAAAGAACGCCTTTTTCAAAGCGAAAAATTGGGAGCTCATGGATGCACAGACATCCGACGCTTTTGTCGGATGTCTGCATCCATGAGCTCCCAATTTTTCGCTTTGAAAAGGCGTTCTTTGTAACGCTGAAACACGTGTCTGCAGTTTCTCTGCATATAAGTGCCTCATAAACGTTGAAATTATAATTTGCAATTATAGCACTAAGGTATCTATTTTTCTTTTATTTCCTGTGGTTATTAGATATTTAAAGTTTAATTTTTATCAGTTTCATAAGACAGAAAAGAAAGCAACACAATAAATAAACAAATTAAATTAATAATAGTTTAATGATTGTTGGAATAATTTTAATAACATTTATTTAAATTTATGCACTATATAATGTTCGTTTAAATTATTTTACCTTTTTGAGTATTGGATTTTGTAATTCTTTTCTGCTTGTCAGTGTTTTCTAAACAAAATGAGAAATGGTATTAATTCTAACAACCTGTTAAGCCTACAGCTTTCTGCTCTTGCAAGCCAACTGCTCAAGTCAAACTGTGATTTGAAATATCCAGCTTAGTGAATGACACAGCGACCTTTCCAATGTGATTTTGTTTTCTGGGGGTTTGCTCGCTGTACATAATTGCAATGCAATAGGATATTGATTCGCTGACTATATCTGCTTAGAATCTTTGATTATCATTTACTGTGGCAGAAAAAAAAGAATGACTGACTGATTGAAAAAATGAATTACAGTGTACATATTTCTTTCACCAATGGGGACTTTTCTGTATTGTGAGTGATTGGAGTTTTCTGGCTGCAAGACATGTTCTATTTTCTGTATACAATTTAGTTCTTTTAGTTATAAAGTTATGTTTTCTCAAAATTGACTCATTTTATTCACTTTAAAAATGCATTTTGGACAAGTTATTTTAACAGTTTCAGAGAATTTTTGTAGTAAACGGAATGAAAAATGGAAGAAAAAATGAACTCGAGTAATGAGGATGTCAAAACAAGAAATCAGGTAAATTGATGTAACTTTCCTAATCAAATCAACTTGCATATTACTTCATCTTTACCCTTTAACTTTATTTCTGTGACTACAAAATTTTAAATTAATTAACCTGTTAACTACATGAATAAATATTTAATAGTTTTGGTTTATGAAAAAAAATTGTGTGAAACAAATTAAATCTTTAAAACCGACTTTTAATTAGCTCTGATAAATTGAGCCATCTAAACATGACTGTTTGCGAGACAATCTCTATGGAATCAGAATGGGGAATTCCTCAGATGTGACTTGAACCAACCATAAACTTTGAACATTTAATGAGTTGTAGGGCGTAATTTCAAAATGAGGACATTGTTAGAGCTCAGGAACTAATGCTTCAGGTGCTGAAGTTCAGCATTTGTAAATAATAATAACAAAGTTGAACTATGACCTTGAAAAAACTTCCTTTGAAGGTAAAACGAAGGGGTAATTTATGTGTTCTTAACATCCATCAGGTTACATTTTGTACATTGAAAAATATTTTTTGGCAAAATTCCTTGTAATGCCAAGACACATGTCTGCTGTGTTCCTTAGCATTTTGTGCTTTCCAAAGTTTAATTTCCATTTACTTTTGCACTACTTTTGTAAAAGCATTCCAATGCAAGTCAGTGCCAATATCTCTTTTTCAATGAAAACTCTCCAAAGAGAGAAACATGATCAAGGTCATAGCTCAACAAACCAGAGGCACACTATACTTTTGCTTATTACATAACATTACAACAACTTTTAATTCTGTACATGTATTTTTTTTTTATTAATCAGATCCATCTTTTAGAATTACATGGCAATAAATTCAGTCAACTTCAATAAATGAAACAATGTTTATTTAAATTATATTTAATGAAAAATATTTGTCACAAATTTCTGTACAAAAAACTTACAAAAACTATCAACTCTCTTCAAATGTCTTCAGTGTCATCCTAAAATGGGAAAACAGGAAGGAAATTAGTGCAAATTTGCACCATGAAAATACTAAGTGATTAAAAACATATTGTACGAGTATGGCATTTTTAGCATATATTTGCACTTTACTCCCGGAACTTGATTGTGATGTACCCCAAGATAAGGGACATTATGCATCAACTTCATAAAATCATTTTTCAAGCACAAAATATTTCTTTAGAAAGTTGATACTCCATATTATGATAAAGGATTCCTTCTCCTTAAGCGCATCACTATTAAAAGGCAGAGTTTAAAATTCCAGAAATAAAGTGCAAATATATGCCTAAAAATTACACCCATGAGTGATATATTCAATCTTAAAAAGAAAAACTTTTCAATTGCAGACTATTTAAAGATTCCTCTAGATTGTTTAAATACTGCCATGTCTGGGACATGGTTTTTAACATTTGAAAATGAACCTTTTTTTATGTAACATTTCATGTGAAGTAAATAGTAGCCAGTCGTTAATGGACAATTTTGCAAGTTGGATACGTGAACTCCTGGGGGCTAGTCAAACTCATACCACGGTTTCCACCGTGCTAGCCTGCTAAAAAATGGAAAATAAATGCAATCACAGGGTGAGTGGACGTATTTCAGTTCAAACAGAAAAGACACATACCTATTTTTCCTCAAATGTAATGAATGTATCTGTTAATCTCTACTAATAATAAAGCTGAAGGTTTGTCTCTCTTTCTTTCTGTCCTTCTGTCTGTTACGCACGTAGCGCCAAAACCGTTCGGTCGATTTTCATGCCACTTGGTACAAAATTAGTTTGTAGCATGTAGTTTTGCACCTCGAAGCGATTTTTCGAAAATGCCATTTCGTTCTTTTTCTATTCGAATTCTTAGCTGAAATTCGATAAAATAGGGAAGAAATATTTCACACACATTTTCAAGTCTTATGTCATTCGAAAGCTTGGAATTTTCTGCACAAAATGAAGTTTTTTCGAAGTTTCTACGATCATCAGGAGAGCTGTAATAATTGTTTTTAGAATCCCGAAATTCAAGGCTTACCTTCAGTAAAGCAAGCCAAACGATTCTAAAATGGTTCAGCTCGATAATAAAATTATATCATATTTTGAAGGAATTATAGTTGAATTACAACTAAAATAGAGCATTTTTTCTGCTATATCAATTATTTTACAAATGAAATTTTAATTTTATACCACGGGCAAAGCCGTGCGGGTACTGCTAGTGTACACATAAATCGGGAGAGGGGCTCCCCTCCAGGCCCATCATTTAGGCGGGCAGGGGGGTGAATTGCCCCCCCCCCCCCTTTGACTTTGGGAAATAAACGTGTTATCATATCAGTGGGCGTAGTTTTTTCCATTTTTTGGTAAATTTTACATTGTGAATGCACCCTTTGCCCCCCCCCCCCCCTGAAAAAATTCGAAATGACGTCCTTGCTCCCCTCCTACAGAATCCTAGCATGGTATTTCATACAAATATGCAGAGTGTGACAAAAGGATTAGTGTTATGTCTTTAAAGCATAAGTGAATTTCTGTATTATTTAAACTCTTAACTTGCCACATGATTTCATAACTCATACAAAAGATGATCTCACCTAAATAAGGTTAACAAACATATTGGAGTTTGGGAACAAAACTATGATAATACTAATAAACGTGTAATAGAAGCGATTCGATAACATATACTCCTTAATGCTGATTCTTAGATTAATTTTTACTACCACAGCACACAATAGCCATTAAGGTTAAGTAATGAAAACTGGATGACCAGTTCTAAAATATAAATACATAAAGGAAATTAATAAACTTTACGAACAATATGTAAATAAATATTGGAAAATGATTAAATAGCTCCCCGAGAGTTTTTCGAAATTTTAAATTCTATAAAGGAAAATGTCTGCATATTTGATCACATCAAGGATATGAATAGATGGTGTTCAGGGACTTTTCACCAAGCAAATTTTTGGAAGTCCCAAAAACAGTTTATAACTCCCTTCATTGATGGTATGAGGTTTGGGGGCACACCCCCAATTTTTTTTTTTCGAAAATTAAGTCTTAAAAAACAATTGTAGGCCCTGTCTTATAACGTTAGGGAAAGAGGATGAGGTTCAGGAGCTCACGACTTATATGAAATTATAGGCCATCATCGATGAGGTTAATGGATTAAATGGGGTCTAAAAAAAGAACTTGTGGTGACTAAAGAAATGCGATCCTGAATTCGTTAATTCAGAAGGAGAGGGAAAACAAAAGCTTTTCCCCCGACGCAAATATCATTTTTAAACAGAATAATTATGAAGATGCACTTTTAGAAATGCGATTTTATATTTTGTTTTATTTTTTATATCTTGGGAAGTAAAAACTAAAGAAATAAGTTTGATTTTTTTCCATCCTGTAATCCGTCAAGACAGAAATCCGTCTTAAGACGGAAGTCCTTGCACCTATGATTAAATTATCTATTTACTGAAACTTTTGACTGTCCTATGAAAATAATTTATTGGAGAAAAGAAAATTATGTTTACCTGGTTTCCTCAATTTCACTCTGAAGTCGATCTCTCATGGTAGCACTTGTAGCTTTTTTCTTTGCTTCTTCTAAACCAAGAATTTTATTTTTGTACCCAGGAACATTATGAAACAGTCTTATATGCTTCCCAGTAGCCACCGTTAAGTACAGCCCGTCCGGTGAAAATAATAACACTCTCACTGGCTCTGGAAAAGAAATTTCTCCATCAATTAGGGTCAACATTGGAGTAAACCGGATACTTCATCACCCTTCCCACTAATCTGCCGCGCAAAAGTGGTATCTTCAGTCGAGCTCAAACTGAGAAAAAACTCTTTAAAGTTTTGCGCCTCCATGTATTTGATTTGGATGATACTTTTTCAGAATTTTTTTTAATGTTTTTTGCTCTCAAATGACCATAAAACATTGCATGTGGGTAAAATATGTCACAAAAACCACCTGGTGGTTAAACTCAATTTTGTTAAAAAATGCAGATACGACTTTCGTGCTTAGCACGGAAGTATACTTATTATGCTTTATTAAATAGTTTGTTACAATCTAACCATAAATTTTTTGAACTAAAAACAGGTACAAATAAAGGAAATGGGCAGCCAAATCATTAATAACTATAGTGGTTTTTAATGACTTTGCAAGGGACTGCTCACGAATCAGCCTTCGAGAGCAAAAGTGGTATTGATGGATAAAACAAGATTTTGAGTAACTGAATGGTTTCGTGGCCACTTCTTTTGTACAAAATATTTACAACAGCAAATGGTGGAACCTGGACTTACAGCACTTTCGCATAAATAAATGAGATTAAAATTAATTTATGATAGTGTAATTACAAATTACATTGTGAAAAAATTGAGTTATACCATTTTTGCTTTCAACGGCTCAAAACAAGAATGATGAAAGTAATAAAACTTAACTTTGGTTTTGAGTGAAACTTTTTTTTACTGCAAAATTAGTACTCTTCTGCTACTTATGTATTTTTTTTTTCCTAATTTATTTATTATTTTTTTAATTTAAAGAAAGCTTACAAAACATCAGAATTAAACAAAAAGCAATAACAATTGCAACCAAACAACCCTTTTTAATGCAAAAAATGTGTTAAGAGTAATTAAACTAGAAGATAAACCTAACAAGCAAGAGGATAAGAAAACTAGGATCCAAGAATAAAAGAAGCAATAGGTACACAAGCTTTTTTTTGCAGACGTGAGATAAAACAAAAATAAAGAGTAATGCCAATTAAATTGAGGAAAACTATAAACGAATCTCATTGCTAGGAAGACAAAACCAATGCAGCTTAAACAAAATCAGTTTTGATAACTGACAATGGAAAAAACATTGAATAAAGAGAAAAAAACTTTTAATTTACTGGAAAATGATCCAAAATACATAAAAACAGGGGTGATTGTGAGTTCATGAAAAAATACCTGAAAGTTTTAAAGAGAAATTGGTCTGTGTAGGGGGGGGGGTGCTTTTTTCAAAAAACCAAGGCCCCTATTATTTAAGCACATCTAATTTTATAATTGTACGCATTTAATTATAAATTGCCTTTCATGAACAAACAAGACACATTTCATACATTCGAATAGTTTCAAATAGTTTTTAGTCAAAAAAGAAAAAAAAAATTAGAATGGCATCTTAACAATCACCGAAAATTCGAAAAATAAAAAAAAATACCGAAAGTGGGAAGACAAAAGCATAATTAAAAATATTTTATTTCCGGTATTTTCGAACATGAAAATACCAGAATCGATTATGAAAATACTGGAAATCCGGTAAAATACCGGAACACAATCACCCCTGATAAAAAGATTCCACTTTTAAAAATAAACTAGAAGAAACAAGAATGTCAAGAGGAAAAGGTGCAAACTGCACCATAAAAACATAGGGGTTCAAAATGAATATACAGCTAATGAGTTGGAAGGCATTCCAACTGTCCAAAAACAGTTGGAATAATTTTCGTAAAAGACTCCTTTCCTTCAAATGAATTATTTCTCTGATGATGAACCCAACAACCTTTTCTTTCTTTTAAATCTAAACTCTCTTACTTATCTTATCTCTTACTTCTAAAATAAAATTTTGAAATCATTATGAAGGAATAACATCACAAAGGTACAACCGGAGTAAAGTCAACCCAACCCCTCACTTAGAACCACTAACTTGCAGCTAACTAGCCAGTTATAATACATTATGATTTTTTATCACCCCATCCCCAGGTAAAATTTTGGTTGTATAACTGACATGAGCAAAATTGAAACGTTTATTTCAAAAACAGTCGAGCAAACAAGCTGTATAATTTCGTATAAAGCATTTTGACCCTTGTTTTAAATTTTTTTAAAAGGATTACAATATTTCAAACTGAATTGTATACATATATAGATATACTTCCTTCAGTAAAAAGTGCTGTAATCCTGATAGAATAATTTAATGTGATGATACCAACATTTTCTTAAAACTATAAATTTTGTCGTTTAACAGGTTTTTGAAATAAACCATTCAATTCAAATCTTTCTTATTCAAAGAGCGATTAAGAAAAATCACCTAAATGAATTTCTTTTAGACGAACTTGCAATTCTCCTGTGACTGCAGAGTATATTGTTACATCAGATGTAGTTGTTTCAGCAATGGCAACTGTTCTGCCATCTGGCGAGAGGGCTGTCAAGCATTTTGAACTGGATTGGTGTGGACTGGTTTTCAGAAGATAAGGTTCTTGACCCTTATCATATTCAACTGTAAGAGATAATATAAAGTTTTCAAAAATCTGTACAGAAAAGAATTTTGATCGTGAATAGCCAAGGCTCCATAGTAAACTTTAAAAGTTTGTAATGCAAAAAATTAGTTTCCTGTTACATAATTTTGGAGCTAAAATCAATAAATGTTAACAAGCACAAATGTTTTTATTCTGTAAAAAAATCGTTTTAAGCGAATAATAGCACGTTTTACCATTCAAAACATATTTATTCATTATTATTTTACAAAATTTTACTTCTTTATATTTTACAACACATAGGAAAAGGACATTTTAAAACTTTGAAATAGTATTAATAAAGAAAAATTCTGGAAAACATGAACCTCAACAAAATAATAATACTTAAGTAAAGGCAATAATTTAATTCATTCTGTTCAATAAAAAAAACTTGAGGAAACTGAAAAGGTTACGTTGCAATATAGTATATTATTACCAGAATTTTTTATGGGAGTCTCTTTGAAATCGAAACTACTTTGTCATAGATGAATATTGTATAAAAACATTAGGATGCAAATTAAATTGCAGACATGTTTTAGAAGTACAAGAAATTCCTTTAAGGGGTTATTTTGCATGTTTGTGCATCTTAAAATTTTTATTACTACATTCATTTATCAAGTTAAGATAAATATTTTATTTATATTCATTTTATCATAGTTAAAAAACAAATATTTACATATATATTGCATTATTATATATATTCTTTGATGCCAAATTTATTCTAAAAGTAATTATCCAGGAAATAAATGTGAAATATATTTTAACCGCAAATCTTTTAAGAAATTTCAATTATTTTTTCAACCATATTTTTAAGTAATAAAGAAACAAATAGCACAAAAGGTTTCTAAGCATTTAAATTAAAACTTCAAGTAAGTTTTCCTTATTACAGTAGATTACCTTGTGGCTGATGTACAAAAAAAAACGAACAAAAATATTCAATGGATACTTTAATGTAATGCATTTAGCTTGTAATTCATCTTATTTTACATGTTGAGCAAAAAAAAAAAATATAGTTTAGAAAGCAAAATTATCCTCTAGATGTGAATGTCAACATCCTTTTCAAGTAGCCTCTTTATACATGCAATGAAAAAAGGAATATAGTAGAATCGAGAACCGCAATTTAAAAAAAAAACTGATCTGCATATTGTCGCCAACAACAGCATTTTGCGCCAACATAAAACCTTTTCTACCAAGATAGAAAGTAAACAAGTTGCCAAGCAGCTCCACTGTGACCTAACCTGCACCCAGATTTACAAACCCAAACTCGGGAAAAGCGCGGGTGGTATTTGGTGGTATGCAGTATTTCTAAACTTATGAAATAAAATATTAAACATAAAATGCCACAGAACATACTGTTTGTATCCCAGAGTTTCCAGGTCCCGTCTTTAGACACTGTCACCATTCTGCATCAAAAAGAAATAAGGAGAATGAAGCAATGTATCTTTTCTTCAATATGTGTACAATCAACAGATGAAGCATTGTGAATAGAAGCATATGAAGCATAGCCTCTAAAATAACACATACACACACACACAAGCCAACATTGGAAATGGATTAAAATATAGATTTCAATTAGTAATTTTTTTGAAAATGCAAAAAGAGGAAATAAATGAAATAAGAATAACAAAAACTAGTTACATCACAGGAAAATTTCAAAATTTAATCAAACAAAAAGACTATCTTTGAAACAAAAAACTATTAGCCTATGATATTTAACACATTTTATTTATTTGTGATTACTTTCAGGAGGTTTGAAAATTAGATAATCCATAAAATGTGCACTCCTTTTTAAATAATGTGTAAGACACAACATATAAAAAGCAGAACTTACCTGGATGAATCATTAGAGAAACTAAAATGATACACTCCTGATGTGTGTCCTTTCAGTTCAAAAGCTCTTTTCACTTCTTTAAAGTCTCCCGTTTTGGAGAAACAGACTTCCCACACCCTTACATCTGGAGTGAAACCTGAGAAACAGGGGCAATTTTTATTGAATACTTTATTTGTACATAAGAAGTATGCCCGTGACAAATTTTAAAAAAAAATTGTTTTAAAAAAAACAAGGTTTTATCCATTTTAAAAAGGACAATCAAAATACTGATTTAGTTACTAATACTTGACTTGCAATAGCTTTTACAAATTGGGGGAAAAAGATATACATTGTATAAAATTGAGAATACAAGTACTAACATTAAATAAAAAATTTTTAAAAATCCCGACCCTGATTGCCTACTTAAAATTGAATTGTTACCTTTAGGAATTGCTACACAGATTCTAATGCCAACATTTGGACGCTGCAAAGTGTGTGTGGTTTGCTTTTACTATGAATTATTTCATCTCAACGTATTTAAATGCTTTGAATCAATTAAATATGCTTCATTTTATGTGTCCTACCTCAGCGATCAATAATAAAATCATCAAATACCACAGGGGTATTTCTACCAGAACACATTTTCAGAAAAAAAATGTCACTGGTCCTGTGGGCCAGCAACTACGAAATTTTACTGGTCTGTGCAAATATTTATTGGTCCATTACTGTGCTCTTATTTTAAACAAAAACAGGATTAAAGAAAAAAAAAGAAAATAATTTCAAATGATGTATGGGGTCCATTAACAGTTTTCAATAGACAAAAATTAAGAGAGGAAAAAACAATGCTATAATGTTTTATAAATTTACATTAACCTTTCGTGCCCAGCAATTAATATCCAAACATTTTAAACAAAGGTAAACTTTCAATAGGTTATGATACTTGCAACTGTTGAAAGAAAAGCAGGGATAAAACTTCATTGGTCCCATGGACCACGAAAATTTATGTTCTGCTGTTCCAATGGATATTTTTGTGGTCCTGGACCAGCAGACCGCTGTTAATTTCGAACCCTGTACCATGTATACAGCTATATAACCATTTTAACACTTGAAAAGTAAAATGACAATCTGATCTGTGGAAAATGTCTACTGCTATGAACTCATTTGCTATTATTTAAGCCACATACCTGATGATGCAATAAACCTTCCGCAAGGAGAGACACAAGCGTAGTAATTGCTGATGTGGTGAGTGTCAACTGATGCAAGTTTCTGACCTGAAATTTCCACACATACATAATCTAAAACTTAAATATCAATGAAAAAAAAATCAAAACCAACATTTTTTTTAAATACTGTAAAGGCCTTTAATTTCGCGGGCCATAATTTTCGCGAAAATGATTATATCGGTGATTTTGCGGGCCGAAAATTTCGCGAATTTTGCATGTACAGAACCGAAAGTTGAAAAAGTCCAAAGTAAAAAAAAATTCGCGAGGCCTAAATTTTCGCGATTACGAAGGTCTCGCGAAAATTAAGGCCTCGCGAATAAAAAGGCCTTTACAGTAATTAAATTTTTAGTATGCCTGTTAATACATTTTGAAAATTTTAAATAAGTACAGTGAAAATCCGATAACTCGATATGTGGACAACTCGACTACTTCAGTAAGTCAACATTTATTTTTCCAATGGTTCTCCCAATGCTAATTTCAATTGGCAAGAACCTCAAACTTGACACCCATAAGATAACCTTCAATTGCTATTCTAGTCCACTTTTTTCTGCCAACATTTTTTCATATTGATCATCTCTAAGAATTTTATGCTGTCGTTCCTTAATAAGTCAATCAATAAGTGTCTGAAAAGAGCCTTCTGCACAGGACCGTCATTTCAAATTTTTCCAGGGGAGGGGGGACAAAGGGTGTATACACAATGTAAATTTGCCAAAAAATGGAAAAAACTATGCCTACTTTCATGTAAATACATTAATTTCCCAAAGTCAGGGGGGACAATTGATCCCCCCCCCCGAACCCCGAAATGACGGGCCTGCCTCTGTATCTAGGGTAGTAGCCACCACACTCTGTGCTGTTGGTATAATTCTAAGGCATTTCATTTCATTTCACACTCCAGGGTCCCCCGTATGTACCACAGCTTCGTGATTTAACCGGGATAGGGCGCTGAAGAGAACTCTGTTCTTAATTTTGAACCAGAACCTAGGGTCGAGCAAACCCTAGGCCCAGCACCCCCAGAGGTATCGTTTCACTTGGAGGACTTTGTGACCACGGCATTTTTAACGCCTCCCAGCTACCATTAATCAAGACGGTGGATCTTTGATCGGCTGGAATCGAACCTGGGTCCCTCCGGACACGAGTCCGATGCCTTACCGATCGGGCCACCACGACCCTAATTCTAAGGCAAATAAGGAGTTGAATTGTACCCACACAAGGTTGTCCCTGAGAAAAATAAGGCAACAACGTGTGTTTTCAAAAATGTGCATAAGCAGGGTTTTCTGTCTTTAACAGACCCAAATAAGCAGGAGCTCTTATCTCTTTTCCAAAAATTATGGATTTATTCCTCATGTGTGAGGTATTCAGATAATAGTATTTAAATTAATTATATATTTTTCAAAAAAAGGAGAGAAAGAAAAATCATTTTCTGGCATTATTTTTATATTGTGAATGGTTAGCGCTAGTAAATACATGATACAGAAAACTCTATGAATTAAAATAAAAGAACTTGGGGAAATTGACACCCGCTTAACTTGACATGTTTTCATGTTCCCTTGGATTCAAGTTACCAAGCTTCCACTGTATTTTTAGACAGCTGCAGTGAGAATCAAACTCATATTCCCTCATTAGGAGTATTATCTAAACCCTTCTGAAATCGTTTAGCATTAAGAGTAGTGTCATAGACAGAAAAATAGCCATTGTTTACAGAAATAGCCATTTATGTACATAGTTGTGCACTTTAATGTTGAAAAAATTATGAATGAGTTTCATTGAAACACATATTACGCGGCAGAAACCCGGGCAGAGCCAGGTACCCGGTTAGTGCATTTATAAAAGACATGTAATTGCCCCTATTTATCAATCTGCCTACCTTTTAAGTCCCAAATGATAATCGAAGTGTCTGCTGAGCAGCTCATTATAAAGTGCCCATTACAAGCAATGCCCACGTTGATGATGTCCACTTGGTGTAGCTCGGGAAACTTCAGTATGGGTTCCACATTGCCTAGGGTGCCGTCACTCTTTTTCCCAACTTTGTACACTTGGATGGTGTTGGCAGTTGCAACAGAAGCTATAAAAGCCTTACCATCGGGGCTCCATTTGACATTGGTGGCATGGTCGAATTCAACATTGGCTCGTATTGACCTGATGATACAAACATTGATCTTTAAATTTACCACTTCACTACGAAATCAATGCACATATCTTTAGCATTCTGGCAAAAGACATTAAGCTGACAAAAAAAAATGTGATGAGTCACTGCAAGGTGTGTGAGCTACACTTCACAGATGTAAACTAATTATACAATTTTAAACATACGTAAAAAAATTTATTGTTAGAATTAGTAGTCTGCAAAATAATTTATGTTATCTTCACGACAAACTGAAAGTTTAAATTGAGAATTTCTCAAAACTGGAGTTTTGGACTGTTACTTTTACCTGATTGCCGAGGTGATTGTAATTTGAAGAGGGAAAAATTAAGGAAGAATAATTCTTTCTTGCAGTATATACACCGTCTGTTGTCTATCTATGCAAATATTTTTTTAAAAAAGAAAGAATAAAAAAGCATCAGATTATTCGCTCATTCTTCACACAAGTTACAGCTATCTTCTGTGAAATGTCAACAAATATTTTCAAGGGTCAATCTAGAGATAAATTAGGTCCGTTAAAGGACCTAATTTATCTCTATTCAGTCACTCAAAAAGGGACCCTTCACAAAATTCAGTCACTCAAAAAAGGACAATTCACAAAATTCAGTCACTCAAAAACTGACACATCACAGAGATCCAAGTTTAAAGAACGATCAGGAATATTTCTTGCTGTAACTATTTTTCACAAAATTACAAATTAGTTTTCACAAAATTACAAAATATTTTTCACAAAATTCCAAAAACAGGAACTTGGTCAAATATCTTGGATTGACCCCTGAGTTTCCTAAACATAAACTCCTTATGTCCTTGAAAAGCATTTTCTAAAGACCTATTCTATAAAGTCTTAATAGTCAAGTGAGCGGTCTGCATCTTTTTTGACTTTTCCTTCCTTTTTTTGATCAGCGAGAGATTATAAGCGAAACGTTACCAATTCAGAAAAAACTTTTCAAATTATAAAATCCTTCAAGCTAGTTTCTCTATGTTCTAATCTTTATAGTTGATTTTAAAGAACAGTTGACAAACTTTTGAAGCAAAATAAAGCGAGAAAAAAGCACTGCTTTAGTAAACAGAAATCACCTCTCTAACTGTTGACACAGTCTCTTCCACAAAAAAAAAAAATATATTAAAAAAGGCAGTGGGCAGTGTATCCAATTTAGTTTCACTTTGTATTAAGCTTGAAGTATCCAGAAAAAAAAGCAGAGTTTAAGAAATAAGGGAGAAATTGCTAATGTGAAGTTAGAAGAAAACCTTTTATAAGAAAATAGAAGGATAAAGCATAAAAAACCTTACATGCAAAACTCCGTATGATTTGCTCAAACTTATACAGATATTAATAAAGCATTGTTAAAAAACAAAAATAAAAAGTGTAAGACTTCCACCCAATTAAAAATTAATCAAGTAAGTCACGTTTCCCAAACTGAAGAGAAGCAAAATACTTGAGCAGGATGCAAATATTACCTGTGATTTTTTTCCACAAACGTTTTGACAGTCCAAAGCATGACAGATCGATCTGTAATCATGTAAGATGAGTCACTAAAAGTTACAACTATACAATTTAAAAATTTTGATAAATTCATTTCAAGTTGTTAAGAGCAGCATTTATGCTACAGGACCCCTAATTTTAAATCCCAAAATCCAAAAGAACCAAAACTTTTTTTCTTAAATAAAGGGGAAAAAATTAATATCCAATTTTTTTTTGTTAGTTAAATGTTTAAAATTGCTAACAATAGGCTATTACTAGTTGAAAACGAAGTACTTACAGCTTCTCAAAGATCATTGCACATTTTGATGGCCAAAAAGTAGAAAAAGCAGGATATTTTTGCACAAAAGTAGTACATTTTGTTAGTAATTAACACTAAGTAATTAAACTGTAATTACAATACAAAACTTCCTTACATATTTTCATTGTTTAATTTTCCAAACATTGTAACCTCTATTTTTATATTAACAGTTGTCATTTAAGAAATATTCATGAAAAACCTAGTTTTTAGCCTTTGATCCTGAATAAAATCTTTAACCCCACAGGGAGCGATGGAGGTTTTTGACATTTCATTTATAATGATGTCCGTATTTATATTTATGTTAACTGCATTGCGTAAGTGATTTGGTTACTAATAAGGGGTCTGAGGTGAATAATTTGAAATTTATGTCTCCAAATGCAATTTTAGACTATATTTGATAGTTTTAGTTAGGAGGGTATGTGTTCCTGATGTAGAACAAAAATAATACTAAACAAAACAACACTTTACTTTCAGATTCCAATCACTTTCAAATTAAGAGCCGTTTTTTTTAAGAATCAGGCAGTCAAAAAACTTGACATTTTTGATTTAGCTGAAAATTTCAGAATATGGTCTTTATTTAAAATTATTAAACACGTGTTTTTTTATTTTTCCAAAAAAAATTTTTTTCTTTCCATTTTGGGAGGTCAAAGTTGGACTTTGCTCTTTTTTTCAATAAAAACATGCCAACTTAGATGAGCCAATACTTTTTGCTTTAGGAGTGAACCGTGGAACTGACAATTATTTTGTGTTCTACTATATCCCCCCTAACTGTAAGTGCATAAAGATTTGTGGACGACTCTTGGCGCAAAGGTCAGAGGTCACTCAAAGTTGTAAGAAAAATAGTTTTTTAATGCAACTTTGACCGACCAAATCTTCTTGTGGAAACGGTGCACCACGGTGGTGTATATATCAGTAAATACCTACCAAAGAGTAGTATCCAAAAACATAAAGATATGTGTGGTTGATATTTTGCACATCGAAATATTTGACTCTGAAGTTGCAGAAATCGCAAAATCACGTGACTTTGAGGGTCATTATCTCCTTGCAGCATGACTGACCAGATACAAAACTAGTTGGAGTAGAAGCCTTTCTTGTCCCAGAAACACAATCCGTTAACAAACCTATGGCTACTCTTTCAGTTTTTGCATAATTCGGCTCTAAACTTTGAAAAATGAGTGTTTTTAGGCGTTAAGAAAAAAGGCCAATTACCTGTTTTAAAATAGGTATTGCTATTATTTGTAGCATTATTATATCCCAACTCCCTAATTAGCTGAAATGTCATCTAAAGATAGTTATACAGTTGAAACCAAATTGAAAATGAATTCTCGAAAATACTCAGTATACGTCTAAAACCATATTTTTTTGTTTGTCCAGGCGACGTTTTTTTTTCGTTACAGCTCTTTATTCCGTTCGGTTCCAACATGGTTAGCAATTTATGTACTTCTTGTCGTTCTAGTTGCTGTAAAACTGGAAAGTAATGTATCTTAAGTCTGATATAAAGTAATTTCTCTTGTCATAATGTAAAAGAATATTTTGAAATGGATAATAGATCTAATCTAAAAAAAAACTTACTTATTCAGCTTTGCCCTCTTGCTCGATGTCATGAATGTCATCAAAAATTTCCAGACCTGCACCGAGGGGCTTTAATGTACCAAGATTTTTAAGAAGTGACATTTTGCTAAAGAGGCTTCTGATTTGTTAAAAAGTTGAGTTTTTTATGGCATTCACAACATCTACCAAGAGGGCACAGCTGAACAGAAGTTTTTTTTTCTTCTTGGATTATGTTTATTGTCCATTTCAAAATATTCTTTTAGCATTATAAACTTAATATGACAGGATATATAGCTTTAAATCAGACTTAAGATACATTGCATTCCTGTTTTACAGCAACTAGAACGACAAGAAGTACATAAATTGCTTACCATGTTGGAAGCGAACGGAATAAAGAGCTGTAACAAAAAAAAAAAAAAGACGTCGCCTGGACAAACAAAAAAATATGGTTTTTGAAGTATACTGAGTATTTTCGAGAATTCATTTTCAATTAGGTTTCATATGTATAACCATCTTTAGATGCCATTTCAGCTAGTTAGGAAGTTGGGATATAATAGTGCTACAAATAATAGCAATACCTATTTTAAAACAGGTAATTGGCCTTTTTTCTTAACGCCGAAAAACACTCATTTTTCAAAGTTTAGAGCCGAATTATGCAAAAACTGAAAGAGTAGCCATAGGTTTGTTAACGGATTGTGTTTCTGGGACAAGAAAGGCTTCTACTCCAACTAGTTTTGTATCTGGTCACTCATGCTGCAAGGAGATAATGACCCTCAAAGTCACGTGATTTTGCGATTTCTGCAACTTCAGAGTCAAATATTTCGATGTGCAAAATATCAATCACACATATCTTTATGTTTTTGGATACTACTCTTTGGTGGGTATTTACTGATATATACACTATCGTGGTGCACCGTTTCCACAAGAAGTTTTGGTCGGTCAAAGTTGCATTAAAAAACAATTTTTCTTACAACTTTGAGTGACCTCTGACCTTTGCGCCAAGAGTCGTCCTTAAATATTTATGTACTTACAGTTAGGGGGGATATAGTAGAACACAAAATAATTGTCAGTTCCACAATTCACTCCTAAAGCAAAAAGTATTGGCTCATCTAAGTTGGCATGTTTTTATTGAAAAAAAGAGCAAAGTCCAACTTTGACCTCCCAAAACGGAAAGAAAAATTTTTTTTTTGCAAAAATAAAAAAACACGTGTTTAATAATTTTAAACAAAGACCATATTCTGAAATTTTCAGCAAAATCAAAAATGTCAAGTTTTTTGACTGCCTGATTCTTAAAAAAAACGGCTCTTAAATGGCATTTGAAAAACAAATACGCAACAAAAGTAGACAGTAGAAATGGTAACCACTGGTGAATACGAAGTGATATAGTTTAATTAAAAAAGAAATAATAATAATAATAACTAAATCGAATTCTAGGACACTGATGTGGGTTAAACAAGGTTCCAGTTAAAAGAGCTTTGTATAATCAAGGTAAAATTATACTTTGAAGAGTTATTTTGTAAAATGTTTCTTGAAACAAAATTAGCCAACTGTCAAACATTTCCACTAACCGTTTCTTTCTTATTTTTAATCAATCTTTTTTTTTAATTTCACTAATCATGCTCTAATTAACAGTTATAAAAGTTTCCGACTTAACTTTAAAAAATATATTTAAACTTTGACAGGTAAAAGAAGTCTCTTTAATTTAAATTTTCTTCTCATAGTATGAAGATTATGATTTCAGAAACTAGACTGAAGCACATACAAAATACTGTGTCATATTGATGAATAAACAACCAAAACGAACCATTGGCACAAGACGCCAATAACTTCCCGTTGGCACTGTAATCCATGTCTAAAATTTCTCCACTATGTCCCTTCAAGCTTGAGATCAACCAAGGATGAGTGTAAGTATCTTTAACTTCTTTTCTCTTCACTTGTGCATGTTTAGCTTCTTTTTTCTTTGGTTTCTGTTCCTTTGCCTCATTGTGTTCTTTTTCTTCTACAGCTACAGAATTAAAATATCAATTAATATCATTAAAGTTTGAAGAAAAATCTGGAAAATTGATAAAAATCAGTATTTATAAGGGGCAAAAATTCAAATTTTCAACACGAGGAATTTCAGGACCCCCTCCCAAGATTCATGTTTGGAGAAGCTCGGAATTTTTAGGAAGAGGGCAAAAGTACCAATATTATTCGAGTCATTTAACTCTTTGTATTTTACCACATGGAAAAGGTTTATTTTCAAAGTCACATTTTGCCAACAACTTAATTGAATTCATAAAATCTGCTGACTTTTGTAGATGCAACTTGTAAATATTCTAAAATTCAATCAATTTTTAAAATCCTAAGCTAGTATAAATTTATAAGTCACATTTTTAGGAGAGAGTAGTCCTCAAAAGGTGGGGACAAAAAGGCAATTTTTAACAAACAATTTTCAAAGCTTTAAAATTTGCCAAAATCTTGTTTTTATAAAATGAGCACATCTTTAATTGAAAATATTCGATCTAAAATTGATGACGAAAAAGTTGATACAAAATCAAGATAACACTTACTAGAGACATACTGAGTAGCACTTTGGCCGAGTAGCTAAGTACTCAGTGAAACTTTTAGCACCATAATTTATAATACTGTGATTTTGAAGTACATAGATACCTTTGTGCAACAAATGTAAAATAAAATACAACGTTAAAGAAGCACAAATGCTCAGGAATACTGCAGACACGTGTTTCTGCGTTACAAGGAATGCCTTTTTCAATGCAAAAAATTGTGAGCTTATGGATGCACAGCCATCCGACAAAAGCAAATTTGTCGGATGTCCTACCATCAATACTTATTAACCTATAGAAGTTACTTATAGCCCTTGATTTGAATGAATGATTAGATTCCATACAATTTTTAATCCTGAATTTAATCAGAGTCGATGATCCTAATTTAGTAAATTCTTTTGAGGGATCTGATAGTAAAACATAACTTTAAAATTCATACATTGCGTGTACCTCCATTAAATAGCGGACACATCTAATTATCAGACATTTTTGTGACTCCCAATAACTCCATATAAGTCGTTTGATATAATTCACTCTTAACAGAATAGATACTTTGCACAATGGACAATTATTTGAACAAAAAAGTGTTTATTTCATGAATGTTTTGACAAATCCTCTCATCCTTACATTTGGATTATTATCTCCCCCCCCCCCCTTGCTCTGTAAAGTTATTTCAATGCTCATATCAGTTTTGAAACATTTTTCCCACTGTAGTTTGTTGGCTATCTATATAGCTTTTTAAGGCTGAACCGATTGCTATTCTAGATGATAATGTGAAAGAAAAGCTTTGTAAAATGGAATTGTCTGCCCAAAACTTTAAAATCTTCAGAAGTTAAGTTTAAAGCACAAATGATGAAATTAAGAAAAATCATAGTAGAATGTTTCAAGTTTTATTCCATGAAGTGCAATTAAACAGTTTGCCCTCTTACCTGTGAATTGTTTAATACTTATGCATGTAAATGTTTTTTTTTTTTTTTTTTTTTTTTTTTTTTTTTTTTTTTTTTTTGAGGAGACTCGGAGAAAGATGCATGCAACAATTTCAATAATTATAAATCAAGAAATAGATATTTGATGATAAAAAAAATCTGTTAAGAGAATATAGTTCAATTTTTTATATTAGTTTCTACTAGTTAAGTTCTGTGTTGAAAATTAAATATTAGTAAATAATACATAAAAATGATAAGTATGTTAGAGCACAATGATAGTTGTTAAATTTTAAATAATTTTTGTAGCTTTTTGTTAGATCAATTGCTTTTAGATTAAAAAGCAAAATTCTTAAAGTAATCTATATACATAAAAGACTACTTTTGAAAACGTATGTCCGGGGTAATCTTCCAAACTACTGGACCGATTTTAACCATTTTTTCACCGTAGATAGCTACAGTAACAGGGAGCAGGATAAGCTATAATTTATTTCTAAACAGCTTAGTTTAAAAAAGTTATTATGGAAAACAGTTAATTTTATGTCATTTCCCCATTAAATGATTAAATTTTCAACCCATTGTTGCAAAAATTTGGTGCCATGCAGCAACAATATTGATTGATTGTAATCATATCGCCGCTAGAGGGCGCCAGTGTTGCAGGGGAGATTTTTGCTGCTCTGAGCTAAGTGATATTTTTAATGTAAATTGTTTGTTTTTATTGTATCAGTGTTGGTATTTTTATTGTATTTCAGCATATAATTTAGTATTTCTGTGCATTGAGACTTATTTTTGCTTTACTTGCATTCTTAAAGTGTTTTTCAATTTTTTGAGCTAAGCCTAAAATGTGGTGATTCCTTTGTTGTTAGGCCTGTGTTCTTTGTTGGGTGTAGCAAGTTAGTTTATTTTTATTTACTACTGACTTAGTTATCTGCATTCTTTGTATCTTTATCTCAAATGATTTCTTATTTTAATTATTAGTAGTTACTCTTAAAATTTTGCACTTTTGTCTCTTTGCATTGCTTTTGTATAAGTGGATCATTTGAGTTATTATGGGTGTTATATGCATTTTGAAAGAGGTTAAGAATGGGAAGGGGAGCAGGTGGATCTCTTGCGACATTTGTCAGATGTTCTGCCTGTATGAGGGAAAAGAGGAGTCCATTTCTGAGGATGATTTCACTTGCACTAAGTGTGCTGAGCTCCTGGACTTAAAAAATAGGATGACCATTTTGCAGGCCCAAATAGCCTCAGGTTGTGGGACAGAGGAGGTAAACAATTCAGATCGAAAGGGGGAAGTTATTAAAAAGGATGTGGGCATTAGCTGTGAGTTAGTTAGTGGGATTATTCCAGAGGAGAAGGGGGAAGTTAGCAGTAAGGAGACAGACTGGGAGACGAAGGGGGTAATATTGGGGGATTCTATGGTGCGTGAGGTGGGAAATTCAATCGGGAGGGTAAAACGTAAGGTGGCTAGGTGTTGTTTACCAGGAGCTCGGGTGAAGGATGTAAATAAGGTTGCAGAGAAGAGGGGGACATTTGATAAGGAGGATATGGTCACTTTATGGGTGGGAACGAACGATGTAGGCCGTAGTAATAATGAGGAATTTAGGAACGAGTGGAATTCCCTGTTGGATAAAGCAACCAACAGTTCGACCAGTGTCCAAGTGGTTGGGTTGCTGCCCAGGTACGGAGTCAATAGGAGCTGGTTAAACCAGCGGGCTAGGTGCATGAACCTGATACTCAAAGAAATTTGCCATATGCGCAGTATCAGATTCATCGATGTGTGGAGTTATTGTAAGCGAGATTGGATTGCTAGGGATGGCCTGCATCTGAGTTCTACAGGGGTTAAAATGGTTAGTGGTTTGGTTTTGGAGTATTCTGAGTCAAAAAACTAAGTTTGAAGGGGGGGGCAGGGTTCACGGAGAAGGTTGCAAAAATATGCAAACTATTTGGATTTAATTAGGAATGGTAATAAGGAGGAAAATAAGAGTAGTCATTTCAACAATTTTGATTCAAGAAATCGTAAGGGGTTGAATAAAAACAAGTTGAGCATGCTTAAGGTTTTTTATACCAATGCTCTCAGTATTAGGAACAAGATGGAAGAATTAAAAAGCATAATCACAAATGAGAATTTGGATGTAATTGGAGTTACCGAGACATGGGCTACCAAAAATGATGATGATTTATTGTGTATTCCTGGGTATAATTTGTGTAGACAAGATAGAGTAGGTAAAAGAGGTGGTGGGGTTTTATTTTATGTTAGAGATACTTTAACTTGCAATGAATTGGCAATAAATGACAAACCTAATGATATTGACATGGTTTGGCTAGAATTGATGAGCGGTAAGGGTAAAAAATTACGTTTGGGTAACATTTATAGGCCACCTAATCTAAGCCAGGGTCAAGATGAACAGATGTATCGTATTATTAGAGACATGTCGAGTAAGGGACCGGTAATTATAATGGGGGATTTCAATTTTCCGGGCATTGATTGGAATAATTCTTACCCCAATAATAGTAGAGAAGAGGAATTTCTAAAAGTAATTGGTGACTGTTTTTTAGATCAAGTTGTTTCTGAGGGAACACGGCAGGATACTGTTTTGGATCTTGTTTTCTGCAATGTTGAAGGCTCTGTACAGGCATTATGTGTAGGGGAGCATATTGGGGATAGTGACCACAACAGCATTAGGCTTGGGATTAAGTTTGATATGCACAAAGACAAAAATTTTAGGTTTGTACCTAATTTCAGAAATACTGATTTTGTCGCACTCAGGCAGAGTTTGAAAGCGGTTTTTTCATCAGGTTTGGACAATAGCGATGTAAATTTGCAGTGGACAGAGTTTAAGGAAAAACTAGCAAAAACAGTTGGAGATTTTGTTCCTTTTAGGAGAAAAGGGGTAAACACAAAAATTTGGCCCATGTGGTTCACTAGGGAAACTAAGGATGCTCTTAATCGTAAGCAAGCTTCTTTTCGTCAATTAAAAGAAACTGGTCACAGCGCAGACAGGCTACAGTATTGTGAGGCTAGGCGTAGTTTTAAGTATTTGGTACGGTTTCAGAAAAGAGAATTGGAACAAAAGCTGGCAGATAATATTGACAGGAATCCAAAGGAGTTTTTTGTATACGCAAATTCTGGGAAAGTTCGAAATAGTCAAATTGGGCCACTAGTAGATGAGCATGGAAATTTAATTCAGAATGATGGTGATATAGCAAATGTTCTAAATGACTTTTTTTCCAGTGTTTTTAACGATAACTGTATCTAAACAGTTGACACAAGCAAGACACAAGCTACTACACAGCTTGAGGACTTTGTATTTTCCAGGGAGGACGTTTTACTTTATTTGAAAAAAATTAAAACCACAAAAGCTCCGGGACCAGATAATATTTATCCAAAAATTCTAGTAGAATGTGCAGAGGAATTAGTTGACGCTATAGTTAATATATTCAATGCTTCGTATAACTCAGGGATAGTGCCAGAGGACTGGAAACTAGCTAACATTACACCACTCTTCAAGAAAGGGTCTAGAGGTAATGCAGGAAATTATAGGCCTGTGAGTCTGACTTCAGTGGTATGTAAAATTTTTGAAACATTGATCAAAATTAAGATTATGAATTTCTTAGAAAATAATGGGCTGTTGAGTAGTTTGCAGTATGGTTTCAGAAAAGGTAAATCGTGTGCTACTAATTTATTACATTTCTACGACAAGGTTACCTTGGCTTTAGATAGCAAAAAATGCGTAGATGTTGTTTACATAGATTTTCAAAAAGCTTTCGATAAGGTACCGCATGTAGCACTACTCAGCAAATTAGCTGGTATAGAGGTAGGAGGTAAAATTCTAGTTTGGGTTAGGAATTGGCTGACAGGAAGGAAACAAAGAGTAGTTGTTAGGGGTAACTATTCTAAATGGAGTGAAGTTTTAAGTGGGGTTCCCCAAGGATCAGTTTTAGGTCCCCTTTTGTTTATTATTTTTATGAATGACATTCATGAAAATGTTTCTGGAAACATGAATTGTTTTGCCGATGATGTCAAACTTATGGGGGTTGTAGAAAATGACGAACAAATAAATCAGCTGCAACAGGATTTGGATCATATTACTAAATGGGCAGACAAGTGGGGTATGGCAGTTAATGTTGGGAAATGTCAAGTGCTGCATTTCGGTCATGGAAATAAGCATACAAGCTATTATTTACAGGGTTCAGTCATTAGTAGGGCAGATAATGTTATGGATCTAGGTGTCTTAATAAATCAGGATTTCAAGTCCAGTCAACAGTGCAGCATAGCTAGTAACAAAGCCAATAGGATGCTTGGGTTTATTAATAGATCTATTTCAAACAAATCTAAGAAGGTTCTTCTGCCTCTATATAGAAGTTTGGTAAGACCTCATTTGGAGTATGCTGTTCAGTTTTGGTCTCCTTATCTGAAGAAAGACATTAATTTATTGGAAAGGGTACAAAGGAGGGCTACAAGGTTAGTGAATGGACTTTCTAATTTAGACTATGATTCCAGACTTAGAATGCTTAATATGTATAGTCTTGAGCAACGGAGAACCAGAGGGGACATGATTCAGTTATTTAAATTTATTAAAATGAATGATGTTGCAGGGTTGGATTTTTGCAAGGAAAGCAGGACAAGGGGTCATTGTTTTAAGCTGTTTAAACCTCAGGCGAACCTGGAAATTCGAAAAAATTACTATTTTAGCAGGGTAGTGGGAACTTGGAACAGCTTACCGGAAGAGGCGGTAAAGAGCAATGGAGTAGATGGCTTTAAGAGGGCCATTGATCTTCATTGGGGTCTTTAATTTGACTAGGACCAGCCAAGTTGGGCCCTGAGCCTGCTGCTGGTCGCCACATTTGTATTTGTATTTTGAAAATTTTGAACCAAGGCTTCTCTGGAGTAAGTATGGAATTTATTGCCTTCTAAAGATTTTTATATTTATCTGAGCCAACAATCGCTAACGGGTGAAATAAAAAAAAAATTGATTTTGGCAATAGTTAGAGAATAGAAAATGTTTATTGTCAAAAAAATTTCTAATTAGGTACATAAGATGTTTTCACCTCACCAATGTTGTCACGAGGATAGAAATTAATAATGGGACTTATTTAACGAGCAATATTTGGAAATGGTTAATTTCAGTGAGATTGATACTGTTAATATATATTTATTTTAATATACCAAGCTTATAACATTTCCTATTTACTCAAAGATTATTTGTAGCTTGCTATTTTTTTAGCTTGCATTATTTTTTTTTATAGTTTATCCATAACATAGCCATTGTTTACAAAAGTAGCCATTATGTTTATAGATATGCACTTTAGTGTTGGGAAATTTATAAACGAGTTTCACTAAACCACCCTACACCCACAGAAACCCGGGCAGGGCCGGGTACCCGGCTAGTATTCCCTAAAAGTGGACATCTCTCAATAAGAGGCAAACGTACGGTCTCCAGGCTGTCTGTTGTAGGGAGGTACTACTGTTTACTGTATGAATACACAGTTGAACCTAAGGAACCTGAAATATTACTCTCCATGAATCACTTGTTAGGTCCAGTGAGTTTAGTCCCTTAATAATTTATTGAATAAGATGAAATATGCTTGACATCAAACAATTACTATGCGCAACTTGTCAGTAATGGTGTACCAAGTACTAGGCAAACACTCGGTACTCAGCCAATTTATCGAGTACTCAGTACTCGGCCAACTTTTGACCAGGTACTTGGGCAATGCAGAGTAGTCGTAAAAATTGAATATTTTTCATGGTAACAAATTTTTGAGAAATTCACATTTATTCAGAAACTACAACTGTGCTTTGTGTTAGTCAAAAAAAAAAAAATCTCAACTTATAAAGTCAATGCATATTTCTAAGACATTGTATATTAAACTGCGGTGCAATAAGTGACATACCGAGTACTTGGTACGCCTCTACTTGTCGATGTCATGAATATTATGTTCGACTTTCATAAAAGTATCTCATTACTGCAGAGCAAACGGGGCAAGGGTAAAATCCTACTTTAGGGTCCGGGTTTGGCGATTTTTTTCAGACTGTAGCTTAAGGTTGCAATAATTTAGCTTAAAATCGCCAAACAATCCAATGATAATTGTGTGGTTGACAGATTTAATAATTTATCGCCGGACCTTAAACTAGGATTCATCTCGGGGCACGTGTCCAGGGTCCCTTGTTAGGAGGTTTTGTATTCGTAAAACAAAATTTCTCACTTTGCTTCCCAATGATAGATAAAATTTTACTAAAAATGAAAAGTAGTGTGGCGTGTTTTGGGTAAACATTTTTATTCAATTGTAGGATTTTGACCAGAAAAAGGAGAAATGTTTCCTGAAAATAAGGAAAATACTGTGTTGATTTACTACGTCATATTACATATAGTGCATGATAACATATCATTTGCGCAGATGCTGCTCAAAATTTCACTATTTAATTTAAAGATAACTTGATTTCTTCAGATTGTCAAAATAAAGTACGTGGGGGACCCCGAATTAAACGTCTGCCCTGTGCCCCATACTTTTATAATAGGCACTGATTTTTTTAATTTGCTTCAGAGTAGGAGTAGCGTCCACGATTCAATACTCACCGGTATTTACTGCTGTGTTCACTTTTTCGCTTTCAGATTCAAGAGAAGCTGAACGTTTCCAGAATAAATACGCCACTAAAACGGTAAGTAATCCCACAATAAATGGTACCCACTCATAAAAAATATCTTCCATTGCTATTTAAATAAAGAGAAGAAACTGCTACAAAAACAAATTTCGTCTACAAGCGAGATTCAATCCAAAAGCAAACAAACCGTGTTGCCAATTTTGTTATTTAAATGATAAATGATACCGTAGCCAACGAGGATTTGACTTCTCCTCAAGCTGACTTCAGCTTATTATCTTTCCTCGCAAAGGGAGGGACAGGAATTTCACCGCTAGATGTCGCTACACAACGATGCAATCAGAGCGTTCTGACACGTAAACACTACGTGATTTAGAATGTCGAACTTATCAGATCGCTCAAAATAATGGGCATATTTTTTCAAACATTCAACTCACAAGGATTTTAACAACTCAGGTTAATCTCCATGAAACCTGGAAAAAAAATCAGCCTACAAATTACTTTTCAGGAACCCTAGGTTTCAAGTGGTAAGGTTTCACGAAAAAATGTTTGGCTTAGATTCATCCAATATAGAGCCGCAAAAGTATTCTCGGCCTTAAGAGGTATTTGCCCACTAGTTTGCCTCTAACCAGTGGGCAAAGGCCCCTATTTACACTAATTCAGACTATATAGCCACTCTAGTTTTGGGAAATTCATGGTATTTGCATATTAGTTCGCGTGGTCAGCCTTGTTTTTAGGTTAGTTTTTGTTGTGCACATATGCCCTCTCTCGGAAATTTTCAAAATGAGGGCATGCTCAAACCCTTCCTAAAGGCTCCAATAACCAGACCCTTCTCCTCTCCCTCGAATGAGGTAAAATGTAAAAAATTCGCTAAAGCTAGCAAACTTTCTTCAATAGAATACAAATTATTCCCTTTCCTTCATGGGTAATTATTCACTTTCACACTCTCCAGGGTCCCCCGTACCTACCACAACTTGTGGTTTAACAGGGATAGGACCCTGAACAGCGTTCTGTCCTTTTTGGACCAGATCAAGGACCGAGCAAACCCTTGGCCCAGCACCCCAGAGGTATCGTTTCACTTGGAGGACTTTGTGACCACGACATTTCTACCGTCCCCCAGCCACCCTCAATGAAGACGGTGGATCTTTGATCTGTTGGGATCGAACGCGGGACCCTCCGTTCACGAGTCCGACGCCTTACCGATCAGGCTACTACGGCCCCTTCATGCCCCTCACGAGTCCGACGCCTTACCGATCAGGCTACTACGGCCCCTTCATGCCCCCCCCCCCCCCATGAAATCAAAATGGTTTCGTTTTTTTTTTTTTGTTTCAGATGGGAATTACGAGCTCCATCTGTCCCACTGATTGACAACAGCAGTTCCACGGAGATGCATAAAAATCGGCTGCATGTGAATATTTTTCTGTAAAAAAAGGTCCCCCCCCCATGTTCATACAGACATGTAATAAAATCTAAAAATTGTCGCTAGACTTTTTTTTTTTTCTTCTCTGTCCAATCCCCCCCCCCCTCCGAAATCAATTTTTTGAACCTTCAAAAGTAGGTTCCCCTTAATCTAACCCTGATGAGCAAGTTGCATTGAAATGCATCAACATTATAACTAAGTGTATCACTAGATTTCGTTTTTACTCCTAAATTGAAAGAAGAATCAACTTTTCATTGAAGGGCGAAAATCAGTCCTTAACTATTTTTTTCCAAGACCATATTAAGCGAGTCTTTGGGATTGGGAAGTGGCAACCTTGTGCATTTTATGCAACTATGTAATTTTTTAATAAGAATATCCTGAATAAGAATTTGTGTTTAAATTCCTCCCAACGGAGGAATTAGTGAAGATTAGGGAAAGCTAACAGAAAAAATAATTTTTATTTTGTAAAGAAATTTAGCTGCACAAGTTAGAAAACAAGGGAGTCAGAGCAGTTCTCAATGGGTGCTACACACACTGGGGGTACACAGATAAAAGACCGAAAAGTTTTCAAAATTATACTAATGATACTAGAATTTATTTGTGACAGAATTTAATGCTGTGCTGGAATTGAAAAAGATGGCAAATTAACAAACATTGCCATGAAGTACCTTCCAGGGTACACAACAATTTACTTGAGTTTAAAAGGGTGTTTAGAGTTCAATTTATCTCAAGAGCAAGCACAAGAAACAAGCTTAATACTGAGGGCAACTTTTTGGCTATGTTTGACCAGGCTGGAGACAAACTTATTGTGAATGAAAAAAAGACCTGTGTTTCCACTAATTATTTTTAAGACTTAATTTTGCACCTTGATAGAGAGTTGAAACCTTTATATCAAATTTTCATGAAAATAATTGTTAAGTTAAAATTATCAATTTGTAGTTAAACTTTAAGAGTTTAACAGTTAAATTTGAACTAATGTAACACGTTTTAGCAAAACTAAGGTGTTTTTGTCAGAGTATGCACAGTTAATTATACACGAAAAAAAGGAATGTAAGTTGAAAAATATATCGAGAATCCCTTCGTATGGTGGTGGTGATGAATGAATGAATGTGTGAGTAATTGTATGCCTGCGATGACAAAAAAACACAAAGAAAGACACAAAGGTTTGTAGTGATAGTTGTTTACTGACTTTTACGAATAACTTAACTCACTGTTTCGAGTGCTTCAGCAGAAAAAAACAATTTTTAATCAGGGCAGCCCCTTTGGAATATTTACAATAATTGGACTGCCCAGACACAAAATATAGACACTTGAGAATTTTTTTATTTTTATTTCTTTTTTTTCACATCAAAAATAGAGCAGCTGAACTTGGTGGAAATCACAATGAAAGAAGTGAAAATATCTGCTGGTACTCTTTGCAGTGATGGCCTTTGAGCAAATATGGGAAACAGATGCCATGAAGAGATGCCGCCCACTGCAGCATCAATTAACCTGTGCCTGTACAAAATGGAAAACAGAACGAAAACAAAAATTTACAGTCACAGTGTGCTGCCCTTGCCTGCTCCTGCTTATTACATGGACTCTAAGATATCCATATAAACCAAGTATTCATTAAGCTCAATTTATTTATATTTTTAGTTGAAGCAGGTCAAGAGCAACACACCTCACACTTTTTTATATTTATATATATATCTATGCATTTAGATATATTTATATGTTTATGTATAAGTATTTTACAATGATGAGGGACATTAATTACAGTTGGGCAAGCTAATCCATGTACAATTGTATATGATTTTTTAAACATTTTTTTTTTTACTTTGAAAGCAATCATCTGGGCAGTTGTAGAGTCCATATCACTAATAGTCCTATGGGGTTAATAGCTATGTTTTTTCAATGTACAAGTCACTAAAACATTTACATATTTACAAAATGTACAACATCATGGCCCCAAGAACGAGATGATGATCACTTATATATCCGAGGATGAAGAGGAAAAAAAATGTATAACACAATGAAGACTTTTTACAATATGGCTCCGGGGCCACGGTGGTGAGAAACACAGATGAACAGATGGTTCTGTACAGAGAGTGGACTAATTTTAACACAGATGGGAGAAAACAAAAACATGACCTGCATCGAGCGTAATTACAGAAATGCAGGATCTTTGTACAGTGTAACAATTCACTATTCCCTCGCGAGCTACACGTTCGTGGAATAGCTGATGCTCTAGTTAGACTTTTTCAAGTGAATAAAACATTCTTTCCTAGACCAATATTGCTATGTACAACCTCGGCATTGAGTTATAACTGATAAGAGCTTTTAGTGGAACAGATATAACAGCTTTTAAAACCACAAAATACAACATTTTAAATGTATCTCCATGCCTCACTTTGTCTTAAAACATTAAGTATATTATAAAAGAAATCTCAAAAAGATGACTTTGTTGGAGATTTTTTTTTTTTCAGATTTTTTTTCCCTTTTTTTATCTTTTTTTCTTGCTGTCATGAGCTTTTTTTTTTACATATCAACATAGTTAGAAAAGGAACACTCATATTCGCACGCACACATTAACACACACACACTCACATGCACACAGGTAGAATTTGCAGTACATCATTCAACTAACAAGAGAACTCACATCACTCAATATGTCAGACACAATGTATGTGCTGGGTTCGAGGGCGATCCTCACGAATCGCCCCATCGAAGAGATCACAATTTTTCGAGCCAGTGTTGCTCGGCGCGGGGAGTTGCTCACTTAGCGAGCGCCCACACAATTCAACAGCGAAATAACTATATCTCTGTAGAAACATTTCACACAGTAGCTATGATAATCACCAGGTGCGCAATTTCAGTTGCGATTTGCAGTAGATCGGGAGCTATTCGGGCCATGTTTGAATCGATGAACTCACAAGGCGGAAATATATGGATCACATAAGCAGGCTGGAAAGGAAAAGAAAATATATGTTTTAATGAACGAAAAAATACATTCATGTTCATTAACAGAAAAATGATAGAAGACTTTTTTTTTTTTGAAAACTTCACAACAACTTTCTAATTTTGGAGTCAATTCCGGAGGAGACAATTAAGGAGTTAGAAAATCTATATACAGGGTGTCCACTCCTATCGTGGCACAATAGCTAATTTCTAAACCGTTAGAGATAAGCATATAGTTTATTTAGGAAAAAAATCTCTAAATTACGAAAGGAATTTGGGCTAAGAAATGTTTTTCAAAAAAAAAAAAATCGAATTTTGAAAGAGTTACGAAATTTAAATTTTTATACAGCCCCCCAGTTCTATCAATCATATTTAGTAAAACATTCTTGACACTTAACGTTTAAAACTTAAAAAAAATCACTGTTCTATGACAAAAATTGTTGACTGAGTTATGACCTTTTGAAAAATCAAGATTTTGCATTATTTCATGACGTCATCGAGAGATTGCTTAAGGGACCGTATGCGAAATCCTTCAAAATCTTGATTTTTCAAAACGTCATAACTCGGTCAATTTTTGTCGTAGAAGCGTGATTTTTTTAAAGTTTTAAACGATACAGTGTCAAGAATGTTTTACTAAGTATGATTGATAGGACTGGGGGGCTGTATAAAAATTTAAATTTTGTAACTCTTTCAAAATTTGATTTTTTTGAAAAATATTTCGTAGCCCAAATTCCTATCGTAATTTAGAGATTTTTTCCAAAATAAACTATATGCTTATCTCTAACGGTTTAGAAATTAGCTATTGGGCCACGATAGGAGTGGACACCCTGTATATAAAATCTAAGTTTGATGACGTCATGAGTCGCGGGTCAAACGCTCTCCTGGAAAATTTACGCAACGTACGATTATGAAAATTGGTACAAAATTAGTCCTCATACTGATGATGCGCAAGTCGTAACCGAAATTTTTAAATTCACCCCAGATTTCCCAGAATTTAATTCAAATTTGGTAATTGAAAACTTATTACTCCCTGTTTTCGAATTCCAAAGCAGTATTTTTTGAACTGAAGTGAAGTCAATTGCTGATTTCTTACGTGCACACATTGTTTAGTTTTCAAAGTAAGTAATTTATTTATTTTTCAGCTTTATTTTATTCCTTTCTTCAAACGATTACTACTTTTTTTTTATTTCCTGAAACTTATTTTGATTTTCCCCTCTTTTTTCTAGTTTTTTCGGATTATTTACAGAAAAAAATCTTCAAAATTCGAAAAAGAGCATTTTAGTGTTTGGATAAAAAGCAGTTAACTTTGTTTATGAAATTTTTTTCATTGGGTTATTCCATACAAATTTTTTAATTTACTTCTTGAAATTTCTATTTTATTTGCAAGCATCAAAGGGAACTGCTCTTTTAATGTCTAATTTTACACAAATGTTTAATATACCTCGGAACGAGGAAATATTGCGATGATTGGGAATCTGCCGTGGTTGTCAAATTTTTGGAGATAACTATTTTATTTTAGTGACCATTAGTTTACGTTTGCAACGGAATGATTTCCCTCGCACATGAATTGGCGACAAAGATTTGATGCCAATAGGGTGAGATAGCCAGACTTCCAATCACCGAAATCGTCCCTTCTCTTTTGTTTTTAATTTCACACACATGATTAGTACTTGAAAGTAAAATAATACGGCAACCAAAAAAAGCTACTAAATAATATGAGAATTCCTATTAAAAAATTCTCCAAACCAGCTTTAAAAGCTCCTTTAGGTACTTATCCGGGAGTAAGCGAAAAATTGCCAAATAGTGTATTGCTAGATAATGTAGAATTCGGCCGAATTTCTTAGAACCATATTTGTTTACCATTGAGCGGATGTTTGTTCCGCTTACAGATTTGTCATTTGCTTCGCTTGGCGACAATGGCGGTTTTTAATTTTTCGCTTGCGCTGGCTAATGGATAAATACCTTCCATTAAGATGTACATAATCAGTTTAATAAAGATATCGAGTCATTATTATCGTTGAAATCTAAATTAAAATGCAAAATAATAAAAAATAAATCAACCATGGTGACGATGCATGCTTAAAATTTTAATCTTCGCTTAGGTAGTATGAAAACATATCGTCAAGTTAAATAACGTACCTATAACTGAACAGTACCTATCAAAGATCTCAGTTATAGAAATTTTCTCAAAAGCATCACAGAGAAAAAATTCTTGATGTTCCTTTTGAGATATTGGTTCCTGTCATTCCAAAAGCCTCATTAAAATGAAAAAAAAAAACGACAAATAAATTAATTTGACCATTTAAACCCATCAAAAGTTGTGATGGAACTATCATTCCATTATAACTGACACTTGAATTGTGTTCGATTTTTGTCAAAAATAGGTAGAAAGAAATTAGTCTCTGTTTCGAATAGTAAATCTCGCCAAGTGAGAACATTTTGTGTTCGCAGTTTTCGAGCATGAACATAACATCGCAATTTTGCGAGGATAAGGCAGATACATTCCCCCCCCCCCCCCCCCCCAATAAACTCTGGTAAAATTACGCTTCAATTTAACCTTATATTTACTGCACAGATTTTTTTTTTTAATTCGTGCATTACGGATACAGCGGCAGCAGCAAAAATCCTTTAAATTTTACCACGGGCAAAGCCGTGGCAGGTAACTCTAGTATTTTATAAAAACATCTAGGTAAAATTATAAAACTTCATTTATTATAAAAATTTAACTTTTAAACTGTAGAACATAAGAGAAGAATTTAACTAAAACTAGAACAGTTAAAAGACTAAAAAATATTGACTGTTTAAAGTGCTTAAAAACTGTAAAATAACAACAATAATAAAAAGCATGAATTAATTAAAGTACAGTACAGAACCTTTTATCCGGGAACCAAAAAACCGGGAAACCAGAAAACCGGGAAATTTTGAGTTTCCTGCCATTTTTTTAAAATACCCATTTTTGGCACTTTTTAATTTTTTTTTTACCTAAATGAATGTGAACGGTTTCTTTATGAATACCATATTACTCGAAAAAGGCTTAGAAAATTTTTACAAAAACAAATTTTAAAGCTGAAGTTGAAATGTCACGCAGGGTAAATTCCCAAAATATTTTCTTGATTTAAAAAGTACACTCGTAAATAAAACTTTCCTATTTTATTTCAGCTGAAAAACAAAGAAATAAATATTTTTACCTTCTAGTGCAATTTTCATTGAATGATCGTTAATTAATACAGTTTTAAAGCGCAAATGACGGCGCAAAAACTGCTTGAAACGCCGAAAACCAGATTCACTAATTATCTGCAGAGTTGATCCTATAATCTAGTAATCGTTAAACGCCAGGCTGTAATAAGGCTGCGATAACTTAAAAAACAAATTTCTATTGATATTAATGCAATGCAAAAGCAATAATTAACAATAACTACCTTGATCGCAAAACAAAACCTTTATAAAAAAGGAAAAGGAAAAAATCGCTTTAATGGTAACGAATTTATTTAATACATTAGTAGAAAAATCGTACTTTTTATTTCAAAAATTTGTTCCTTGCCCTTTCGTTAATTTTCTTTCTTTTTAAAACATTATCAAAAAATGTGCCAACCCCCATCCCTTTTTTTTAATGTGAGGGTCCCATAACTTTTGAATAACTAAATTTTTTGGTTTTTAAATTATTCTTTCATTAGTATTTTTTACTCTTTCGACATTTATAAGCATTTCTGAACCGTTTTCTTCTTATTTTAAGATACCTTACAATTTATTATAGTAATTTGGGTTTTATAAACAACTGGTAAACATCGCTTCTTAGCGATCCAGAAAACCGGGAAATTCAGATATCCGGGATAGCGATGGTCCCGAACATCCCGGATAATTGGTTCTCTACTGTACATGAAAACACTTTCTTGTTAAAATAGTTTCATAGGTATATTAATATTTTTATGCGAAAAGATTGGTGAAAATTGGGTGATGAAACATTTTTAAAATATGGTAAACAAATCAGTGACCTGAAATATGCATTCTAAAATCGGTGTTTGAAATCAGAATTTATATCTAGGCATCATGTAGAATAAATTTTCAGGAATCAAAATGAACAACTTAGGTGCCATTTTTTATGAATCAAAGATATAGCTATTGGAAGCTAAAATTATTCATTTCATAGAAATGCTGCACATTGTCAATAGCATATTATCTGTAAAATATACAAAAGACAATTTTTAAAAGACGAAATCATTTACATTTTCAAATTACTTTTCAAATTTATCCCAGAAGTCACAGTTAGGATGAGCAGGGAGAAAAAAAGTTAAAATGTGCTCAAAAATTTAGGCCTCAAATTAGGCGCCTAGTGTTGGAAATCTAGTCGTCAAACCAAAATTTTTGATCGCAAAATATGGCTAACGACTGCTTATTTCTAACACTGATACAAATAGCCTAGTCCCGAGGTATGCATATTTAAGCAAATTGACCATATTGAGAAAAGTAATTAAGAACTCTTATCAGGCCTATTGTAATAAATATCTATTTCTTACATTTTGAAAGCCGGGAGCAGGTGCATTCACAATCCCAGCTGCTTGTTTACTCTGTAGGTAGTTGATGAAGCCAGTTTTCAAGTTGTTGGATTGCAATGGAACTTCATTTTGGTCTTTGCCACACGGTAATGCCATAAGAATGCAATGCTCTTCTGAAATCTAGACAGGAAAAAAGAAAGGAAGGAAATTGTTAATTATTTATGACAAAACAAACAATCTCGCTTATTTATTGAACATAAGCTGATATGTGTTTATAATGGAAACATGTTTCACTCCACTGCTCTTAATAAATGTGCTTTACATTTATTATACACAAATCTCTACATACTATTGCAATGAAAAAGGAACATATGTAATGGTCAATATTGCATTGATAAAAAGTCTGATAAATATTGTTATTGCAGTACAAGACCTTTAATCTGGTATCCAAAACAGTGGGAAAAGTCTGCTCAATTTTCCTGGCAATAAAATATTTTTTTCATACTACTCACTTTTAGACAGTTGCTCAAAATTAAATTAAATGAGATTTAAAGTGCTAGCATACAAGGTGGGCAAAATTACCAATAAATTTTCCTGAAAGAATGTTGTGTATGCCCATTAATTTAAGCCTATTAGGGCAAAAGTCTGCTTACGAAATAGCAGGGAACACGTAATAGATTCAAATTTCCCGTATAGTTGATCTCGTGGAATTTAGAGCTTGTGTTTTTGTTCCCTCCTCCTTTTTAATGACTAATAAATATATAAGAATTTTAAAAGAGAAAATTTATTGATTTTAATTAAATGTTAAAGCAAACATTTGATAAATATCATTATTACAAAAACAAACTCTTTCCCATCGTCACTTTGAAATCTAATATAATAGATTAATCAACTACTGTCTTTATTTATTTTTTTTATGGCTTTTTGACCCTTTTAGGCACTTGGTTACTTCTTTTTCAGATTTCTAGTCATTTGAAACATTGCATATAGAGTTCAAAAATTCAGAACGTTCTCAAAACATACCTGAAACCTTCCTAAATTTTGAAAAACTGCCAAACCAAGTATATATTGATGATTCGATAAAGCGGCTCATGTAAAAATTATACTATACTTAAGAATTCTGCAACAATACTCTCAACTTGATACAGTACAAAAATGACTGCTGCACCTCCCTGAATCTGCTCTAGGTTAAGATAATACAGAATAATCCATTTTAAAGAGAAGAATTACATCTTGGAATCACCAATAAACAGTGATCAATTATAGATTAATTGGCAGAAAATCAGCCAATCATCTTTCTCAATGAGTACTGACCTGAATTTTCCTGTAAACACCATCGAGTTGTTGAGGTTCCAGCCTCATTCTCTGTGCTATTCGTACCGAAGACTCGCCATCTGGAGGTGGCAAGGATGCTTTCGCAACATTAGGATTTCCTGAGACAAAGTGCATCTGAACAGCAGCCTGATCGTTCTTCAAGGCTAAAATTCCTTGCCACATAACGGGATATCGCTGTAACAGATAAATAGAAAATTACACACATCTGCTACTCAATTAAATTTGTCACAAGATCACATTTTAAATAATCCAGCTTTACACAACAAATGCAAAAAAAAAAAAATGTTCAAGAAATTTTAAACACAAAGCATACTTTTTAATCGTTAAGTAAAAGTACTACAACTAAAAGTTGGGGGTATTTCCCAAAGCAGAATACTTTGTGATGTTCTGTAATGTAAAATCATTTGACCAAAATTGTTCTGCAAGTACTTCAAGCACTGCGCGTGCGTAGAACCTTTACGCGTGACCTTTTTTAAAAAAAATAATCCCAAAATCAAAACTGTTTCATACATGTCTATAAAAGGATATTTGTTTATTTGTTCTGTACACAGTCTTACTGCAGAAGACAGCATGAAATTAAAATTTCAGGCACATATACTTAACAGAAAATGAAAAACCCATTATCTGAAAGTGCTTACATCTAAACATTAAGGGCTGTTCATCTAAACATTAAGAAGCTCTGAGTGCTCTGACACTGTATTAGAAGCAATGTTTTCACACAGAATAACAGAACATGGCCAATAGCGCAGCCAAATGATGGCTACAAAGATGTAGAATGGAAAATTTTTTGCCTTATATAGCGAATCATTAAGGGATTAGTCTTTGGGAGAGGTCGCTTAAGGTATAGTGTAACACAGATGCAGCCACAGGTAATTTTCTGAAGAAATCCTACAGATTTCTGCAGATTTTCTCCAGGTATCTTTTAACTTAACATGTAATTTTGAGTTAATTCTAGATTTTGTCCGTTCGTAGTAAATCTAAAATTCCTGCAATTGTGGCAAAAGAATTCTACTTTTTTATTTTCTGCCCCGTAAGCTTAATTTGCAGGAAAATTTGAAGAAACCTGCGGAAATTGTGTTGAGTTTCTGAAAAATATATCTTATGTTCCAAAAACTAATTGCAGAAAATCTGCCTTTCTGTAGAAAAATTTTTGAACTAGAATTCATGATAATCTCTATTAAATATTGAATGACCAATGTCAGACATAAAAAGTCTACCCCTTAAAGCCAAACTTACATTAGTCACATCATCAATAGCATGCAGGAAATCTTTAAAATGTTTGGTGGATGTTGTTGAGACTTGTGATCTTTTAGCATGGGGTAAATAATTATCAAGGATTTTCTTTATAAAAGAATTTTACTGCCATGAATAAATGCAGAATAAAATTTTACATACAACACAGTAATAACCTGAAAATCTCCATTTTTAGCCTACTTTCCGGTTAAAAATAAAAGAAAGACGAAAACAGTATTAAAAGTGGCTTAATGCATCTAAAAAATATCGCCAAGTCTAAAAAATATCGCCAAGTGAAAAAAAATATCGCCAAGTCCAAAAAATATCGCCAAGTTAAAAAAATAGAAAGGTAAAATGAATATCGAAAAATTAAAAATTTGAAAGTAGGGTATTGAGATGGGGAATTTGTGTGTCTGTCTGTCGGTCGGTCGGTCTGTCTGTCCCCCCCCCCCTAGTAACTTTTGAATGAACATTCCGATTTGGACAAACTTTTTTTTGTTGGAAAGATCTCGGCGAGTACAGCTCATTCCCATATTTGATTTTTCGATTTGAACAATTTTTGGTGCAACTTTAAACCGTTCAAACAACCTGGCCCGCGATATTAACTTTTTAGTTAACAGTCCGATTTGAACAAACTTTTTTTTGTTCGAAAGATCTTTTCAAGGGTACTTCATTCCCGTATCTACATTTTCGATTTGAACAATTTTTCGTTCAACATTGAACCGTTCAAACAAGCTGTCACCCCTAATAACTTTTGAGTGAACAGTCTGATTTAAACAATTTTTTTTTGTTCGAAGCATTTCGGCAAGGACACTTAATTACCGTATTTAAATTTTAAATTTGAACATTTTTGGTTCAACATTGAACCGTTCAAGCAACCTTTTCCCACCTAATAACTTTTAAGTGAACCGTCCGAATTGAATAAACTTTTTTTTGTTCGAAAGATCTTATCAAGAATACTTCATTCCCGTTTTTAAATTTTCAATTTGAACAATTTTTCGTTCAACATTGAACCGTTCAAATAAGCTCTCACCCCTAATAACTTTTGAGTGAACAGTCCGATTTAAACAAACTTTTTTTTGTTCGAAAGATCTCGGCAAGGATACTTCATTACCGTATTTAAATTTTCAATTTGAACATTTTTTCGTTCAACATTGAACCGTTCAAGCAACCTTTCTCCACCTAATAACTTTTAAATGAACCGTCAGAATTGAATAAACTTTTTTTGTTCGAAAGATCTCGTAGAGACTCATTCCCATATTTCACTTTTCAATTTGAACCATTTTTCGTTCAATGATGAACAGTTCAGAAAAAAATTTAACATGAGCGCCTACTGGAAAATTTAAATTGAATGTTGATTCTGAACTTCAAGGCGGATTTCCTTCAAACTAACTTTGTAAGAAAATGATTTTGATAAATAATGTATTGTAAAGTACTTTTCTGAATAATCTTCTGTGAGGACTCTGATTCCGACTCCGACTCCGCAAACATGGCGGAAATGCAAGTTCAGAAAAAAATGACTGACTGGGCAGACGATTTTTTGTTTATTTATTTATTTGTTTTGTTTAATTTATTATTATTATGATTTTTTTTTTTTGGCAGACGATATTTTTTTTTTTTTTTGCTAACAAAAATTTTTCATTCACGAGAGCATTTTATTCTTTATTTATATTTAACAACTGGCAACGGATTAAAAATGAAATTCAAGACATTTTATTAACGAACGAGTTTTTTTTTTCTTTCTTTGATAAAATGTGTTTTGAAGTTCTTTGTACTTTTATTTTATTTATTTTATTTTTTCTTTTGAAAACGATTGTGGAATTTTTCTACGGAAGAACTATAACAGTTACATTCTTTAAAAGGTGCGACAAAACTTAATTGACTCGTTTATGTAATTTTACGTGTCTATTTCATCTGATGAGAGGGGTATATTTTGCTTTTAGAAATCAGCTTTAAGTGCTATAGAGGTATGTTTGACATAATTTTCAGTTTCAGATAATCAAGAGAATATTGATCAGATGCTACAATGCCGATGTCGGTGTACGGGAAAGTAGGCTCGTTTAGTTCTTGACAGAACTTCTTGTTGGACTTATGATATAGTCTGCCCTTGAGGTTCAGAAATAAGTTGATTTGTAAAAGATGGATAACTAAATATAAAATTAATATAAAATTGATGCCCACCTGATAGAGTATGTGAGGATCCACGTGAGCAGGTACTTGGCTTGCTTGGGGAGGTGTCTGGGGTAAGGTTCGGGGAACACTTGTTGGCTGAGACATGGCATGAGCAGGAGGAGGAACATTGATAGAAATATCGGAGCCCATTTGGGAAGCCAGGTGGGGGTTGGTCCGGCGATTCGACGGCTCGTTTGCTGACATCAGGACGTGAGGCGACTGAGTGAGAGAAGGATGAGAGTTATGAGACTGGATCACAGCTGACCAGGAGACCGGAGACTGGGCCGGCCCCATTCTGGGATCGGGAGAGATGGACGAGCCCTGGTGGGTCATTGTCCTCGAGAGAACGTTTTTCGAGTGCTCGGGGTACACTCTTTTATCACTGGCAGGATTATGCAAAGATGACATTTGCTGGGAGTGAGCCAAGTCTTTTTTGAAGGCCAGAGAGCTCGGAGAAGGGGCCGGGTTCGAGGGTCGGCCGTCCAGGTGGCTCGCAGCCGGAGATCCGATGGGCAGGACCCCGAGCCTGGAGCCCGGGAGTACCGCAGAGTCCAAAGTGTGGAATGGAATGGTTGACGGTGGTGTCTGGTGGGCTGGTTGAGGATTGCCCTTGAAATGGTGCAATGATAGACCACCCAAGTTGTCTGTCTTGTGGTCCCTACCGGCAGCATACAAATTTGTGATGCCCGGGGATTCAGTAGTTCTGTCATGAGGAGAAATAGTCGGTCTGGGACTCGACGAGTAGTGGGCCTGCTGGCGCAAGCTGCGAGGGGTGATTGCAGATGGATTCTTATCACGTGTAGAAATGCGACGAACGTCCTCCTCTCTGCTTTCTGGATCGATGATTTTGATGCTCGGGTCATCTTTTTTACTAGATTTCATAGAGTAAGACTTTTCCTCTACAATTCTATTTTCGTGTATCTTAGACAGATCATTTAGCTTTGTATCTGACTTTGCATCAAGTATTGATTGTTGTAATCTGTGGTCTGATGGAGGTCTGAAACTATTAGAAGGAACAGCAGTGGGATGTATTGCAGAGTAGCCAACACGGGGGTTCATGCCAATCATTGCCGCAGCCCTCGCCTGTGTTTCTTGTGCTCTGAAGTCTGGATGAATTGCCGCAAAATTAGCAAACATAAGCTGTTGATGAACATATGCATTTACATTAGGATGAAGTCCAAGATTATGATGAGGTGGAACAATTAAAGATGACTGTGGAGAATGTTGTAGATGTAGTGCAGAACCAACATGAGGTGAATGAATGTCTGTAGGTGGCAAAGAAAGATTTGAAGATGCAATGGGAGGAGTTGGGGTGTCAGGAGGAGTTGGATTCGCAAATCTAATTGCCAAATCAGCTGGAATAGAAGAAGGGGTAGTTGCTCGCACCATCTGAGATGGAATTCTGTCCTGTAATTGCACACCAGAAGAAGAAGCACAATATTCTTTGTGCTGCTGCTGCAGTAGTTGAGGATTCTGAAGCAGCTCTGCAATTACACCGCCTCCACTGTTAGAGGAGAGTGGAATGCCATGGGCATTAGATAACTGAAAGAAAATGCAGTGTTTTAAAATTCAAGATTCCTATAACATAAGATATTAGCCAATGTTTTGCAATTATTCTAATATTCAAAAGTAATTTTCAAAGTCAATTTAATGCATTTGTGTACAGAAAAAGCCATAAAATGAACTCACATTTGGACATTTGCTTAAAATTAATAGGAACATAGAAATTTATTTAACTTATTGTAAGAATGTTTTTGAAAAAAGGGGCATATAAATTTGTAAAATTTTGTTCTAGAAGTGTAAGACAAAATATCGTTTAAAACAGTATATGCACATAAATTAGAAAAAAGCAAACACTGCATTGTACTCAGACTTTGCACTAGAAATCAGTAAATGGTAATAACCTGAACGCTTTAAAATTTTATTGAAAGAGTTTTTTTTTTTTTTTTTTTTTGAAATAAAAATGAGCACTTCAGTGATAGGTACAAGGGCCCTGGTAGAGTAATGTTACAACTGTCTTTCATTAATTTTTAATGTAGATCCAGGGGTGAAATTAAAGTACATTATTTTATCATACAATATTATTCCAGAGTGGGCCTGATCTTCACTCAATATTACCTACAATTAATATTAAATTGTAACATTAAAGAAAATGCAGCAAACTTACGAAATTCGGGCCAAAACATTTGAAATTTTTTTGAAAATGTGAGAGATCGATTTATGTGAGAGTTTTCTATTTTTGCCCAATTGTCTTCCTAAAAGTACTTATACACAAGATCGAATTATACCGGTGTATACAGTGGTTCCTGCAGATTGGAAGAACAAATATATCACTAAACTAACTTTCTATTATGATTAAGCTTTTGCTTAGAAAAGACGAAAGGAATCCATGATTTTAAAAAGGAAAATATTCAGGAATGACCAAAACTTCAGCTGTGTGTGTATGACAAGGGTAAAATGACATTATATATGTCTACTAATTATATTATTTAATAACCACTGAATACCCTTAATATTCAAACTTCTAAAGTTACAGTGAACAAGAATGAGTTTTCTTTAAACCTCCAGAGTACAAACAGAGGGAAATGTAAAACAGTAGTTTTAAGATTGTATTGTAGAATGTCAATACTTTCATGAAAGGAAGATGAAAAGCACTTACCACAGATGCTTCATATTTGGAGGTGGGAAAGGCGGGCTGGGAGACATTGATCGGCTTCGCTAACGAATGGTTCACTTTCGAAGACCTTGCTTCTGATTTGGCGGAAGGAGGCGGATTATTGATGGCATTGTTCTGAATGGTGCTCACATGGACATGTGCTTCTGCCGCTCTGTTAGAAGGAACTTTAGAACCTGGCCAGGCAACAGGGGGGTTAGGCGATGATCTTACACGTATATCTTGCTTAGTGGCCGAGATGATGGAATGTTCAGAAGTTGCAGGAGTGATCAATGAAACAGGTTTACAGCTGATGTTAGACACATGAGGTAATATGGATGAAGCACTACACTCAATAGGAAGCTGAAACGGAATTCAAAAATTAATATAGAAAGATTCAAAACATTTACATTCAGAACATTTTGTTCAACAAAAACTCAATTGGGGATTTTCAACAGAAGACAAGGAGGATGGAAAAAATCTCAGTAGAATTCCCCCTTTTTGAAGTTTTCCTTGAGTGAGGGAAAAAACTGTTTACATGCTTTGTTCACTGCAGATGAACAAGAAAAATGATAAATTAAATCAGATGTTCTAAGTTAAATGCATCATAACAGGATTGTGCTACAAGTTCTGCAAGTGAAAAAAAAAAATCCTTAAGATCCTAAAATACTATAATTCAATAAATAAAAGCGAGAAGAGTGATTGGAGGATGGTTGAGATACAGAATGTTCGAGATAGAATTCCCCAACTTGGAATGATATAACAGCGAAACCCTGAGATAGAAATTTGAAGCAAATGGTGTGTTGCACAGACAGGTCTGGAATTTCTTAGTCACAACGGTTTTCAAAAAATTGATCGAAAATTGGATATTAGAAGGTGTTGTTAGTCAAATATCTCTTAATTGGAGCATAAAAGTATGCTTATTGAACAATAGTTATCTTCTGTTGCAAAGGAATTTATTGATATAGCCACCTTTCACATCTGTAACTACTACCGTGAAGGGTGGTCATATTCAAACCACTGCAATGAGATTTGACATCTGTTCAATAAGCACACTTTCATACTCCAATATTTGACTACAGCACTTTCTAATGCCCAGTTTTTTAGCTATTGTTTTGAAAACCGGTGTATAAAAACTCCAGAACCGCCTGTATAACATACCACTTGTTTCAACTTGCTATCTCTCACAGTTTTGCTGTTACGTAATTCAAACTAGGGGAGATATTTCTTCAACATTCTGTATTTAAATCAAGAAAGTAACATAGAAATTTCTGAGAAAAATGTCAAAATTTTGAAAACCCTAAACACGTGAGAGAAACAGGAATCCAGAGGCACTTAATTCACTTGGCACTGATATGGTTTTAACAATAGAACGTAACTAGATTTTTTTAAAAAAATAATTAATTTCATTTTAGAGACACACTGCAGCAGCATTAAATATTATCTATCAATAATGTGCTTGATTCTTATGCCTTAGGGTGCAGGTTAAAACCCAGGTGGATTTCAAGATTATAAAAATCATTGGTGCTAATATCAAGTGAATATTAGCACATAAATGATCCCTTGAGTGTTTATTAGGCTTAGAAACTCTAAGCTGAATTATAATTTTTCATTAAGAAAGCTCAGATAGGAAACTAAGCATTAAAATTCTCAAAATAGAAACAACCAGGGCTGCGGAGTCGGAGTCGAACTGATTTTGGACCAAAGGAGTCGGAGTCGCTGAAAAACATGTCGACTCCAAGTTCGACCACCTCCGATTTGGATGAAATTTTATGGAGGTGAAAACATCTTTGAAACTAACAGATACAAATTTTCGGCGTCCAATATCCAAATCCTAAGCATCTAGGATCATTAAAAAGAGCTTCAAAATGGCGGGTCTGCTTTGTGAAATGAATTGCTATGTTTGGGCTTATGCAAGTGAATAAAAAATATTTGCAGCAAAAATGCAATGTGTTAAAACAAAGTCGGTCCATTTAACAAGAAAAGGATTAGTTTTGTATGGAGTCAAATGACTAGAGCGGCACTTGTCTTTTGCTCTGGAGAAATTGGACTTTTTGGGAGGTCACAGTTACCCCTGAGAATTGAGGTAAATGTGGTGAAATTACCTGCGAGAATTCTTAAGAAAATTGAACTTTTTCAGATGCCACAATGACCTCCCATGACCTTCAACTAGGATACCCCAGCTTGCTACCCCCCCTCCCCTTCTAAAATGAGTCCTGGCTACGACCATGAATAAAAATGAAACTTTTAAAAATGGACTTAATATTTCAACCTTTGTTTTATGTTTTTCCCTCTTTACATTTGGGTAAAAAAATAAATAATAAAAAAAGCAGGAGTCGGAAGTTTTAAAATCCTGGAGTCGGAGTCGACCATTTTTTCTCCGACTCCGCAACCCTGGAAACAACGGCAATCCACAGATACTAGCTAAAAAGAAAGAATGGAATGATCTAAGTCTGCAAAATGTGAAGTAGCAACACAAAGCACCCACTGAGAGAAAAAATGGCTTTTGAATATTATCGAAAAATACTTACATATGCACATTTTTACAGTTCAAAACTCAATTTGGCACTCAAAACACTTAGAATTAAATTCAACTTAGAATAAGCAAACTGGTACTCGTTCTGTACAACACTCAGTAATATAGAAAGAATGTTATACTGATTTTACTACACTTCACACAATATGATCGATTTTTATACAATTAAAATTAGAAAACTGGCAGTCTAGTTCAATTGAGGCAGTGAGAACCTAATGAAGTGCCAAAATTAAAAAATAGAAATAACTAGTGGGAAATGGTAAGAACACTTTTCCTCTGTTTTGGGACAAAAGATAGTATTAATAGCCCTGGTAGGTGCTGATGTACAGGGCATCCACAATTAAACGACTACTTTAAAGTTATCAAGCGGCAAAAAACTGTTGCTCAGAAATCAGCGAAATTTTGTACGTGATATAATGAAGTGATGAAAATTTATTTGAGCATATCAAAAATAGTTCAAAATTTCACCACCACAAGGCACATTTTTATGAGTTACATTTATTATACATTTACCCATGATTTCAAAAGAAATATTGCATCAAAACGAATTCAACATGACTTCTATCATTTTCGTCTACCTTCTGGAATCGTGAGATAGCGTGTTCCACAGCTGACTGCAGTATGCTCTGGAAAATGCTATAAAATGGCACAACAAGCTAAAAGTCACATGAATTGAAGTTTGATGATTGGGAAGTAATGTAATTTGTTAAACACGCTCTTTGAAAGCAAAACCTTGAATTTTTTTTTATTGAATTAAATTTCCACTGATCATGTTATACACAAAATGTTGTTAATTTCTGAGCAATAATTTCGCCAATAGAAAACTTTGAAGTAGGATCTTTTAATTATGGATACCCTGTATATCATGATTCAGAAAAAAATTCAACTAAACCCTACCTATCCTATGGTGTGATTTCTAAGCTAACACATTTTACTCATAACTTGAATTTATCCACTTGCATCCCTTTGCTTTTCACTGCCTCAATTGCAACTTTGCATGTAATCAGCAAATGTATCTTCTCAAAAAGAAAAAAGAAAAGAAGCGAGGAAATAAAAAAAAAACTTGCCTCTGGTATAGTTGGTGGAGTAGCATTAGATGGATTTGAGCATTTGATTGGTGGTGCATTTGAAGGCAAAGATGCAACCTGTACTGAAGATGAGGGAGTCACAACATTTCCAATGACCTTTGCTGGTGTCTGGTAATTGTGAACAAGACTGGGAACATGAGCACTTTGACAAGTTACTATTTTTTGCGGAATGCTGTCAGCCTTTGTAGTATGAACAGCAAGGGCAGGAGTATGTCCTTGAGAGTTGATAATTATTGAAGGATCATTGCAAATAGGAAGTGCAGGTGGCACAGGAACAGAACTTGCCATAGTCACAACCCCGACTGCTGCACTAGCATCCTTTTTCGCTTGTGGTTTCACAGGTTCAACAAGTTTGCGGCTTTCTTTAGTTATACATGTGTTCTCCCTAGTGGGGGTAGATAATATCTTTAACTGTAATTTTTGAACTGGATTGGATCCTTCTACAACTGCATTTTCTTTTGCAACTGAGCTTTGAATTTTGGGACTTTCTTGAATGACAGATGGCACTGCTGCAGGTTCAATGGTAGTTTTAAGATTTTTTAGGTTGATTGTTGATACTACAATTTCTTTTGGACCAGATTCAGGTTTATTACAAATTGCGTCATCTACTTTAAGACTAACACTAGAAGTTTCTGCAGGTGTATCAGTTTTTTGAACAACAGAAGGTAAGTCTTTATAACTATCGATACCGGCAATAGGGCTGAACCGTGATTCATTATCTTCTTCATTTGAAGGTGTTCTTCCTGTGGGAAAAACTACTTTTTGCAATTCGGCTTTGGGCAGTCGAGAAAGTTCAACTTTGGGGAAAGAAGTATCCTGGGACACCTTCTGTTCCTTTTTCAGTTGTCTGCATTCTTTTGCTGGTAGAGAATCTGATTTTTCATCATGACTGTTCTCTTTCTCAGCTTGCTCATGATCTGAAGGTGTAGCAAGGAGAGAATCTTTAGAAGTTTCAGGTTTGTTGGTATTAGATTGTGGTTTACGATATGATCTTAAAGATGTAACTCTGTCAGGGACTTTGCTCGACTTGGAGGTGGAAACTTCTGCATTTGCTGTAGTTTCTTGCAATGAATAGGATATATTCTTCTTATTTTCAGCGATGTCCTTAATTTCTGTCACATCATTATCCAGAATTACAAACATAGGCTCATTTTTGTTTTTACAATCAGAGTTATCTTCAGAATTTTCAGAGGTTGTTGCTATCATCTCTTCACTGTGTCGGCTGGACCGGGGTCTTTGTATTCCTCTTCTGGGACCTGTTTTAGAACGTGCATTTGGATTGTTTTTAGAGTTGCCTTTGGATGACTCTTCAACATGAGTCGACCGTAGTGCCTGATTGGCAAGTCTGGGAGATTTTCTAGGTCCACTGTGAGAAGCTTCAGGAGTCGATACTTCCTGCTTGGAAGGCATAACTTTCTCTGCTTTGGTTTCCGCTTTGGCATCATCGATATTATAAGTATCTAATCTTTTGACTACTTCAGCAGTACATTCAGAATTGCCATCATTTCCACTTTTTGGATGCAATCTTAGAGTCAACAAAAGCTTTCCTTTCGGATTAGCTTCAGTATGATTATCTTTAGGTACGTTATCTTTGTCTTCATCCTTTGTGTTGAATTTTGCTTTTGGTTCATCAATTTTTTGTTCTTTCTCTGATAAAATAGTAGTTTTGGGTTCATGTTTGTTATGTTTCTCATGCTTCTGTTCTGCAGCAGTTGAACTGCGACTGCTTTCGTGCAGCCAATCTTTAGAATCACTTTTTTCATGTTTTGCATCAACAGAAGGATTTACCTTGATATTTTCACTAAAGCGTTCTTTTGTGTCATGTTTATCATGCTTTATATCCACTGAAAATGAGCTAATCTTAGCAGTATCATGAGTACGCTCTTTTATCTCACGCTTTTCATGCTTCTCATGCTTTGAATCAATTGGCAAAACAGCTACTTTGCTACTTTCATGATGATAGTCTTTCAAATCATGTTTATCATGCTTTTGGTCAATTGCTGATACACTTGCTCTTGTATTATCATGCAGCCTTTCTTTAACGATTTCAAACTTTGGATCTTCTTCATCTTCTTCTCGAAATTCAAAAACATCAAATGCATCATCCTTCTTATTTTTCTGCTCCTTTTCAACCGCTGTTGATGTCCACAAGCGGGATTCTTTAGGGCGATGGTAATCCTTAGAAATCACTACATCTTCAGATTTGTGCTCAAGTTTTTCCAAGGGTGGTTGTGGACTTGTAACTTTCTTCCTCCTGCCTCTTCTTCTCTTAGGTTCCTCGTTTTTAGCAGAGAGAGACTTCTCAGCACCCTTACTTTCTCCGATTCCGTGAGCAGAGTCTGTTTCCGACACTAATGCAACATCGCTACTGCTAGCTGGATCCTTTTTATGATCTTCATTCTCAGAGTGATTAATTTCTTCATTTTTGTTCTCCCCTGAATCTCGCAAAAGAGTTGTCTCAGAGGCGTTACTCCGCAGGGACCGTCTTGGTTTTTCAGCAGCAGCACGAGCATGGCTTCTAGCACTTCTTCCGTGAGGTGTTGCAGCAGCTGAAGACTCATTATGTGCATCCTGTTTTTGAACAGCCGATTCAGAGTGTTTCCTTGTGTTAGGTCTTCTGCCCCTTTTGGGACGTTCTACTTTATTTTCTACTGGTAACTGTGGTTCTTCAGCAATATTTGTGTCCTCATTGTTAGGTTCCTCACTGGATGCTGCTTGATTAGCTTCAACTTCTACTTTTGTATCGGGAATTGTAATATCAGTAGTGTCACTACAGACAGATTCAGCATCTCCAGGTCGAGACTTATTGCACAAATTATCTTCTATATTTAAGCTATTTTCCTTGAGATCTTCATTATTCTTTTCTCTAAAAATAGACAAATTTTCATCTGGCACCTTTTCAGAATCATTGAAAAAAGAAGAGCAAAATGATAAATTATTGTTTTGAGAATTTTCAGTCACACTCGGCTTGTAATCAGGATTTACAGAAACAGTGGGGAACAACTTTTCAGGAGTAAAAACAGCCACATCACGAGGGACTTTTTTCGGTGATGTGTCATCATTAAACAGCTGCTGAGAGCTGAAACTCAATAGAGGAGGGATTTTAGAGTCTTTAGGTGTATCTGAAGTGGGTTCAAACAGTTCTTGATTGAATTCTGTTGCTTCATTTTGCTCATTAATCTCTGGGATCTCAAATAATGGAGTTATTTCTGGACGTTGATTAATTTCTGGGGTTGTTATTTCACTTTCAATTTTATTTTTCAGCTCTGTAACACTGCATTCAAAACTACTGTTGTTTTTTGGTACATCGGGTCCAGAAACATTCTGAACTTTCTCACTGGAATCACTTTTTGGTGCAAACAATTCCAGTAGAAAATTGTCTGATGATTCCTGATTTTGAAAACTGTGAGTGTTAGTCTGAGCCACAAGAGGTTCACTGTTATGTACTTCCCTTTTTTCTAGGAGGTCAACTTGATTAGAATCTTCTGTTTTTCGAGGTGACTGAATAACACTTGTTTCACAAGAACTTAGGATATCTGCATAATTTAGAAGTGATGCTTCCGAAATGCTTTTTTCTTTACAGGACTTAAATTTATCACAGACGTTTTCGTCAGAAAAGTTATTAACATTATATTCAACTGGTGGAAACAACTTCTCAACAGGTTTTATAACAGTAGCAGCTTCGAAAATTGAGCTAGCTGTTTCATGCTCATCAAACTTAGCAGTTCTGAAGATTCCAGAAGCAGACAATCCTAGCGAGTCGTTACTGGCTGTATCAGTTAATTCCGACATATTTAAAGAAAGGGTAGTTCTTTCACGAGAATCTTGCATTCTGTATGCACCATTCTCCAAACTTTGTTTCTTGAGTTCTGTGATGCTATTGATAATTTCACCAATCTGTTTATCTAGTTCAAGAACTCCTTCACTAGAAGCACTTGCCTTACAAATAATGCTATCAAGGCTTGGATTGTTATCGACATCAACTTTGGAAAGAGGCTCCATTTTCTCCTTAGCCTCAGGAACTGGAAGAAGATTTCGAGGGGATTCAACTGGTAAAAGGATAGGGGGATTATCATCATCTTTGCTATCAGCTGTATCCATTGTTATATCCTCAAAATGAGTTAGTTGATTCTCAGCCAAATCAGGATTAGATTCATTATCTGTTTCTTCATTGCTTTGATTATTGAGGTCAACTTTTGAGGGCATTCTAAATTTATTATGTTGCCGTTTCTGAGGGATTTTATTTGTATCAACCTTAGGAGAGACCAGCTCCACTGTTGGTTCTGAAGAGTTTGGTGCAGTTGGAATGTTTATTACAGGTGGTTTACTTTCACTAAGCACAGGTTCTTCAAAGTTATAGCAAGTTGCTCTGTTGTCTCGAACTATTGCACTTTCAGACATTAACTCTAAGTGCAATGTTTCTGAAGAACATGGCTGATTGACATTTTCCATTTTCATCAACACAGAATCCTCTATGTTTGAGATTTCTAAAGCAGGTGGTTCTGAATTAGGCGAAGGAGACAGCATAATGACTGAAGATTCAAGTTTTGCTTCATTTCCTTCACTTCCTTGGTCCTCTGATGGACTATCAGCAATATGCAATGAATTCTCTCCATCATCTGGCAGCAAGTAATTCATTGTATCTTCAGGGTGTCCTTCCATGTCAAGATAGTCTGTTTCCTTTGTTAATTCTGGGGCAGGTATTTCCCCACAGTGCATTTCTTGTAATAGAGCAGATACAGCAAGATCATCTTCGATTTTTCTCTGGTCCTCAATTTCATTAGAGACATCTTTATCATCAATTTTGTAAGGATCAGTTTCAGAGTGACCTGATAAAAAAACGTCCCCATCATTCTGAGAAGATTCATTTACCGAAGAATGCATATCCAAACCAGCAAAGATGTTGTCTTCTTTCCCCGTACTGTTCATGTGTTTATCCTCGCATAGATCACTAGGATTTACTTCTGAATCATAGACTTTCTCTTTCATATGCCAAGAATCTCTGCCGGTTGAAAATAGCTCAGCTTCTAACCTTCTAGTCTCTTTAGCAGCTTCTTCTTCAAATCTCCTTTCCAGAAGTTTCTCTTCTTTTTTAGCTGGTCCATCATCACCAAAAGTGCTGGTTTCTTCGGATGCTGCCAAAAGTTCTTCTTCAAGTCTCCTAGCTTCTTCGGCGATTTCTTCGTCTAATCGAATGTCAGACAATCTGCTGTCATCATCACCAGGTAATGTTTCAAGCAGGCATGTTTTAGGAGATGGCACTGAAACTGAATCAACAACTTCTTTAGAAGCATTAAACTCCTCTCTGACTTTCTTTTTACGATCTTTACTTTGTTTCTTAGATTTCTTTTTCCTCCTTTCTTCTTTTGAAGAACAACTATATCCATCACTATATTTATTAGAATCTTGCCTCAAATTTTGATCCTCATGTTTCTCATGCCTGCTTTTGTGAGAGAGTGTGTTTTGATATGTTCCTTTTTCTTTTTTAGGAGAGTAAGAATGGTGTTTTTGACTATCACCAGGTACATCACTAGGACAATCAGCAAGGTCTTTGCCAGTTTCAGAATCTGTGATATCTGACAATTTATCAAAAAATGAAGGTAAGCTCGAATCTTGCTCAGGAGACTGTGAAACAACAGAATGTGCTTTTAACACGTGGGACTCCTTGCTTTTATTCTTGGGTGATTTTTCAGAATTTGGTTCATATTTTGTGTCTAACTGCTTCCACAAATCTGAACTCAAGTCCATTTCTTCAGCTTGCTGTGGTTCAAAATCAAAGTCCGAAAAATCAGATTTGAAATCATTATCAGATAAAATGCCAGCTTGCAAACAAGGAGGTGAAAGTGGCTTATCTGGCAAAGGACTAGATGGTTTAGGTGACAAAAGAACAGGTAGAGAGGATTTTGTGTCGCTTTCATCTTGTTGCTTCCGCACAGAGTCATGCGACATTTTATCAGATGAATTTCGCTTTTCTTTATTCCGTGACATTTTCTTTGACTTTTTTCTTTTCTTGGTATATGGTTTGTGTTTTTCAGAATCATCTATTTGCATTTTTTCTACACTGCTTTCTCGTTTTTTCTCTTTCGAAGAAATACTCCTTTCTTTGGAAGAATGTTCGGTTTTCACTTTTTTCTGACTAATTGAGACATCACTTTCCAGTTTCCCTTCTTTCATATGCTTCTTTTTAATACTCTTCTGATCCTCACCATTTTTCTTTTCACATTCTGTCGTTTCATGTTCAGATCTTTCAGAATTCTTATCCTTCTTCAATTTTTTGGGTTTATATTCTTTTTCTTTATTTTTACTTCCAGTATCAATTTCTGAATTGTCTTCATCTGACCTGATAATTTTCTTACTTTTCTCTGATCTTTGTTTGGAACGACCATGCATTTTCTTTCTGCTACTTGATGGTAATTTAGAGTGACTCGAATGTAAATCCGAGTCTGAGCTGTCGCTATCAAGTATTTCAGTTTTCTTCTTCCTTGATTTACCACTACTGATTTGTCTTTGGGGCACAGTGTATTCAAATTCCGAATCTGTTGCAGAATCACTAAATTCTTTTTCTGTTTTGTTGATGTGACTGCTCATATTTTGAGAAACAGTATCATCGTCAGAGGAGCTTTGTATAACCAATTTTCTTTTTCTTTGTTGTTTAACTTTAACTGATTTAGCTTGTGAATCTGAATCACTGGAATGGTGGCTACAACTGTCAGAATCTTTATCACTGTCTTGATCAATAGATTTTGATTTTTCTTCTCGTTTGGCTCTGCTTTGTTTGAGTTTGCTGAATTTCTGCCTAACCGTTTCTAAGTCATTAGTTTGTTTCAAAGTCTGTGATTTATTAGATCTTGCTTTTACCTTATCATACATGGAAAAATAAACAGGTTCTTCATCCATAAACGCTTGAAAATCAAAATTTGCACTCGAACTTTTTGATTTGGACGATGATTTTTTCTCTGTTTGCTTCTTTTCAGAGGACTTATCACTTTTAGAGGAAGAAGAACTTTCTTTTTTGGGCTTGTTGGGGAGGCTATGAGTACTTTTAGGTTCTTTATCTGAATTTCTCCGTTCCCGAGATTTACTTTTCTGTTCCCGAGATTCACTTTTTGAACTGCAATCTTTGGATTCCCTAGACTTAAATCGCTTCTCTTCTTTACTTTTATGCTCCAGTTTAACCTTATCTTTGCACTCAGTTTTATTGCTACTACTACTACTGCATTTAGTATCATTCTTTGACTTCTCAAAGTTAGTTGAACTTGACTTTGAAAGGCATGATTTATTTTTCTCAATTTTAGGCATTTTTTCCTTTTTGTCACTCTTTTTTGAGCTTTGGTGAGACAAAGGTGATAAAGATCTTTCTCTAGCACTTTTGCTTAACTTGATCCTTTTTGTCTCAGGTTCGTTAGTTTTGTCTTGCTTAGTCCACGTAGTTTCATGGCTATCCCTGCTCGAATCCAGAGATTTTAAAGATTTACTAGAATCGGATTCATTACTGTCAACAGAAGAAACTCTTTTCTTCTGAGCAGGCAAAGAGGTTTCCAATGGATCTGAACATGGCATTGAATTAAATGATTTGGCACTGGTGTCTGTATGTGTTTTAGCATCCTCTTTGCACTCACTGTCTGTCCATTGTACTCTAGATTCATGAAAAGAAAGTCTTGGATCCTTGGAATCACAAAACTCTTTCTTTTCAATTTCAGAATCGCCAACTTGGGGAATATCTTTTGTGACAGATGTGGAACAATCCTTCAAAGTTGAAATATTTACAGAGTTCACAGTTTCAATCTCCTTCTTAATTGAAACATTTGCAACAATGTCCAAGGTACAAACAGGATCAACTGTGCTAGTTGGAGATAAAGGTTCTTTTTTAATGTTTGGAAGCAAGATAGGTGTGTTGATGGTAATGGGACTTGTCAAGGAACTACTTTTCACGGTTGTTAAAGCAGTGCTGATCTGTACAGTTGGTTCCGCTTTAGATTTTATAAAATTGCAAAGAGTAGGAGATTTCAATACTTGATCACTCGACTCTTTTTCTATCTTAACGGTATCGGTTTTAACTGTTTCAACTTTAGCATTATTTGAGGGTATGCTGAATGATGTTGCAAGTGGTGAACATGGAGTAAAAACTGTTGAAGGTGTTTGAACAAACTGTTGCAGCGGTGGTGTTATAGGGGATAAAAGGCTGCTTACACCACTTTGAGGTGTAGTTGGGGGTGAGATGATTCCTTGAGACAGTAACACAGAATTGGATTTGACTGATAACGGTTGACTGAATGTTTGAAGGGAGGGTGTGATGGGCATAGAGAATTCTTTTGCTGCTGCTTTAGTTCTAAAAGTTGGCTTTGCCTTGGGGGACAAATCCATTTTGACGTTAAGTGGTTCATATTTCTCGTCTATGTTCTGAAGACGTTTTGAATCTTGATCAAATATAGTTGATTTAGCAAGGATAGACTTAACAATTTCTGAGGGTTCGGTTCGAATTTCTGGGGAAATGAAATTGAACCTTGATCTCTTAATTTGACTTTTAGGGATCTCAACTGTAGCAGGAGGATTTGTTGAATCTTGGAGATTTGTGGTGGATGCAGTTCGTGTTGACCCAGACCATACATTGAATTTTTCATCCAATGCTTTGATTCTATCATCAAAAGATGGACGGCTTGGAGATGATGATGGTGAAAAGTCCGATTCGGAGGAACTGATGGAATCTCTATGCTTATCGAAACTAACTTTTGGAGATTGGATGGGCTCCAAATTCGCTATGGAGTCCGAGATTTCGGCAACCGGCCGAGTTTCAGTAGGCGATGCCGAAGTTACGGGCGAAACATTAGCACCATTAACTTTTTCCTCAGGTAAAGGATCTTTCAACCTTTTCTCATTCGGGATATCATGAAGAAAGTCCTGAATTCGAATATTTTTCGAGGACGCATAGGAGGGCGAGAAACCGGCTCGGGGACTGTGAGCCGAGGTACTTTTCGGAGACGTATGTACACTGGGAGAAGATTTGGGGGACCTCAGAGATGCTGCAAACTTAGGAAGAGGGAGAGAAAGAGGACTTATGTCTCTTTCCCTTTTGATTTCATGACAGGATCCTTCTGAAAATGTCCTCAAAGACAGCAAGGGTTTCAAGTCCGACTGGGATGATGAGTTCGAAAGGTGGGATTTTTTACTGCTTAAAACTTCCTCGTCATCTTTTTCTTTCAAGTGAGAAATTGACAGAGAGACGTCATCACTTTCAGAGTAGTGAATATCATTGGTTTGCTTTTTAAAAGACACCTCAGCAGGTAAACATAAAAAAGCTTCGCCCGATCCTTGCATGTTAGGAAGACAGGTATCATTGTCCATGGATATCCTACGACACTTTTGCAAAGCGTTCACAGAAACCGCATCAAACCCCTTCCTGGGATCCAGGTGCTTGCGGAAAACGAAAGAGTCCAACGACAGAGAGATGCAATTGTTGCAATCCACTCCGTCAGTCTTTTTGAGTTTATTTAAAAGGGCGGGATCTTTAATCCCAGCTTTCATGAGTTTTGAAGCGGATTCATCTTTGGTCAGAGATTTTGCGACGTCGCCCTCTCCAAGCGCGTCGAGACAGATCGAAGACGACCTGTTTTTCTTGCGCACAAGTCTATCACCATCCAAGGAGCCTTCTGTGTCACTCAAGTTCACATTGTCGTGCAACTGCTCTAAGAGATGCAGAAGTTGTACTTGTTTCTTTTGCAAATACTTCAGCTCAGTATTGTTGGTTTCCCCCTGGTGTAGTTTGTCTTTTGCACTTTCTTGTTCAGAATTGACACTGTCCAAACTGTTCCTGAACTCGTCGACAAAGCCCTCGACCTGACAGTTCACTCGGCCCTTCAGGAGGTTGGCAGGAATTTTCAGCTTCGCCTTCTCGGAGAGGGACTTGGAAATCAGCACACTCAGCTCCTTTGTGGCCTTGATGTTGGCGGAACCCAGCAGGCGCTTCTTCCTCTCCAACTGTCCAAGAGAATCAGCGAGGGAGACTGCCTCCTCCGCTGTCTCGGAGTCAACTGAGTTTCGAGATCTGAAACCATCACAGTCCAGTTTTGACAGAAACTTTTCGGGCCCATCTTTCTCGGAGCCGCTGCGTGGCGAGGCATAGGAAGCGTCCGTGAGAGCGTCATCAGCCTTAGAGTCCAAACTCTTGGTGCGAGAGTCCCTGTAGTCAGAGTTCAGTTCTATTTCGTCGGAGATGCTCTCCCTGCACGGACTGCTGACCAGGGAGGAGTTCTGGCTCCCCGGACTCTTCGTCCTGTGCTGTACCCTGTCCTTCAGCGATTTCCTCTCCTTCGAAACGGGGCTGGTGCTCCGGCTCTGGTGACGAGACCTCGGAGGAGACTGGCTCGGATGGCTCTCCTGGTCGCTGATGCTGTTGCGCAGCTTGTTCCGCTTACGGTTCGGGCAGTCCGTCGTCTCTCCGTATTTCACTCGCTCGATTTTCCCGTCAAACAACGGAACTTCACCCGTACTTTCATCACGAGAATTATACCTTTTAAAGGAGAAAAAAAATATTTTAGATCTTTTTTCAGTAATATTTTATGAATTTACAAGAAAAAAATCTTTGAAATTAATGCGAAAAACTTCTGAGAAGCATATAGAGCCTAGTCCATGGCACTGTAGATTTCTAACAAATAACAACAAGACTTCAACAGTATTAATAAAATTCAACCTGGATTATCTCAAAAGTCATTACATGGTGGACTTGATCCACTCAAGCGCTACAAAAGCATTACAAAAAATGTTTGCAAAGAGTAAGTAGTAGGTCTCCTCACCTGTGCCTCCGCTCGCCGAACTCGTCGTGGTACACCTCGTAGCGGTTGGGGAAGTTCTGCCCCCTGCCCCGTCCGGGGAAGCCGGCCCTCTGTCCTCGGAAATTGCCCCTCCCCGGCCTGGTCTGGCCCTCGTACCTCGGGTAGACTCGGTTCTCGAAGCCCACCCTAGGCTCCCTGGAAAGAGAAGGAAAAGGAGACCGGTCAGCACATTGTCCACTGGCGACTACCTGTACGGTAAGCTCTTGCACGTTTGTAAGTCAACTTATCATGGAGTGAACAGAAATACATGTAACAGGTAATTTAAATTTAGGTTTAAAATGGTAGTTTAAATTTAGGTGTTACGTTGATGCCTAGTTTACAAATTTCTATTTGTCAAAATGAACAATCTAGGTGCCTTTTTTAAGAAATCAAACACATTCGCGAATCCAAACATGAGATAATATTTATTAAATAGAAATGCTGCACGTTGCCAATAGCATATTGAAAAAGAACTGAAATTACACAAAAAGAAAAATGATTTTTTAAAAACAAAGCAGTTAAAATTGTTGAATTAATCTAAAATTTATGTTTTGAATCAGTTACGATGAGTCAGGATAAAAGAGCTTTGATGTGTTCCAAAGCCTTAGGAGTCAAATTTAAGTCGTCAAAACAAAATTTTTGGTCGTAAAATGTGACTAACGACTGCTTATTTCTAACACTGAAACGGGTATTCACTCACATTGAGGATTGATTCCTCTTGTACTAATGCTACCATGTGGAGGAATAAAACTCTGATTTCTCACATTAACATGGCAAGAGATAACCTTTATAGATTGCTTTTAGAGGCAAAAAGTTCTTAAAGTTAGAAATATCAACCAGGAGCTGACTTAGAGAAATATTAGCTAACTTAGAGAAATATTAGCTAACTTAGAGAAATATTAGCTAACTTAGAGAAATATTAGCTAACTTAGAGAAATATTAACCAGGAGCTGAAATCCTGGGTAAGAAATGCCTGCAAATATTTTTGCATCAACATTCAAGTGCTAAACACAGCTTTATATCTACAAAAGCATCTCTGAAAATAAACCTTACTTCCACATGTCTCAATTTGCCCCCAATAATGCCTAATAAAGATTTTAAAATCACACGAGACTATGGTAGTAGATTACCTCACTGAAAATATGTTAAAACATTATGCACACATCAATGAATCTGGTTGAATCATTTTTGCTATGAAGGGCAAATAAAAAGAAGCAAATATATAAATAATTAAGATTTCAAATGACAAATAACCTGCATTTCATTCAAGTCCAGCCACTCATACGAAAACATCTCTTTTGAAAATAAACAATAACAAACCAATGGCACTAAATAAAATAGAAAAAGAAAAGAATAAAGAAAGGTGGCACATCAATACTAATCCGGCCACACACCTTCCGTACCGATCATCGCTCCGCACGACTTCGAACTCTGGACCTCTCCTCTCTCGCCTCTCCCAGGGCCGAGTGCCGTCGCCAGGAACCATTTGACCCGTCATCTCCAGTTTATCAAAGAAAGTGGTCTGGCACTCTCGACTAGCAAAATCCACCTGGGGAAGGAAAGACCAAATATTAATCATTCACAGCAGAAAACAATTCTACATAGTGCATATTACAAGGGCAGTTCTCAAAAAGTGGGAGCAAACACAGACCTAAACTTTAGAGCTATTACACCAAATAACTATTATTTTAACTCGCTCAAATAGTTTGGAGTGAATTTATTGTTCAGTATAGATGCTGGAATTACCATAAATTAATTTAAATTTTTTTTTCAAATACCTCTAAAAATGTTTCTTCTTCCTAAAAGGCAAATTTTGGACATTCAAAACGTTAACTGAGCAAACATACCTTCAAAAAAAAAAATATTTCCAAGTGTTTCAAAGAAAATTAAGGGCATGAATCTCAAACTGAATAGTTTTTAGAAAACATTTTCCACAAATAATAAAAAATAAGGACATATTGCTTATTTTCTAAACACTTTTAGAAAAAAATGTTAGTTGACATTTTGATGTATGTCCAAACATTACGATCTGGATAATGCTATTTTTTGAGAACTAAATAGAATATGCATGCATTTTAAACGTAGTTATCTATCATTAAAATCAATTATTGATTGCGGAAAAGTGTTTCCTTAAGTTTTTATACAGTATCTTTGGAAAACAATCTTTTTTCTTAAACATACATTTGAGATGTCCGAATTGTGTTACAAACTAAGCGCCGATAACTCTTTCTATTTATTCATTATTAAAAATGTCTATTGTCTTTTAAACTTAATAAAAAAGTAAATATAGTGCAAATTCCTAAATACATTACTATTTTGCATAATTAGTACATTATAATGGAACATAACATAAATAACAGTAGAAACGCATTCAATTTAGCAATGGTAATGAACTGCACGAAAACAAAAACAGCAGCAAAAATTGCCAAGTAGACCACATTGGCGACAACACACAGTGTATAATAAGCAAGGAGTTTACCAGAGGGGATTTCTCACTTGGCGACTATATCACCTGCGCTGGCAAAATGTAAAAAAAAAAACCTTTTATTCTTTCAGAATATTTATAAATTTTTCTAAAACATAAGAAAAAAATATTCATAATTAAAACTGATATCAATGTTTGTCTTTGAATTATTTTTCACTTAAATATGCATTTTAATTCTTGAATTCTATATCATTGTTTATATTTTATTTGCCTCAGTAAATCATTACAAGTTTCTATAGTCAGTAATTTCAATGATGCCTTTTTGTGTTTGAAAAATTTCTTTAAAATCCCCCCCTCCCAAGCAAAATTTTATTCCATGAAGACCAGTATAAAGAACCTTTCAAGTACTTTATTAATCCTCTTTATTATTCAATTACAAAATTCATAACGTAATAAATGAAATTTTCATTGGAAAAGTTTAAAATCAGATTAACAATTATCGAAAATTTCTAAACTTGCATTAAAATAATGTCCAAAGTCTGTAACCTACTGGACAAGGATGTCCAAAATCTGTTACCTACAGACTGTGGATTAAATTTGCTAATAATTAATTGTCACAAATACCAGCTGTCTTTTAATGGTTATGTATCATGTTCTAGGTGCACATTCTATGTGATACAAACAAAATTGATGTCAAATTGGAAAATTTTTGAAATTGCTTAAAATTAACTTTTTTGTTCCCACCTTTTGAGAATCACCCACAACACTTAATGCTAACATGTAACCTCGCTCAGCTGCCTAATTGCAATAATGGGGAACATGCACTAAGTGGGAAAATTCTTTTAAAATGTTGTTTCTATAAATATTCGATCAGGAACTCAAAAATTTACATTACATATCACTAAAACCTTTAATTTATACGTAAAAAATTATTTAAAGAGCTCCCAATATGACGCAAAGTCGAGAACGGAGTTCGATGTCACAACTCATGAACACATTCCCAGGTAAAAATAACTGTTTTCTTCAAATTGCTCATTGTTGATTCTTGCTCACTACATTGAGCCAGAACTTCTCTTCCAACACAATATGATTGCATAGAGCAACCAGTTAACCCGGTGACTAACCAGACACATTCTAATTGAGTTACCAGTTCACCAGTCATATACGGAAACATTCTATGGACAACCACCCATAAGAAACACTAACTTCATCAAATGTTATGAAATTAACCATCAGGTTAACTGGTTGCTCTATTCAAACATACCCTGTATCATCTCGGGAAAAAAAAGAATGAAAACTTCACTAACTCAGAATAAACTAAGTCTCTAATATTTTAAGAAACAAGAATATCTCTAACTAATAGACAAAACATGTTTACAAACTACCATACAAACAAATATAAGCAGATGATAAATCGAAAAATATGGCAATTGAATAATTCTATTTTGTTTTCTTTTTACTAGGTTTTAATTTTTCCTTTTATAACTTTATTCTTTTAACAATATTGCTTTTCGGAATAAAATATTTTTTAAGCCTCGCTTTCTTTCATTCATGCCGACTTCACTATCTTTTAAAAAGACTTTGCTTAAAAACTGAAATCATTCTGCAGTCAACACACATTTGGAAACGAGTAGAAAAAGAGATTCTGAATGGTGACGCCAGTAGAAGGGGCCTTCTATTTTCCCCCGGGAGTGAAATCATAGCAAATTTTTAAACATGTTTAAAAAGTACAATTTATACATTTTGACTTATCATTTACAATGTAGCGTTTGATGCTAATTCATTTGAAAATGAGTTGGAAAATCATGATTAGTGTCCAATAGCACATTGAGCAAAATTCAAATTTCAGAAGGAAAGAAAGGTTTTACAGTAAGGAAGATAAATGCTCGGTACTTTTAAAATTTCGTACAACAGTAGAAATTACCTGTAATTTCTTGCCCTGTAGAATCCTGCCTCTCATTTCAGAGACGCCTATCTGTGCACATTCCACGGCCTCGTAGAACACCAGCGCGTGTCCTTTCTCCCTGTCGATGGCCGTGTACGTTACGCCGCCGAACCGACTGAAGTGCCTGGAGAGGAACTTGTCCGAAATGGTGTCCACGATGCCGTCCAGCCACACGCAGTTCGTGGGCATGCTCTTGCCGAAACCCAGCTTTATCCTGTTAGCACCAAGGTTTTCGCCATCCAGCTTCCGCATGGCCTTCACCACGCTGGCGATGTCTGAGTACTGGATGAATGCGTAGGACGTCGCAGAGCCCTGCTTCTTAATGTCGATTTCCTGAAATAGATACAATCCTGAGTAAGTAACATCAAATAAGAAAGAAAAAGAACATGAATTCATTCAAAGCAACATTGAGTTGCGTTGAAATTACTAACCTGGCAGCTCTCTAAAGTACTTAGCATGTAAATCGATATAGGATATAGATTAAAACTTTGCTTTGGATTCTTAAATACTTAAAATTCTTCAGAAGATGTGCAACTACCTTTTACTTTAACACAGTAAGTATCCTGAAATGCCTATCTTTCATGTAAAATATGTTATTTTAACATATATTTTAAAAAATATGTTGTATAAAACAACCTTGTGCATGAAACAAGGTTTATTTTTTTATTTTTATGTATTTGCATTCGTTAATTTCTTCAAAAACATAAATTGCAGTTTAAACTGAGGAGACTGAAATATTTTTTCCACTTTTACCACAAATGCACATTATGGTTTACGTCAGATCTGGACCAAATGTGGCACGGAGATACTTGGCCACTCGGGAAAGGTCGTAGGGGTTTTTTCAAATGTACCGGTTCGTTTGAATTTTAATTTAAGGACTCTATCTGGACTTTTAGACTAGACACGTGTCACTTGAAATAACTTTTATTCTCAAGGTAGACCGTGCAGAGTCTGGAAATGCAGCTAGTTAAAAATAATAACAATTAAATGATGAAAAAAAGGTGCAGTAAAATATGAGCTTGACATCAATACTCACAATGATCTCCCCAAACTGATCAAAATGCTTCCTCAGTTCATTGGTGGTGATGTCCTTCTCCAGGTTCCCGATGAAGAGCGTCCGCGTGGCCTTGGGGTGGTACTCGTCCAGCTCCGCCTCCAGCGGCCTGAACTCGTTGTCCTCCGCGTCCAGTCCCTCGTGTGCGGTCACTTCTATCTTGCAGCCGAAGAACAGCTTGTCTTTGGAAACCTCCAGGGCTTTGTCCACGTCCTCCGGCCTGTCAATCGAAGGAGACGTTACAAAATGTCACAGTTGAAAGAGACAATATTCATCACACGAAATAAAAAACAAGAAGTTCTGTCAAGAACTAAACGAGCCTACTTTCCCGTACATCGACATCGGCATTCTCGCATCTGATCATTATTCTCTTGATTATCTGAGACTTAAAATTATGTCAAACATACCTTTTTAGCACTTAGAGCTGATTTCGAAAAGCAAAATATACCCCTTTCATCAGATGAAGTAGACACGTAAAAAGTAATTAACGAATAAATAAAGTTTTGTCGCACCTTTTAAAGAGTGTAACTGTTCCTCCGTAGAAAAAATCCTCATCGTTTTCAAAAAAAAAAAAAAAATAATAATAATAATAATAATAATAATAATAATAAAATAAATAAATGAATAAATAAAAGTACAAAGAGCATCAAAACACATTTTATCAAAGAAAGAAAAAAAAAAAAGAAAAAAAAACTCGTCCGTTAATAAAATGTCTCGAATTTCACTTTTAATCTGTTGCCAGTTGTTAAATATAAATAAAGAATAAAATGTTCTCGTGAATGAAAAATTTATGTTACAAAAAAAACATCGTCTGCCAAAAAAAAAAAAAAATAAATAAAATAAAACAAATTTATAAATAAACAAAAAATCGTCTGCACAGTCAGTAATTTTTTTTTCTGAGCCTGCATTTCCGCCATGTTTGCGGAGTCGGAGTCGGAATCAGAGTCCTCATAGAAGATTACTCAGAAAAGTACGTTACAAACATTATTTATCAAAACCATTTTCTTACAAAGTTAGTTTGAAGGTAATCCGACTTTAAGTTCAGAATCAACATTCAACTTAAATTCCCCGTAGACGCTAATGTTATTTTTTTTTTCTGAACGGTTCAATATTGAACGAAAAATGGTTCAAATCAAAAAGCGAAATATGGGAATGCATGGGAAAGCCTCTCCGAGATCTTTCAAACAAAAAAAAGTTTATTCCATTCGGATGGTTCACTCAAAAGTTTTTAGGTGGGGAAAGGTTGCTTGAACGGTTCAATGTTGAACGAAAAAGTGTTCAAATTGAAAATTTTAATACGGTAATGAAGTATCCTTGCTGAGATCCTTCGAACAAAAAAAAGTTTTTTTAAATCGGACTGTTCACTCAAGAGATATTAGGGGTGTCAGCTTGATTGAGCGGTTCAATGTTGAACGAAAAATTGTTCAAATCGTAAATGTAGATACGGGAATGAAGTATCCTTGAAAAGATCTTTCGAACAAAAAAAAAGTTGTTCAAATCGAATTGTTCACTCAAAAGTTAGCATCGCGGGACCGGTTGTTTGAACGGTTCAAAGTTGAACCAAAAATTGTCGAAATCAAAAAATCAAATATAGGAATGAGCTGCACTCGCTGAGATATTTCGAACAAAAAAAAAATTATTCCATTCGGACGGTTCACTCAAAAGTTATTAGGTGGAGAAAGGTTGCTTAAACGGTTCAATGTTGAACCAAAAGTGTTCAAATTGAAAATTTAAATACGGTAATAAAGTATCTTTGCCGAGATGCTTCAAACAATAAAAAGTTTGTTTAAATCGGACTGTTCATTCAAAAGTTATTAGGGGTGACAGCTTGATTGAGCGGTTCAATGTTGAACGAAAAATTGTTCAAATCGGAAATGTAAATACGGGAATGAAGTACCCTTGAAAAGTTCTTTCCAACAAAAAAAAGTTTGTTCAAATCGGACTATTCACTAAAAAGTTAGTATCGCGGGACCGGTTTTTTGAACGGCTCAAAGTTGAACCAAAAATTGTTCAAATCAAAAAATCAAATATGGGAATGAGCTGTACTCGCCGAGATCTTTCCAACAAAAAAAAGTTTGTCCAAATCGGAATGTTCATTCAAAAGTTATTAGGGGGGGACAGACAGACCGACCGACCGACGCACAAATTCCCCATCTCAATACCCTACTTTCAAATTTTTAATTTTTCGATATTCATTTTACCTTTTTATTTTTTTAACTTGGCGATATTTTTTGGACTTGGCGATATTTTTTTAACTTGGCGATATTTTTTGGACTTGGCGATATTTTTTAGATGCATTAAGCTACTTTTGATACTTTTTTCGTCTTTCTTTTATTTTTAACGGGAAAGTAGGCTAAAAAAGGCTCATTCCAGCGAAAATGGTACAAATCAGTCCCGAAACTTTGGAATTTAAAATCAATTTTAATAACTACCACCTATTAAGCATATTTTTTTATTGGTTCTCCATTTAATTTCATTGCCATCAAATATCAGTTCTTCTTTAGGTATAATCCATTAAATTAGACAAAAAAAAATTTCTGTCAGAAGAGGGAGAAAATGACGTGTCCCAGCTTCAAATTGCTAAAATTTTAAATGATATTTAAAATTAAGCTGAAATGTAACAACGAAATAAATTACACTGCATTGTACAACAGAGGCTTCTGCAACCATTTCTGCAAATTATTACGCAAAGGAAAAAAATTTCTCCAAAAAACACTTATTTATCCATCTCCCTTCTATGTTTCGAGTTGTTCACTCTGTCACAAGCCTTTTGGAAATAAAATAAACAATTGCATTTAATCTGATAGTTTTTTTTTTTTTTTTTTTTTTTAATATTAGTATAACTGCCATGATTAGCTTGCTACACTGCATTATGTAGTCAACAACCACGGTGAACATAATTCTTTTCTTATGATAGTTAATTTGAACTGTTGGATGTCCACTGTTACAGTCGTGAAAAAAATACATTTTTTCTTGAAATTGCAGACAGACTTACAGTTTTAGGCTGTTTATTCCACTTTATGCTTGTTCTGTGAAATCTAACTTTTCTTTATGATTATAAAAATATTTTTAAAGGCTTATTTTGTCCACTCTGTTACATGTCCACTCTGTTACACAAAGTGATATAAATATTTAAAATCCTTTCAAAAATGAGTAATGTACTTGCCATTTACACTTCATTATACACGAATAAATGGAGATGGTAATACAATAAATAATGAAAATGAAGTACGGGATCCTGAACTTCAAAACTTTTGAGAAAAACAATTTTTACAATAGAAAAAAAAAGTTTTGGAAGAGATATTACTGTTTCATGCAACTATGGATTAAGGGTTAGTAAATGTTAATTTACTAAAATAAGTCCATTTTAATGCTATCTACAACAAAAACATCTCAAGGTTAAAGTTTTTAAATTAAAGGTAGATTCTATTTTATTTAGCTGAAACCTTAGGTGAATTTATTTATTCGTCAAGTCTGCTCTGGTTTTATCATAACTGGGATGGAAACCCAGAACTAAAAGGATGCAAATTGGAAATGCAAAATAATATTGACTTCACTTTTGTTAGAAGTAAAAATACAAAATGGGCACATAAAAATGTAGATTAAAAAGACATCAATGATAGGAGTAAAACACTTTCTTACTTTTTAAAACAAACAACTGCATAGCGGTCTGTTCCTTGTCCGATGACTTTGACCATTGTTACCTTTCCATGTTTCTTGTATTCATGAAATAAACCATCTTTTAAACTTGTATCTGGAAAAAAAGAACAAGCATACTTCAATATAAGGAACTCTTTGGATCCTGCTAAAATTGGAATACTGCTAACCCTTAATAGAGGTTAATCTGAAATAGCAGATAATATATACATGCATTAACAATCCAAATAAATTACCATGCACTACTTTTATGATTAGATTTGGAAGGGGAAAAAAACCAATTCAACTGTAAGGGATTTTTCCCCATTAGGAAGAAAATCTGGTTGTTCCTAGAGTGTGGATATCTGAAGTAGTTGTTTAATAGAGAATAAGTTAGCATTAAATTGAAGGAAAAAAATTAGGTAACATCAAATTTTGATCATTTGAAAAGTAATACGGCTATGGCAATGCATTCACTTAACTGGTCACTGCATGACGCTACCACAGGACTTTCTTTCAGGGTCAGATTAAGGCATAGAGGCAAGGGGCATGAGCCCAAGGCATCAAAGTTGTCGCAAAATTTTAGTAAATTTGTATTACATGACAGTAAGTCATAGATATTTAACCTATTTAAATAATTTCCCCATAAAACTTTAAGTCATATGGCAAACTCAAGAGCCACTTCAAGCTGTACAAATAGTACACTATTATCTCACATCAGAGTAGCATTAAAAAAAAGTTTGTGTTTACTGTCCTCAAAAGTGTTTCTTTGGTGTCTCTTTTGAAGTAGACGCATCAGGGGTCAAGTATAATGGGGGCAGCGGATAAACACGGAATTTTCACAACAGGGTTGGGACATGTGAAACGGGAGGCTCACCTGTGGATCGAACGGGCAGGTTCCTGACGCAGATGCCGAGCGGCCTCCTCTCGTCCTTGCCGTCGAGGGGGCACCCGGGCAGCAGGTTGGACCCCGGGGTGGTGCAGTTGGTGGCGGAGGGGGCGTTGACCGCCGAGGGCAGGTAGCAGACGGCGTTGGAGGGATTGGCGATGGCACTCGACGGCCGGTCCTGACGACCTGCCTTCGTGTTGCCCTGGCTCCCATAAGACGCACTGAAAGAGGGAAACAACAAACGTCAGTTCGACAAAACTCGTTCGATCAGTTAGTTTCCAAAATCCACATTAATTTAAGACAAACACTGGTGAAAACTTGCGATAATTTGTATAAGTAACATTAACTTATATGTACTCTGAAACAAAAGGATTAAAATGTATAACGTGCCTGACAAAATGACACATGTGTAAGTCCTCAATTGCACCCCCCCCCCCCCAATAACAAATATATCATTGTCTACACAGTAGAGGGTGATTCTCCAAAAACCTGGCATTTTCGACTCACAAACTCTATAAAAATAAAAATGCTTAAAAAAATCTAAAAAAAATCATACTTACTCTTTGTTAGGAGCTTATTAAGAGAAAAATAGAGGGAACTCACTTAAAGTATGCTACACCCCAAAAAGGGGGTCAATTTTTTCAAACCGAGAGAGTGACAAGAAGCACTAAGCGAGCAAACAAATGAATTTTATCAAGGATTGTCAAAAATTTTACAACAATAACAAAGAAATAACTTCAACATGAATGAAAAACTATGTTTATTGTTTACAAACAAAACTAATTTACAACCTCCTTAAACGAACACTGTTTTAAGAGATGCAGCATCCGACAAATTTAATATTTATATGAAGAAAGAGATTTACAATCATAAAATAAAGTTCAAATTTTTCTAAATGAATACTTTTTTAATAAATGAGACACCTTTTTAATATTTTTAACTAATGTTTGGTAAATAAATCCATCTATTCTATCGGATGTTTTACCAGTGCTTTAAAATTAATGCTGGAGTGACATTTTTTTTTTTTTTTGCGCCAGGAGAGGGACATTTTAATCAAAAAATGCTGATATTTCTACCCGGAATTATATAGAAGGTAAATAATGGTATTTTTCTCTTTTATCCCTCTTAACTCAATTACACACTGCAGGCAGAATTATTATTTTTATTTTATTTCGAACAGAAATGTTGGCCAGGAGAGGGACATCGAAGATGTTACATACCTCATTTTGAACTAAGGAATAATAATACGAACAGCAGACACATTCTATAGACAAAATACTCTATGAGTCCAAAGAAGTGATGAGAATAAACAGTGTTATAGTACTGCAGATTCAAAATTCCTTCTTTTTGCCTTTAATAATTGAACCAATTTGTAGGCCAGGAGAGGGACATGCAATCTGGGGACAAACTTCAAAATGATCTACCTGATTATATAATCATTTAAATAAGCTAAAACAACACTATATTACACTCATAACTATACATAATTCAACACTACAAGCGGAATTTATGCAATGTTCACGTAAAATATTAAAATAATTTATTTACATTTTAGAAACAGGGTAGGACACGCAAAAAAGGTGACTTTTTGGCTGTTTAAAAATTTTTGTAGAAAAAAATAAATGAAAAATTGCTTTAATATGAATTGAATTACATCAGAATAAGTATTTCTAACAATTTAAAAAACAAAAAAACTTTCTAGGTCAAATAATTTTTGTGCTGTCCTACGGGGACATCATATTGTTCGGATTTTGGAGAATCACCCTAGAATCACAAAAGTGCACCGTTGTCCCTATTTCGTCAGGAATCTCAATTGGCCCAATGGGATTTTTAAAGGAATTGTCAACTTTTTTCAAGCATTTTTATCTTTGTTCAAATAAGAATTCTGAAGCACTAATGCCGAAACTCCAGTGGTGAACTTTGGAGACTTATACTTCTGATTCACCATGTAAAATTGTGTCATTTGCACTTATTTTTTCCTTTTAAGTTGGACCCAAGTGCTGACAATGCAACTCTTTATGGTTTCATTATCCATAGAAGACACAATGATCATGCCAAAAACAAGGAAGCAACAGATAAAGAAAACTCCTGTTGCTAGCACAACAAAATAAAATTGATAACAAAAGGAAAAAAAGCAAACAAAAATGTAGAGTAGCACATGAAGTGAGATACTCACGCGGGAGACCTGGATTTGGAAGGGGACCTCGACCTCCCGCTGCTATCACTCGAAGAGCTGCGAATCTTCGAAGAGGAACTGGATGACCGGCTGTCGCTGGAACTCCGGGACCTCGACCGGGAGGGGGAGTTCGAGCGGGAGCCAGATGACGTCCGGGAGGGCGACCGCCGCTTCGTCCTCCTAGACCGGCTCTCGCTCCTGGCAGAGGTGGGGGACGCCACCGATGCCACGGAGGGAGCTGTGCTGTTTGTCCGCCGGTTTAGCCTGGGGGTGGCCGTCGTGGCGTCCCTGTCGTCATTGTACTGTTCGCCCACCGGGTAGCGCTGCGGTTCAAAGTGCTGCCGCGCATTGTGCGGCCTGAAGTGGTTTTGATTCCTGTTGAAGAAGAATATCATTTTGAAACAAAAGTTTGTACAGATATACCATCCAACAACCGATGAGATGGAAAGGCCAATATGCAGTTTATTCACAGCTTTTCCTTTTCCCCTCTTTTATGCGCGTTCAGATAAAAGTGTCTTAGCTGGCATCTTGCCAATCCATGACAAATAGGGCCGAACAGTATTTACAAATCAATTAAATCATATAGCTAGTTTAAAATAACTTATTTTTGTTTCTGTTTTCTTTTTATTCTTTTCTTGCACACTAAGCAAGCTCTTCCACGCAAAAATTTTAAATGTGTCATCCACTTTTTTTTAAATACTAATCTGTAAATTAAAGTTCATCAGGACCTGATTTAGAATTTCTGGTAGCATAGCATAGGCCTGATGCACATATATTAATCACTGAAATTATGTACAGAGCTATACCATAAAAAAGCTGCCACTTTATCCTGCACCTGACAGTATATATATTTTATTTAAAAAAAATATGATTTCTTAAGCAACAAAATTTTGTTTGTTAGTTCTAAATTATTATTTTATAAAATATATATAAAAAGCATCACGAGCGGGACAAAACATCAGTTTTCCAGGGAATGGCTCAGAATGCTGTGCTAAGCACTAAGTCTAATCTGCGCTTTTTATAAAACTGAATTACCGTCACCAGGCGGTTTATTGCCACATACTTTACCTACATACAATGTTTTAAGGCCATTTGTGAAAAAAACATAACTGCAGACACAACTTTTGCGCTTTGCAAGGCAGCATACTGCAGTGCCGAGGGCAAAAAGTCGAACCTGCAGCTGATTTTTTCTTTTTAATTTTCTTCTTTACTTTCTTTTTAAAAATTTATGCCATCATATATTCAGATGACACTTTTTCAGACTTCTTTATAACAGGAATGAAAATAGCTTGAAGTCAAAAAAGAGGAAAAATTGCACAGCTTAAAATTTTGATAGATTTTTTCAAAAATATTATGCGAAATTTCCTCTTAATTTGCCATAAAATCAAAAGTAAAATCGGTAGATTGAAGGCGTTTTTCCTTTTTTAAAAAACTTCTTAACTGCTTATTCCATACCCCACTAAGTCATCCATAACAATGTAGAAACAAAAACAAGTGGAGAGGGGGGGGGTGCAATTTTAGATGAATTAGATTAGTGTGTCTCAAGAATGACTTCTCCAACAAATAGGAATTTTAATGAATTTTAAAGATCAAAAAAAAATTCACAATTTTTTGACTAAGATCTCTAATATTTTAGCTGAATTGTCTTAATTTCTATCTCCAACAACGGTAACTTATGTATTTAGCAGCATGCCAAAATTGAGTACATAGTTCGCCGATAATTGCATGTCATCCTTGAGGTTTCAATCCTGCTGCATACTACAAACACATTTCCATTATTTTGCAAGTTGGAAGTAATTTCAACCTCTACTACTTTAAATCAACTTATTTTAAGCTTTGTTTCAATAATGAGTGTTTTTTTTTTAATTAATGCAACATTAATTTTTTAATCGGGAAAGAAAGAAAATATACAAAAAGCGGAAAATCACGGATCCGCAGACGATTTTCATCCCTGTTATAAAAACTATTTCTCATTCACAAATAACCATAGAACATTGTATGTAGGTGAAATATGCCATTAAGAACCATCTCATAATAACAACAACAGATCCGACTTTTGTGCTTCGCAGCCGCATGGGGGAGGTCTCGAACTGCCCGGCAAACGTACCTTTCGGATCCCTCCGCGTACGTGTTGGAGGGGGTCGTCCTGGCGTATCTGTCTCTGGACTTGGCCCTGCCGGGGTAAGTGTCCTCGTCGTGGTAGCCCAGGCCCAGGGGGGCCCTTCTCGCGTATGGCTCCCTGTCCCCGTAGTAGTGTCCCGTCCGCTCGTAGTTCCTCTCCTCCGATAGCCTGCAACGAGAGATACGACATCCATCAGCCGACTCATTCATTATGCACATGAAAAGTCATTTCCAACTCTACAGATTGAATAAAGTGAGCAAGCACACACACACACAAACAAACGGCATGGAGCTGAACCATGAAAGAGACCGGATTGCCAAATGGAGACACCGTAAATAATTAAATAGTATCAGGGTACAGTATAACCCCGGTTACATGGACAATTTTGGATCGAGTGCAAGCTTTTAATTGATTTCCAACAACCTGTCTAAGTGGACCCTTTTGTCAGGAACGGAATCAATCCTATCTTATAGAATGAAAAAAAACCTTTAACTTGACCAACTCTCTACCTTAACCACTAATGTGTTCGGACCAGTGGTTGGAAGAACTACATTTCTTTTGTAGCAAACTACAACTACTACTTTTCTTAATGTAGCGACTACAAACTACTTTTGAATTGTAGTCACTACTTTGCTACTTTTTAAAAATAAATAAATAAAAAGCATACACTGTTTGAGGATTTACCGAGAAAATTCGCTAAGTGGTTTACATTAATAAATTAACTCATTTAAATATGGAATAAGACTAGGAATTGTCTTTGATTTGTTACTTTTCCTTTAACTAAAATTTGTCCCTTTTTTTTTTACAATTTTTACTAATATTCACCACAAGAAAGGATTCAAAAGTTGAAAGATTGAAAGAATTTAACCTTCATTTTTTTTTTCTCGCCAGGTAATATTTAGGAATATAAAAATTATAATGCCAAATAAACCAATGAAATCAAACAGATAGAATGTATTTCGTCAAAATGATGTATCTAAGGATCAGCTTATATTATTATTCTTATTTCTCATTGCATCCGCTGATGTACCCCCGTGCAAGATTTGCATCAGTCTAGTCAACTAAACCTTGTTTTTTTCCTTCGCTCTCTTTAAAAAAAAAATTTATTTCTTCATTTTTTTAATTTAAAAGTAGTTACCAGAAATCGATACAAACTACATTTTTTTGTATCGCGCTACTCACTACTCTACTTTTTTTAAAAAGTAGTGAGCTACACTCAGTAGCGTACATAGACTAAGGTGCGCCCCCCAGCAAGATTTGTAAGTGCGCCCCCCACCCCCTATTAAAATGTAAGAAATATTTTTCCCGTGTAACCTTTAGTGCTATTTTTCTGGATCGGGCGCCCTTAAACCTCTTGCGCCCCCCCGCGCCGCGGGGGTTGCGGGGGCGCTATGTACGCTACTGGCTACACTACAAACTACTAAAAATGTAGCTTCTACTGTAATTTCGCTACTTGTAGCGCGCTACTTCCAACCACTGGTTCGGACTTAGGTTTGGAGTACTGTAAAAAACTCTTTGCAAGTTGACCACATGGTTATTTTTCAAAACCTTAGATTATTTTCTTTCATTAAAGTATTCTAAATGATTTTGAAAGTATTCTAAATGCTATGATACCAAACCAGCATTTCCCCAAATAGATGAATAGTTATGCCTTAAATAAGTAAGTAGACATTTTAGATAACCTTATGGATATTTATGTTTCCAGAGTGGACATTGGACTAATAATAAGTCACAGAAAACTTCAAAAAAGAGTTATTTCATTGAAAAGAAAATTATGATAGTGAAAAATGTATGACTGAAACTTAGAATTTAAATCATTTTTGACTGGTTATGAATTTTTGAGAATTGTTAATATTAGGTGAGTAACTTCATATACAAGTTTTTTTTTTTTTTTTTTTTGGTTGATTTACTGAAATTTTGGATTTGTATGACACTTTATACGTCATTCTGGATAATAATAATCTCTAAAAATATTTAAACAACATTTTTACTTACTGTTTTAAAGTACTGCTAACAAATGAAAGTAAGTGCAAAATATTGAATTAAGTTTAAAAAATGAATGCTGATGCAGAGAAATGAAGAAAAGAGTGTGGTTTCATTACCACCTTCTTAAGTTGACCACTTAAGGACATAGCCAAAGGGGTCTGATCTAGAATTGTTAGTTGTTTTTGTACATTTATGTATGCATGTGTGAAGAAACTGATTCTGTTTGTTTAACGTTGGAAAATAATTGCCAAATAACAGGTTCCAGTCTAATGAAATTTTATAATAAAGACCTAATTTCCTTATTATATAAGCCTCCAGCCTGAAGTGTAAGATAGATAAGAAATTATATAGATATTTTTTAATTATTTCCTTTGTCTGTAAATGAATGTTTAGCCATATACTACTCCTTTTTTTCCTCATTCATAATTTTACAATATTGTAATTTCTTGATGGGTTTGACTTGAATAATCCTGATAAAAAAATTTGCAATGCAGGGCACTTTGTATCACCCGGTCCCCCTAACAATGTCAAAGATTGTCTAAAATAGAGTTTTTTGAACTTGGAACTTTGAAAAATTAATGAAGTATCCTTCAAAGAATTGCTGATTGTCTCTCACTTGTATTTACACCTGAAGTCAAGTACATTTATGAAGTTTAATACACTTAAACGAAAACACTGAATCTCTGTAATGTAAATTTTCGGCTTTGTGGAAAGTTAGATCTAAGCCTGTTTCAAAGCTATAGATCACAGCCCACAGTTGTGTCATTGAATTAGCTTTTACTTAGCTTTACAGACATGTTTTTCAGCTTACTATGATTTTCTGTCCGGACAGCAGCTAACGGAATGGAGATTTGCGGTTTTTGCACACCTCAAGAAATCTTTTGAACCTGTTAAGTACTACTCTACTTCCAGAGGTAAGCGAAATATAAAACGGTACAAATGAGCAACATATTAAGTGTCTCAGAACATACTCATTATGACGGGTAAGATGTGAGTCGAACAGACTGAGTTTCAAAAAACCGTCACAATGCTTCAAATAAAAGAAACACCATGTCATTTGTGGCTTCATCTTTGAAATAATGTTTTATTCAATTAACTGGCATCCCCTGTATTAAGATGAAAATAATATAAGCCTTATGTATTGAATTTATTGACAAATGTCCAAGTTAATACTTGACCACCCTTGTAAGTTAACTGCTTTTGTCAGGAACAGAATTATTCCTATCTTATGTGATTGAAGGAAAAATCTTAGTAACTTGACTACCTATCTACAATAATACTCTATCTTGACCACCTGTCTATCTGGACCACTAATGTACACTGATTTTGGTTTGGAATATTGTAAAAAAAACCTTTGTAAGTTGACCACTTGGTTCATTTTTAAAACTTAATAAATCATTTAATTAAAAAAAAATTACTACTGTCTGTTTTAGAACTCCACGCCTGGTAGTCACTAAAGCTTCCATTTGAAAAAGGGGTGATGGGTTAAGGAGAAGCCGGAGCTTTCAGTTTTTATTCATGTGAGGAAGGTCGTACGATAAAAAATTGGACAGTATTGCTATTATTTTATACATTTATTTTTTATTTTGAAAAATAACTTTTCAAGAATATTATTAATGTTGATAGCAGAATAGCATTTCCCCAAATAAGATGAGCCAAAACCAAATAGATGAATTGCATAAAAAATTCAATCAGTTATGCCTCAAATAAGAAACCAGACATTTTAGAAAAACTTTTAGATATTTATGTCTACCATCAAAAACATTGGCATAAGAATAAGTCCCAGAAAATGCACCAAACTTCAATTAGAATGTTGAAAAGTAGGTTATCACAGCTACAAATGTAGGAGGGACCAGACCAGTTGGGCCCATAGCCTGTTGCTGGTTGTCGCATTTGTATTTGTATATGAGAAAAAAATAAATAAAACTAAGACTTTAGTCATTTTTGACTGTTTACGATTTTTTAGGAATTGTTATAACATCAAGTAAGTAATTTTTCATAAACAATAAGACGAAAAAATATTTTGATCGGTTTACTAAAATTCTATATTTGTATGGATACTTTAGACATCATTCTGGAAAATAACGTAAAAAAAGTATTCGAACACAATTTTTACTTATTGTTTTTAAGTTATGTTAAACAATAAAAGTAGGAGTAAAGTATTTCAATTAGGTAAAAAATACATAGTGCAAGAAAAGGGAAAAAAAAAAGAGGTTTTCGCTACTAATCTCTACAAAGTTGACCACCAAAGTTGCATCACAAGTGGTCAACTTACACAGGTTTCACGACAATAGTTGATCTAAAGTCATTTCTGTTGCCTGGTGTCGTTTTTTATTTTGATCTTAAATTACTTATCTCTCGCAAATGCAGCAAGTAAAACTCAGCAGAAAATAAAGTGTATTAAGGAAACCTTAAAGAGTGCCTTGGGGACACTAAAGATATAATTTTTTTTAATTATAAAAAATTGATACTGGCATTCCTTAAATGAATCATGGTCTTAGTACCATGAAAAAAGTGAACAATGGAGATATGATTCCCAGTTTTTGTAATTGAAGTGAAATCAACTGCAGATTTCTTCCGTGCACGCACATTGTTTTGTTTTCAAAGTAATTTTATTTCATTTTCAGCTTTATTGTATTCATTTGTTCAGATGATTACTTCTTTTTTTTATTTTCTAAAACTTATACTGGTTTTTGAGCAATAAGTTTCCCTCTCTATTAATTCATTTTCTAGGATTATTTATGAAAAAAAAAATTCTTCAAAATTTGCAAGTACATTTTACAGTGTTTGGATAAGAAGCAGTTAACTTTGTATACGCCATTTTTCTAATAAGTATTTCCATACAAATTTATTAATTTTCTTCCTGAAATTTCTTATTTATTTGCATATCAAAGGGTAATGTTCATTTGTGTCTAATTATACACATATGACTAACATGCCTCGGAAAAAGGGAATAATTTGATAATTGGGAATCTGGCTCGGTTGTCAAATTTTCGGCGATAATAATTTGGTTTTAGTGACATTTAGTTCACGTTTGCGAAGGAAAGATTTTCCTCGCTCATGAATTGTCGACAAAGATTTGACACCAATAATAGGGAGAGATACCCAGGTCTTCGACCAGATTTCCAATCGCCGAAATCCTCCCGTCTTTTTGTTTCTAATTTTCCGCATAGGATTAATAGTTAAAAGTAAAATAATGTGCCAACTAAAAAAAGCCACTAAATATAATGTGAGAATTCCTTTTAAAAAATTCACCAAATCAACTTTAGAAACTCCTATTGTTGAAATCTGAATTAAAATGCAAAATAGGAAGAAAAGGGGAAACCATGGCGACGATGCAAGCTTAAAATTTTAATTTTCGCCTGTAACTGCAAAGTGCCTACCAAAGATCTCAGTTATTGAAATATTCTCAAAAGTATTACCGAGAACAGAAATCTTTACGAGCTGTTCAAAATATTGGTTATTCCAAAAGTCTCATTAAAATTTAAAAAATTCGCCAAATAAATTAATTTGACCATTCTAAACTCATCAAAAGTTTTAACCCATTAATGCCTGACATTTTTTTTTTCAACGATACTTTGTATACTGGTTACAAATAGTGTTTAATTGACAGGAAAAATAGTTAAAAAATTATCATGTAAAAAATAAATTTTTTATTTAAGAAAGAAAAATTGTCCCTAAAAAGGGACGCTAGGCACCAGAGGGTACATACTTTTTTACCAAATTTTTTTTCCCGCCTACTATGTAATATTGAAAATGACAATTTATAAGAAGAAATAAAAGCAGCAATTAACATAAACTGGGAAGTAGATTCAGAGAACAAGGAAATATTGGTGTTGTTGAGTATGAAAGTCAGCAAAACATTTGTTCTGCAAACCTACGTATTGCATTTGCTGCATTCCGATAAGGTCTTTTACTTTAATGGGCACATCTTACCTGAGTCTTATTTAAAGCAATATAACAACTAGCCCCATAATACCTAACTCAACTCTCTTGAGCTCAATGCATGTTGTACAGCAGTTTCTAAAATAAAAATGAAGAGCGGCTACCACCCTTTTTTAGAGTGGATCAAAAACCGGTAGTTCCCGATATTTGATGCATGGGATCTTTTTCCCTATGCAACGTTTGTATTGAGCAACCATATATATTTGGTTCATCAATTTCAATTACTTTCTTTTCGCTATTGGACAATCGCTTACCCTTTACAATAGGATAAACTCCATAAAGATTCAATGCAATAGAGTTATGACATTGCTATTATTCCACCGAACCAACGTAATATTATTTTACCTGTCATCGACATTTATTCAAAACTTCCTCTCTTTACTTTTTTGAACAACGTAGCTGGAGTTCATGAGCATTTTTTAATCCGATTCTTGCACAAAACCTTCCTGAGACAAATAATCACGTAGGAGCGCAAGATAAGTAAATAAATTCTCACAGTAGAGATCAAAATTGGCATGCTCAGGGAATTCTGAAATTAAATCTGCAACCCCCCCCCCCCTCCTCTTTCCCAAACAGCAGACAAATATGCAATCCTTGAATTCTTCATCAAGGTGAAATGCTAAGCTTCTGAAACAGCTTAGGGGTTCTTCAACAGTCAGACTAAACAATAATAAACACGTAAATGCATAATGGAAAAGTAATTAAATACAACGAATAATTAGTATTTTAAAGAATTACATTTTTGAAATAGCTTTCTTTCAAAATTTACCTTGAGTATTTTTTGTAATTAAAAAAAAGAGGAGAAAATATTTAAGAACATTGTATAATTATGTTTATATATATTAATTAATTTAATTTAATTAGATTTTGAAAATAAAATAAGTTTTAAAAATGACAATTATTATCAGTTTTTCAGTCTAAAAACATTTACTAACGTCTTTTGATATAAATTATAGATTCTAAGCAAGAAATCAGCAACGGTTAAATAATGCAGCCTTTGGTGCCTAGCGTCCCTTTTTAGGGACGTTCTTAAATTGCTATAAAATCTTTAAAGAATTTAAAATTTACAAAGTTGCAAAAAACGGTAAACTAAAACATCGATCAAAGTAGCACATATATCAAACACAGATAGATTTACTTGTTAATAACTTTAAAAACTTAGCTTTTTGTTCTTGAGATTGTGAACGATGTAATTTTTGATAAAGATCATAATCAAATGGCTACAGATCACACTTTACAGCGGTTATGTGCTAAAATCTGTTAATACAGAATTGAAGCAATACCAAAGCAATAATTGAACACAATTATTTGGTTGAAATGTTCATTTTTGGAAAATTCAGACACACTTTTTGGACCGTCCCTAAAAAGGGACGCTAGGCATTAATGGGTTAATAGACTATCGTTCCAAAAGGCTAGATTACTATTATTATTATTACTATTATTATTTTGCGATCTAAATGCAATGAAGGCATAACAAAGTTTTTGAAACAAGAAGCAAAAAAGTGTGAGCTCTTTTAAATATTTTGGTAAGATATTAAATACTATCAAAATGAAAACAATGATGGTAAATTTTTTGCCTATTTGGCATATTCGACTAAATAGATATCTCTCATAACATTCTACAAAAAGTAAAAAATAAATCCTAACTAAAATTAAAAATAAATCAAGTAAATAAAAAGGCCATTAGCTGAAACTAGAATTTCGCTTAAATTGAAAATAACTAAAAAAGATTAGTTTCAATTAAGCATGTTAAGTTTCGCCAAGCTGGAACTGCACTTAGTTTTTTTAATTTGTGCATTATGGATACAGCCACAACAGCGAACATCCCTTAAATTTTACCACAGGCAAAGTCGTGCTGGATAACTCTAGTAGTGTATAAAATAATTTGCATACACCATTAAGTAATGCCACAGCTTTATAAATTCTATTAACTGCTTTAATGCACTTTTGTTTCATTTTTAGGATTACATAAAAAATTTAAATAGCATATTTTAAATATCAGAAATAAATTCTTAATTATCAGAAATGTTTCCTATGCATAAAGTTAGTCAGACTCACAACAATTTTTTAATTTGAAACCAGGAGTGTGATATCTATTTATAAAGGTTGTTTGGTTTGAAAAACTTTTTTTTTTTTAACATGCGGTTTTTTTGGAAAATTAAATTGTTTTCTCCAAAATGACTTCAAAAATTTTACACATTATTGAATAATGTAAAATCTAATCAATGCAAACTAATCAGCAAAGCTTCTGAGATAAGTTACAGATTGAAAAATTTCCAAACTTATTATTACTATTTTTTATTTAATGCAGGTTAACAGCTAAGTAGTTTCATTTTCTTTTCTTTAAATCAATGCACCTTTTTTCTATTTAGAACAAAAATGTACAAAGCTGACCATCTATTTTTTTCTAATTACATGGAGAAAAAGCTCCAAGTAGTTTGTTTTCATTTATTTTTTCACAGCGATTTACAATTCAACATAGCCCAAAAAGTATATGTTAGCCAAAAGTGTATTTCTTCTAAATGACTACTTAACATTATACAGTTAAATCATAAATCACTGATGTAATCCGTAGTACATAAAAATCTTAGCTCTGTCTAATATTTCAATGACAAAAGAGAAAAATAGATAAAGACCAAGATTCTAATAAAAGCACTTTTTGTCATATGTGCTTTATTTATGATAGTCAGATCAAGAGAAAAATGTATAACAATTTTTGAAAACAGAAAATATTCCTAGAACTCTGTGCTCTTATAATAAAACTTAATGCCAAATTTTTACCTTTCAAAGATCTGTTTTGATCCCAATATTATAAAAGAAATCATCAGTGCAAATTGTGTAAGAATCAGTAAACATGAATTTTAATGAGTCTTTCTTATTGTAATATGTTAAAAAAATATTTTACTTTGAATTTGTACTGTCAAAAAAAAAGGAATACACCAATCAGTATTGAAAAAGACTTCGGAACTAGTCTTTATTAATTGCTTTTAATTATCATCATAGTTTTTTTACAAAATAAAGAAATTTTATTCCTAAACAAATTAAAAAGGGAGAAATTGTTTAAAATGAGAAAAAGATTTTCTAAAAGTAAAAGCTTATTTTTCCTATTTGTAAAAATGTTCACTGGTATAATTCTGTTCACTTATAGAAATGTTCACTGATAATGTTCACTTCTTATTAGGCAAATTATTACATGATCTGCATTTAAATCTTTAAACAAAGTCTATGTTGATTTTTTTTTTAATTTGAAAATTATATCTAACTTGTGATTCATATGTTGATACTCCAAAATGCTTTCTGTGCTTAAGAAAAAATGATTTCATTTTTTCTTTCATTTATTTATTGCAGAAAGCTATTGTTATGAGAAAATTAGTTAGCAAGACTTATTCTTGACTAGCTGCGTGGCCCGGCTCTCTCTGCTCCGTATACCTTGAGAATAAAATTTATGTCAAGTAAGGCGTGTCTATAAATGTCCCAATTAGATTAAAGTCCACATTTTGTTGCGTAGTAGGAAAAATGATCATCAGCGAAAAAATTTAAATCCTTGCCACAGGAAAAGCAAAAGCAAGAAATTTATTTGTTTATGTTTAAGAACAAAATGGCAACACCTTTTTGTTATCAATAATTTATTTCAAGCTATTTAATTTCTTTCACGCTCGTGCAAACGATTTTTATAAATCCAATTTAAAATGGATATTTCCAAATTTTCAAATGCCCGTATCTTTCTTCAGGGGGGCGATATTGATTAGTCGTTTTGAAAACCTTTGGAAGGAAAATTTATTTTTTGCTTTGTTTCGAATGAGACCAAGATCGAGAAGATCTGATAAGTATTTCGCTAGATAGAGCCATTTTGAAGTCCTTTATGCGAAATTCGAACGGATCCATACTTTTTTCACGCTCAAAACCACCCTATGATCCTTCCCGGGTGCCCAAGTATCTCCCTGCCAAATTTCTTTCAGATCCGACGTAAACTGTGGATTTGTATAAGGTACACAAATATATGTAAACATATATATTCTTTGTTTTATTTATGTGGATTATTTGTAACGTCTTCACTATCATAATAAATTATTTCTCTGATATTTGGTTTAGGCCTAGGTCTATTTCAGCATACTTTATTAATAGTTAAATATTTTCAAACAATATTTCCTCTATAGAAAATAGAAAGCTTAACTAATGCGGGACTAAAAGTCTTTACTCTTAGTTATTTAATAAAACATTATGAAATAAGAAACAAATGTGAATGTTTAATATTTGTTAACAATTAATAAACAAAGTCTGACTTTCAAGATACAAAATTGTTCTTCTTACAAAGTGTTAAAACAAAAACAAACCCCCCCCCCCAGTTGGAAAAAAAAAAAAAACTAGTTTTTTTCTTAATCCTGCTATTTGTTGTCAAAGCACATACATTTGCTTTTCAACTCTTGGGAACCACCGACTTAGACAATCTATATAGAGCAATTGCTTTCTGCACTTCATAGGTATAGTATGTAAAACAATATTATAAGATTTGACATAGTTGGAAACATATCTCGTACTCTGGATATCTGAATATACAGAAAAATGTATCAGTCTAACACTTCTCACATGTCAATTTGCTACTTTATTCAGTGGATGTTCAGATATAATGTATATGACCTCAACAATAACAATGAAAATAAAATTTTAGAATCATTTAGATTTCATTCTTTAGAAGTAACTTTAATGGTAAAAAAATTGAAAATTCTTTATTATAGCTTGTTTTGGGAGTTCTATGAGTGTGAACTTGAACGTTTGAAATTTGTTGCTTCACATCCCCTTGCCACCCCACCCTCTTCTAGATTCTTTTTTTATGATGATATTATTCTTTTATTACGAAATAAAAGTTATAATAGGCAAAAGCATCTTGCTTTTCCTCATACGTGCTTGCTGCCTAGATGTTATCCAACACACTGAGATAAGACAAAAAACTGATGTTTTGTAGAGTCGAATTGAACAATAGACTTGATACTTGAAATTCAGCAAAATAAGGAAAGCTATATAAAGAAAATATACTTCAGATTTTTTTATTTTATATAGATTTCATTTTTAATGGAACAATCCCATATTAGCTTCATTAATTATAAGAGTGCATTGTCAAATGTACATTAAAATCACTTCATAGAAGCATTCTATTATATATGAAAAATGCAATAAAGCAAAATTACTCTCAGCACAGATAATGCCTAGCAATTCCGAGAAAACAAGAAACCAGATTTGGGTTATATCTTAAGTAGAGAAACAATTATCTCCATATATAATTTGGAAAATTAATAACTGGAAAATATGTTTTCAACCCGAAATAAAAAGGTTATGGCAATATATACCAAATTGATGAAAAGCAATAGATGGGGAAAATTTAAACACAACAAACGTCTTTTGCACTCGCTAAGATCAATATACCATCTCTTTTTTGGATACTTAAATTCGCCAATAACCATGGACAAAACAAGTACTATCAATGTCAACAGAAAACGCATCTTATTTTCATCTCTACTGAAATGTTAAAAATTTATTTTGAACAATTAAAAGTAGTCACACGAAGATGCTTTAAAGCAATGAAGAACAAAAGCTGGGAAGTTTATGCGAAATACACAGGGCAGCCGAAAGCCCGAAGCTCCTTCCCCAACAAAACATTATATTAGTCCGGACTCCTAGTTACCAACTAGCTTACGCCGACCATGGAAATATTGAAACCTATTCTAATTCTAAAGCTAAAAATGAAATCTCAACAAGAATAACAATCAAACACAGTTCGATTAAGGAAACTAAATGAGAAAAGGAATGAACCGAATGACAGAACGCTATGTAAGAACGCAAACAAGTTTGCATCAACGAAAATCAAACAAGCGCGAGCTCTCTAGTACCTTTCCACACCAAAAACCAAGCTTCGAATGAACAGGGCATGCGTGCTGCAATGATGACGTGGGCCGATGCAGATATCGACGTCACGAAAAAGAGCTGCTCTGTGAGAACAAGATCCCACGTTGGCTAAATTATCGCTCTTTTGCGATGACTTGAATTCAACAGGAAAAGAACGTAAAAGCACAAGGCTCGTATTTTAGGAACAAAAGGTGTTCGGTGTTCTAATAATACGCATAAACACAACATGAAAAATTACAAATGCAAAATAATCATTCTAATAATAATAATAATTCAAAACAGCTATAAGTTGAGCGAGAGTATTTCCCTCTAAAAAATGTAAATAGATAAGTTAGGAGAGGACTTTTTTTTCCAAAAAAGAAAATGTGACACTTGAGCTATTCCATGAATATTACCTTTTAACTATACTGTAATCCTTTTTCACGGAAAAATTTCTAACATCAGTGTCGGTCTATTTGTCCATAAATTTGTTACAATTAAAAAATGAACATCTGAAAATTTGAGTTTACATCTTTGAGGAGTCCAAAAATTAGTTAAATTGCAAACAAATTTGAAAATAATTATTTGAATAAAAAATATTTTAAAAACTGCCTAAAAATTTTAAAATGCATTAAAAGCCACACGCGTAGGTCGATTTAAAAAAACCCATAAGATTCAGAACTTCTTACAAATTATCAGAAACTTTGCGATTGAGAATTTTTAATAACTGTTAAAATAATGTCGGCCCCGCTTGAACGAATTATCTCTGTTCCAAGAAATATTATTAGATTGATTACGCGGGTATTTGATTAAACAGGGATAGTAAACATTGTGTCTATGGCAGGAGAAATATTCGGTTCCGAGATATTTTATTCGTATAAGCGGGGTATTCGTTTATCCGATACCCGATTAAGCGGGGCCGACAGTATGTGAATGATTAAAAATAAAAAAACTGGGGTGCGAGAAAAAGCTAATAGTTGCATCAAAATTTGACTGACACTTTGATTGATTGCACTGCAAAATTTTATTTACTACTGTTGTAAGTTTTCTCACTGATTGCGACTCTTTACACCTATTTTGTTTTGTAAAACTCGAGCCTAGTGTTTTCTTTTTAAGCAAACAAGTATTTTGCAAGCTATTAAAAATTCCCAATCACAAATAGCCCACACTATTGGTAAGAAAAAAAAAAGTCAGGAAATAGTGATGTTCAAACTCGATCATTCCTCAAATTTGCTTCCCGATTTGTAAATAAAATAATGATCCAAAATCCCCCCCCCCCAAAAAAAAAACATTCACCTTATTAGTACATTATTCAATTCACAAATCGTATTTTAATACCTAAAATTATCTTTCCATCGCAAATGCTATCACGTACGATAAAAAAAAATCGCTATCCATTCTCATACATCGAGTTGACAGAACTAGTTTTGGCGAGATTTTTAATGCGCCAAGCCATTAAAGTGCGGGACAGTCATTATAGCAACCCTACACACGAAGACGGGGTTTTAGAGGACGCAAATAACGATGTTATTTTCGCACGACAAAGTAATGTCTGCAATTTACAACTTCCTAGCCATTAATTAGAATATAAATTTCGAACACAAGAATCATTTATCCAGTATTATTTTTCTACTCCGAAAATTTGATGCTGTCAATCAACTTTTCGTGGATTATAAACCACTTTTCTCACTTTAAGTCTTAAAATAGCCGAAATAATTCTTATTCACGAAATATAAAACTCAGATATAAAAAATGCTTCCTTGAGTAAATGGGGAGATGACCCTCCCCCTCCCACTGCTTAAAGTAAATATTAAAAACATACGGTTTTAAAAGTACCGTTAAAAAGAAAAAGACGTGAACGGTTAACAAGAATTCATATCAAAAATTCACATTGCCCGAAGAACCTGCGCAACACCAGCGTTATAAATCACCAAAACATTCCAGTTAACGGGTGAAATTAACACTAAAATTAACAACATTACTTGTAAGCAGGGCCAATGCAATTCTGCCGCCAAAGGCAATGATGCTTACAAGTGCCGCCACTTCACTTGATAATAATAATAATAGTTAAAATTTAAAAAATTATGTGAGGAAATATTCTCACGAGCATGATGAATTGCAAAAGTTAGTTCGCAACAAATCATTCTTCATTTCGAGTTTCAGTTTTGCCAGTGTACGTTAAAAATTTAGTTTCCAGTTAAATTTAAAACTATTTTTTTTCAAAACTAAGCAACAGTACAACTTTTAAAATTTAATTGATCCTTTGTAGCACTACAACTGACGTTTCTCATAAAACTGAGTTGTCGATTTTTCTGAGGTGGGGTCCAGGGCTTAATTTCTGACAAAAGAAATGCATGAACTCTTAAGTTAATCAGGTCTCATATCGTACGTAAATAATCGGAACTCCCGTCAAATATGCAAAAATTTGAAAAAACAAGAAGTTCTGTCAAGAACTAAACGAGCCTACTTTCCCGTACATCGACATAGGCATTGTAGCATCTGATCAATCTTCTCTTGATTATCTAAAACTAAAAATTATGTCAAACATCTTTTTGCACTTAAAGCTGATTTCTGAAAGCAAAATATACCCCTCTCATCAGATAAAATAGACACGTAAAAAGTAAATAAACGAGTCAATAAAGTTTTGTCGCACCTTTAAAAGACTGTAACTGCTATAGTTCTTCCGTAGAAAAATTCCACAATCGTTTTCAAAAGAAAAAAAAATAAATAAATAAAATAAAAGTACAAAGAACTTCAAAACACATTTTATCAAAGAAAGAAAAAAAACTCGTTCGTTAATAAAATGTCTTGAATTTCATTTTTAATCCGTTGCCAGTTGTTAAATATAAATAAGGAATAAAATGCTCTCGTGAATGAAAAATTTTTGTTAACAAAAAAAATCGTCTGATAAAAAAAAATAATAAATTAAACAAAACAAATAAATAAATAAACAAAAAATCGTCTGCCCAGTCAGTCATTTTTTCTGAGCCTGCATTTCCGCCATGTTTGCGGAGTCGGAGTCGGAATCAGAGTCCTCACAGAAGATTATTCAAAAAAGTACTTTACAATACATTATTTATCAAAACCATTTTCTTACAAAGTTAGTTTGAAGGAAATCCGCCTTGAAGTTCAGAATCAACATTCAATTTAAATTTCTCCGTAGGCGCTCATGTTAAAATGTTTTCTGAACGGTTCATCATTGAACGAAAAATGGTTCAAATTGAAAAGTGAAATATAAGAATGAGCCTCTCCGAGATCTTTCAAACAAAAAAAAGTTTATTCAATTCGGACGGTTCACTTAAAAGTTATTAGGTGGGGAAAGGTTGTTTGAACAGTTCAATGTTGAACAAAAAAATGTTCAAACTGAAAATTTAAATACGGTAATGAAGCATCCTTGCTGAGGTCTTTTGAACAAAAAAAAGTTTGTTTAAATCGGACTGTTCATTCAAAAGTTATTAGGTGTGAGAGCTTGTTTGAACGGTTCAATGTTGAACGAAAAATTGTTCAAATCGGAAATTTAAAAACGGGGATGAAGTATCCTTGCCGAGATCTTTCGAACAAAAAAAAGTTTGTTTAAATCGGACGGTTCACTCAAAAGTTATTAGGGGTGAGAGCTTTTTTGAACGGTTCAATGTTGAACGAAAAATTGTTCAAATCGGAAATTTAAAAACGGGAATAAAGTATTCTTGATAAGATCTTTCGAACAAAAAAAACTTTATTCAATTCGAACGGTTCACTTAAAAGTTATTAGGTGGGGAAAGGTTGCTTGAACGGTTCAATGTTGAACGAAAAATTGTTCAAATCGAAAATGTAGATACGGGAATGAAGTATCCTTGAAAAGACCTTTCGAACAAAAAAAAAGTTCGTTCAAATCGGACTGTTCATTCAAAAGTTAGTATCGCGGGACCGGTTGTTTGAACGGCTCAAAGTTGAACCAAAAATTGTTCAAATCGAAAAATCAAATATGGGAATGAGCTGTACTCGCCGAGATCTTTCCAACAAAAAAAAGTTTGTCCAAATCGGAATGTTCATTCAAAAGTTATTAGGGGGGGACAGACAGACCGACAGACCGACCGACCGACAGACCGACAGACCGACCGACACACAAATTCCCCATCTCAATACCCTACTTTCAAATTTTTAATTTTTCGATATTTATTTCATTTTTTTGTTTCTTTTTGACTTTTTTTTACTTGGCGATATTTTTTGAACTTGGCGATATTTTTTGGACTGGCGACATTTTTTAGATGCATTAAGCCAATTTTAATGCTTTTTTCGTCTCTTTTATTTTTAACGGGAAAGTAGGCTAAAAAGTGCAGAAACTGAGCTCCTGCGAGTTCCAATGCAAATTGGCTTAATTTGCGGGGATAAGATTCGAGCAGCCATGAACTGATGTCACACGAAGCATAGGCGGTGGATTGCCTCCCAGTAGAGGCCGAAATTAATTTTTTTCAAGTCTTCTTCCCAATAACCTTTGCGAAAATTAAACGGTTACTAGCTGCCAGGGCAGCTAGATTAGCTTCCTGCGGCATGTTGGTGCATAACGTCCCCCCCCCCTAACTTTTACCTCATTCTGATGTTATATTATTTGATATAATTTAATGTTAATAAGATTTCAAGACATACTCGCACGTGGCCCGGCGTTGCACGGACACTTCGTGCCTTAAGGCTTCTCTTCACACAGAGTCTGAAAGCTTCAGATCCAATGTTAACCTACGGGAAAAATTGACTAAAGGTTTTACAACTTCCTTTTAAGTTTTTGACTCCGATTTTTTTTTCGAGTATTTTTCAAGCCTATTTCCGAGTCTTGTATTTTCTACTTTTTTGAAATTTGCATTTCTCTATTTTTTAAAAATCGTGAAAAAATGAATTTCGTCAAAAACAAGGTACTGTTGCACATTTCGCTCAATAAAAAGTTAGCAAATCATGCTATCGAAATTTTAACTTGTAGCAGACACGCAAAACATTTTCAGCTTTCTCCCGAGACTTCGTTTGTGAAAATGCGACCAATTTTTAAATCAAAACAGGACGCCAATTATTGAAAATATTTCCAAAAAAAGCTCACTTTCTTCCTTAGCCACGCCTTCCATCGGATTCTCTTCTTGTCGAGGGGAAACGGGGAAACCTCTGAGGGGGTGTGAAGATTTACAACTACCCATTAGCCCCCCCCTGACTCTTACTCTTACCGGGTGGTTCCACTTCTCTCTTTTCCCTTTATTCAAGACTGAATGCTCCTGCTTTTGAAAATGAATCCACATGTTAGTTGGCAAACATCTGCATAGCTCAGTTCGTGTTCAGAAACGAAATAGTATGTATAGTATTCAGAGACTATTTCCAAGTCAAAATATTTATTCGCAATTTGATGAACGTTGTTACAATGTTGTCGAATGCAAAATATTGACATTTTTTCCCTTCCAGTATGTAGAAACATGTTTTTTTTTTTTTAAATAAAAATAACAAATACGCAAATTAAATTACACATGTTTCAATGTTACAAAGAACTCACTCTGTACTCTACAATTATATAAACCACTCTCTGATAACTTTTACGTAAAAGCAATAGAGGAAAATCTAACTCAAATATATTTTAAATTTAAACGATCGTGTAATGTGCGTGATGAGTTAACGTCTGTATAAATATAAGATTACTCAATTTCAATGTTTATCTTTCCTTCTGCTTCTGAATATCAATTATGTTTGAATTTGTTCTTGTTCCTACGATCAAAAAACTGAAGGAAATAGAGAAAAAGCGACTTCAAAAATATTTTGCGTTTATTGTTACGATTGGTAGGCGGTAGGCCGATTTCAATAATTTGTATCAATGAAACTCGAATGAGTCTTGTAAGTTATTAATAAGTTACTAATTAGATTAGGAGTTCACTGGCCCAAAGCTCATAACTTTGCGCGTTGGTAAAGCTGTTTTATTTAATTTTGAAACGCGAGTATTAGTCAGTTTCTTCAAGGTCGAGTTATCGAAAAGAGGGGCGAGCGTGGCAATCGCCCCAGGTGCCGAGGCATAATAAGACGCCAGAAATTGAGATTTTGCTAAATTTACAATTTAGAATTTTTTTACATAATTGCACTTTTTATCAAAATTATTTTTAAAAGTGATGATAAACAGTAAACTCCCTATTATCAGCGGAATTTAAAAAAAATGAAAGTGCGCTATTAGTCGTGTTTGGCTATTCAAGATACTTTTTAGATTCAGTGTTGTCATTTTTATCTACGATTTAAATGAATGCTTTGCGTTATTCACTTTTTTTTTTTAGCTTTTACATAAATTAATATCGTTTTTTACCTATTTTTCGATTATCCGCGTATTCGCTTATCCGCGGTTACCGGGCCACCATTATATTTTCAATAATATCGATGTTCATGTTCACACACTTGCTCTAACTCATGGTTTTGTTTTTTCGAGGAAGACAGGGGGGGGGGCAGGGCCGGATAAGTCTATTTACGCCCTAGGCCAAACTTAGAAACTACACCCCACCTCACTCATCCGAACCCTATCAAAATCGAATCCTCCCCATTTGATAAACTGATTTATGATTTTGTTTTTTTCTTCCTTTCCTTCCTTTTTTTTAGTATTCCTCTGTCAATGATCGAAAAAGAAAGGTCTAAAGGTGGTTCTTCAGGAATTTGTTGAAATTGAAGCTTTCAAAATGCTATTTTATGCCATTTATCGGAAAGTAATGGGACAACTCGCAACAGGCCAATTCAACGCGCAATTTTAAAGATTATTGATTTTTTAAATTTATTGATATTTATGATTTTTTTATTATTTATAAAGCAAAATTGTAAGTGTTTTGTCACATTCAAAGCAAAATATACGTTGTAAAAACGATCTTTTCTCCTGGATTATTGTAATTTTTAAGCTGAATTTAATGGTATAATAATCCAGTTGAAAAGCCCGATATCACAACGTATATTTTTTTTTTTTTTTTGAATGTTACAAAATACATACTGTTTTGCCCTAAAAATGTCAGTCGCTTGCCTCTGCCCTCCCCCCCCCCGGTAAGTTTTCGAAATTGAAGTCTTACATAAGCAAGTGTGAGTCAGCTTTGATGATGTTTGATAAAGGAATGAGTTTGAAGACTCCTCCTCACCCTTTTCGAAACCTAAAATTTTGACGAACTTTAATGATGCTTTGGAAAGGCAGAAATCGGAAGAGCTCTCCTGGAGCTCTAAAATACAATTCCTAAAATACATTTTTTAACGATTGGGTTCAGTAATTCGCTTCGGTAAAGGTGTAGAAATTGAAGTAATGAAAACAATTAGACGATTTGAATAGTGTTAGATGTTAGTTAATGTCAGTTATTATGAGGTATTTACTTAAATTATTTAAAATCTTGGCTTTCATTTTATTAGTTTTTTTTTTTTGTATCTTATCACCCCAGCCTCCTTTATTATATTTATTTCCTGTTTTCTTTATACCCATGGATTTCATATTACGTATTTCTATTTAACTGTGTAATAATTAGAATATAAAAATGGTCGATACTTATATACATTATTATAAGCCCATCACAGTTGCTAGCATGACTTCAGAGTCAAAAAGACCGATATCTATTTTACGTGTGCACTGAAGTGTATATAACTAACTTTATTTGTGTGTGTGTGGTTGGGGGAGCTATAAAGTATTCTCCCGGACACCATCGTCTGTCAAGTCGCCCCTGATTTTCTCAAACTTGCGCTTTTAACTGCTACTTCGCTTATCATTTTTTCTGCAGAAGAAAAGCATTTATTATTATTATTATTTTTCTTTAAATCTCAGAAGGCAATGAATATTAATTGTAATGAAAAATTAAAAGTCATAGGGGAGAAAAGAATTGAAGGAAAAAAAATCATTTCAAAAAGTGATTCTATGTCTCATAAGAGTTTGCAATTGAATATAAAACAATTGTAGTTCATATTTGTAATTTTTGTAAAATATTTAAAAATTTATCTGTTGCTCGTGTTATTAGCGTATTTTGAAACACACTCAAACATCATAACTACATGCTTAAAAACTGCTGTCTACAAGTTTTCTGGAAATAAACTTCAAGGTAGAAATTTGAGGCTACCTTTTTTGCGCGAACATTGCATCTAAAATTAAGTTTATATTAGTAGTGTAAAAGTTAAACTTGCCCATCTTTCACACGAAAGAAATATTAGTTATGTTTTTAATTATTTTCATACACAAAAGGTTTTTTTAATATTTGTGACTTATGACTTTAAAATTGAGCTTGTGTGTAAAGGGTGGCAAAGTGATTCTTGCCCTCCCCCGCCTCCCAATGTAGCGTCAATATTGGGTTCTACTCCCATCTCTCCCTATTTTTACAAAGTTCCTACGCCATTGAACGGATCGGTACTTTTTTCCGCTCAAAAACCATCCTATGATCCTTCTCGAGTGCCCAAGTATCTCCCTGCCAAATTGCGTCCAAATCCTATTGTATTGTATAAGGTACCGTACGCACATATACAGGTAGTTATCAAAATAATGGATACACTTGAGATTCATAAGAAAAATCTACCGTTCATCGCAAAATAAGCAATCAATTGTTCTTTAACTTTAGTCATACAAAATATAGACTTCACCGGACATTTCCACATTGAAATTAAATCACTCATGCATTTGGGGGATGACAAGAAGGGGGGTCGGAAGAAAAACCGCTTTTTGACCATAACTCTTCGAAAATAGCTCGGAATAAGCTATGAATTTCAGTAATTAATTAGCATACTATGTATAATTACTGTACAAATTTTTATGAACGTACCACTTATACTTCCAAAGATATGAAACATTTTTTAAAAAACGGCAATTTTATTTGAAGGGTTTTGCTCATAACACGCAGAGTTTTTGATCAAACCTTATCAAAATTTCAGGAAAGATAACAAAATACAAGAGAAAGAACATACTAAAACGGTAAATAAAAATATTAAAACTCTGATGAGATATGAACGTTAAAAGGAAATAATTTTTCACGGCGCATGCGCGAACGACAGAAATTTATAACTACAAAAATATTGTTGCCTGGTTTATACTGCATCTTATAAAAAAGAAGTTCCAGTTGACTATCGTAAAAATTTATAAAGATATTAGCGATCTAGTGAGCTGTAATTCATTCATTCGCAGACAATAGATAAATGGCGAGGGGTTGTCCACAAATAGTGTGGTAATAATCGAGCATTTTTTTTCAATGTTAAATTGTATACAGTTTGAAAATTTATATCCGGCATAGAAGTCACATTTCGCCTATTCGGCCAAAAAGACCTTATACGTAGGTGGCCAAAAGTATCCGGACACCCCCTGAAACGTTGGTTTTGAATGATGACGCAATAACCTTTAATTTAAAAATAGCTCTTTGTGGATAGTTCCTCACTATTTATGTATTATCTGCGAATGAATGAAATACAGCTCACTAGATCGCTGATATCTTTTTCAATTTTCATGATATTCAACTGGAATTTTTTTTGTAAGATGCAGTATAAATCAGGATACAATATTTTTGTAGTTATAAGTTTCTGTCATTTGCGCATGCGCCATGAAAAATTATTTCCTTTTAACGTTTATATCTCATCGGATTTTTAATATTTTTATTTACCGTTTTAGTATGTTCTTTCTCTTGTATTTTATCATCTTTCCTGAAGTTTTGATAAGGTTTGATCAAAAACTCTGTGTGTTATGAGCAAAAACCCATCAAATAAAATTGATGTTTTTTAAAAAATGTTTCATATCTTCGGAAGTAAGAGTGGTACGTTCATAAAAATTTGTACAGTAATTATACATAGTATGATAATCAATTACTGAAATTTATAGCTTATTCGAGCTATTTTCGAAGAGTTATGGTCAAAAAGCGGTTTTTCTTGCGACCCCCCTTTTTGTCGTTCCCCAAATGCATGGGTGATTTAATTTCAATGTGGAAATGTCCGGTGAAGTCTGTATTTTGTGTGACTAAAGTTAACGAACAATTGATCGCGTATTTTGCGATGAACGGTAGATTTTTCTTATGAATCTCAAGTGTTTCCATTATTTTGATAACTACCTGTATATGTATTCTCTATTTTATATTACGGATTCATCAGAAAAGAAAGAGCGCATGTTTTTCTTACGCAAAATCTAAGTGAAAATACAGGGGCTTCGCATGCACTCTTGAAATCGAGGCTTGTGCCCCCCCCCCCCCTTTTCTAAAAAAAAACTTTCGTCACGCTACGCCTATGTCCAGAGCTAGACCACTGTTTTACACGTAGCTTTTATATCTCTTATGTTTTCTTTTTTCATCAGCCGATTGCAAATAATTGTATTCTTCAATTTATCTTCAATGGGGGAAAAAAAAACTATGAGCATCATTTTTGGAAGTTAATTGCGGAAATTTCATTCATCGATATTTTATTTAAAAACAACCTGGGAAGGTATGTCCGAAAAAAAAAGTATAACTTCCAAAAATTTACAAGTATTAGATGTGAAATTTACAAGCATTAGGAGCGAATAAAAGTATAGCATATCACAGGAATGCACAAACATAGTAAGCTACCTGACTTTTTCTTCTCAGTTCGGTTCAAACGGAGGGAATTTTCCAAACGAGTTCGGAAAAGTTGCGGCTTCTCTTTCGCCCGGAGCTGCAATTTCTCTGATTGCTTTACACTACAGGGGGTCCGAGGGGTTCTTCCTCCCCAAAAGTGACAGCTCGCGCTGATTCTCACTTCGTCCACTGGATTGGTAGATGAAGTGTCAATCTCTTGTTGACGAGCACTCCCCTCGTTCAAAGAAGGAAGTCATTTTAAGCCTAACTACGATAGTTCTTTTTTGTGAAGAGGGGCCTTAGAAAAATTTCAAGAAGCTACTCCCCGCCAAGGCGGCTCGCTAAAGGGCGCTTCGCGCCTTTTTTTTTTTTTTTTTTTTTGCATCAAAAAAATTATTCGAATTATTAACACTTTACCGACCGGTAGCGATTCGAACATCCTATGCCCTTTCACCGCCCGCTCAGCTGCAGATCGTCCAAGACACCGACTCGGTTTTGGCCTAGACTGACGCGCGGGGATATATGTGCATTTCTTAAACTCTGGTAAAATTGTACGCTTCGTGTTATTGTAGGGTAACAAAATTTAAGTCACCACAGATCGGTTCAAAGTCGATTAATCGACGCCCGGTCGGTAAGCGCCGGAGAGCAAACGTCGAATAATCGACGCCCGGTCGGTAAGCGCTGGGAACAAAACGTCTATTAATCGACGCCCGGTCGGTAAAGTGTTAAGATGCTGCACGGGCACTTCGCGCCTTCAAAATGGTGAGGAAAGTTTCAGAAAGTTCAGCCCGCTCAAGTGAAAGAAGTAGACATAGATAGATACTTGGTTTTTACCCCCGATTAATCGGTAATCGGCCAAATTGCTTATCGGTGCATCCCTAATTATGACCTATGCTATTTCTGCCAAGCCAAATGCATGAATGTGCATTTATGTGTAACTCCCTTTTCTACGTCACATATTATAGTTGTTTTGACTTATCTATGGCCAAGAACAGTCCAAGTGATCTCAAGATAAATGAATACAAATGGATACACTGATAACAAAAAAATCTTTCAATCATATTCCAATTTATTTGGAACTAGCCGCACGGCTTTGCCCGTGGTATAAAATTAAAAGGTCATTTGGTAATAAATTGATATCGCAGAAAGAATACTCAATTTTAGTTATAATTCAACTGTAAATCCTTAAAAGTAAAATAAAAAGAAGCCAAAAGAGATTATTTTGTTGCTTACAGAAACCAACAAAAATCTTACCAAAGTTTAAAAGAAGAAAGTTTTCCTTCCTTGCTCTAAAAACAAAATAATATATTTTTCGAAATGAAACATTTTTGAAAGAACGTTGCAATACCGCAATTTATAAGATATTTTTATAATTTACTGAGTTTTAACTTCTTAAAACTGAGAAAAGAAAAGCAGACGATTTTTTTCAACAGCCTAAAATATTTCACTTAACTCAATTTAATAATGCTTGAAGTTTGGATTGCTGCAAAAACAGATACATTTTTTAAATCATTAAGGGAAAAAGAACGAAACAAATAAGAAATATAAAAACGTAACCATGGAAACACCATGAAACGTTAATTTTTGTTGGTAAAAAATTTCATTTCATCTTTATTTTCAAATTTTATTCTCGTGTTCACTCACTTAAAATCGTTTGGCTTGCTAAAGGGTAAGCCTTGAATTCCGGGATTCTATAAACATTACAGCTCTTCTAATGCTCGTAGAGCCTTCGAGCTGACATCATTTTTAGCAGAAAATTTTAAGCTTTCGAATGACACGAGACTTGAAAATGTGAATGAAATATTTCTTCCCCATTTTGTCGAATTTGTATGAAAAATGAGCTAAGAATTAGAATAGAAAAAGAACGAAATAGAATTTTCGAAAAAATTTTCGTAGTGCGCACCCCCCATGCTATGAACTAATTTTGTACCAAATTTTATGAAAATCGATCGAACGGTTTTGGCCCCGCTACGCGACAGAAAGAAAGATAGACTCACCTTTAGCTTTATTATTAGTAGAGATAGAGAAGAGAGGAGATAGAGAAGAGATCATTTGAAAACTTATATTGCGAATTTTTTAAACCATGGTTTTGAAAATTTTCAATTTTAGCTTAGTAATTATGATAACAGTATATGGGTGATTCTACAAAAATGGGCAAATTTGTGATCCATACTGATTGCTCTTTTTGTTTTTAATTTAATAAAAAACTATTTTGGGAATATTTTTATGCGTCTTTTGTTCTATAATTCGATTATCAACAAAGTCAATAATTAATTATTATTCATTTAAAAATAAAATATTAAATTGAAATGTCATCCACATGCCCTGTCCCATAGGTGCAATTTTCACAATCAATGGAATATAGATTAAAAACAAATTAGTGATTTTTTTTCTCAAGAGTTTATTTATAGATGTGAATGTGTGTAAAATGTAAATCACAAAAAAGCAAAATAATGTGAAAGTAATATCTCTAAAAATTAATCTAAACTTTGTCCCAGCGATTATCAGTTATCCACATGTCTAAAAAGTATAGATATTTTTCTCTGAAATGTTTTATTTCAAAATCTGGCAACACATCTTAAAATAACGCATGGAACTTTGCTATTCCTGGCTGAAGATTAATTGTGCTGTTCTGCAGTTTCTTTTTGATAAAAATCAAGCTAAAGTCAACTTTCAAAGCAAGTGTTTTTCATCTTTGTCATTAACAAACATGGCCTACAGAATGCGAGGAAAATGTACATGTAAATACATTTTGATAATGAATAGTCCTAAAGCTTGCATTTGTTGGTTCTTATTCGAAGTTAGACCGAAAAATATTCAGAAATGACTTTTTGAGAAAACATTACTTGTGTTTTGTCATCCACATGCCCTTTTTCTAATGTCATTCACATGCCCCAATATGAGATACGTGGATGAATCAAAAGCCAAACTATGACGCCCTTTTTATCATTCACATTTAAAAAAAATAAATAAAAATCCACAAATACAAAAAAATACAAACATTTAAGCTCAGCTGATATTCTATTTTAATTATGCAACTTATAAAGTACTTTGCTGATTTTTTTTAGATTTTTAATTTAATTTTTTTTTTTTTTTTGAAATCTACATGTTAGAAATATTCCCGTATTTGCAGAATCACCCATATATAGAAGTAAAAATAAGTTTTTTTTTATTATAGTAAAAAAAGGGGTTGTGACTGCTTTGAGTAAAGAAATACTCAGGAAAAATGAAAAACGCTAAGAAAATATTTTAATAAAAATTATTTTACTTCAAATTGTTCAGCAAAAAGAGTCCTACCGAGTACTCGGTACTCGGCCAAAGAGCCACTCGAGACGTTTCTAATATTGGTAGACAAAAGCAAGTGATTTAATTTCACGAAAATAACAATTGTGCTTAGCATTTTTTGTGTGAATATTTTTTGTGATAAATATTTATCGCTTTATTGACAAAGTGAAAACAATAGACAGATCAATATTTTAATGTTTATGTGCAACAACTTTCCTCTACTTTAGTAAAAAATATTAGCATTACAGATCTTTTTAATTTTGAGGCAGTGTTAGTACATATTTGCATGCGTCTATTTTTCGGGCCATATAATCGGAGCTCTCAGTTTTATTTCACAAATATTCCGACATTTCTCAATTTCGAGAAAACAAATCTTGCGGGATGCATTCTTGTGGGGTGCATATGTAACTTTGCCCCTCCCCCGGTTCGCCACTTGTTCGCTTATATGCACATACACTAATTTCCCAGGGTTGGGTGGGGGGGGGCGGGGTGATTGCTTCCACCAGAACTCTCTAAATGACGGACCTGCCTTTTGAAAAAAATGGAAGAAAAGGGACACTTTTTCGGAAAGGCGCAAGACTAATATTTTTAGGGCCTGTGATGTTGGAAATTAAAAAGTGATTTTGTAAGTGCTATAAATGTGTTAATTTAATCGACGATGACATTCAACAATTCAGCTTAATAAAACATTTAAATGTTTGGTTATCGACGCAAGTCTAACTGGAGAATGAGAACAAATAGCTTTTGCACTCATCTGAGTGAAGGGGAAGGAAATAGCGGGGAAACTAAGTTAGCACCGTCTGCCACAAGAGACGTGGACGCTACGTCATCTACTCAACCGACAAAGGGCAACAATACCAATTTCAAGGGCAATCCTTCAAAGCGGACACGTGCCTTTTTGTCGGCAGCCATTCGTCGCGGATCTCTTTTTTTCCCCCTGTGAAATAGCTGCCACTTATCTTTCATTGCCCCCATAACTGGCGTTCCGTCATCAAAACTTATGCCACATTAACTAATTATCTGCGGCTACTTCCGAAATCATTTTCAAGGAGAGAAGGAACTGACGAGACATATTTATAAAATCAATAAGCATAAATAAAAATATATATGGACTAAACAATCATTGCAAATGAACAACTGAAGTAAAATTCACTGCCTCAGCAACAATGTGAATGAATTAGAACCAAGATTTATGCAATTTGAATAAAATATCGTAAGTTTCCATTTTTTAAACCGCACCTACCTCTTTTTCGAAATATTACATTTTTATTTCTAAATAGGGGAATGTGGGGCAAAGTGAAATAGTTAAGATAGCTGACCTATTTCAAAATAAATGCATCGGAAATTTGTTCTGAAAATTATTGTACATAAAGGTTGAATAATGAATTTAGTATGACAACTTGCGCTGAAATATTATTTTTCATTATTATCTTTCAAAAAAGGGTAGAAATTTTCCACCTAGAAAAACCATGGGGAAAAGTGAAAAATGGAATATTTTTACTATGAAAAATTTTCTATTTGTATGATTAACAGTAATTTTCACCAAATGGACGAGTAAACAAACGAGGAAATAACTTATTAATGAAAAATAAACGAAAAAAAAAATCATGAACGCATTAATTTGTGACAAAAAGAAATGAATGAATAAAAGAGAGAACGAATAAGAATATCAGTGAACGAATGAATAAATAAGTGAATTAATGGGTAAAAGAATGTAAATTATTTCATAAATAAAGAAATACCTACGTGATTTAAAATATTAATGTATAAGTAAACGAAATGAACTATTTCATTTTGCCCCGTGTGCTCTTGACAAATTACATTGAACATTTAAAATCAAAATTCACTTAATATAAACGAAATAAGTATTGTACTGGATACCAGTAGATCTCAATTAGTACTTAAAATGATAATTACAAAAATTTTATAATTGCATCATAACAAAAAATATTTTTGAAAACACACGAATGGAACAATAAGTGGATCAGATTTTGAAAAGGACTTATATTTTTTTTTTCGTTGATCTTTAGATCTATCTATTTGTAGACAGGAATAGACTGTATGTCTAGGGACTTTGTTAAAATATTGCTAGATAGGTGGCGCGGCAAGCTGTGAAGATATTTTGCCATTTCACTTTGCCCCGCTATTTCACTTTGCCCCACATTAATTTATACTAACTTTTCGAGAAAAAGAATCACCTTAAAATAGTTCTCGTAAAATCATCACTTTCATCAACAAGAAAAAAAATAATTAGTCCCGACAGGACAAAATGATGCGACAAAACCGAAATTGCGAGTAGTTAAGCTCAAAGTTTTATTGTTGCAACTTATATGTTTTCTGGTTTTGTCGTAAAGTGAGCACATGAAGTTTGTCAAATCACATCTACTTTTTGATGTACCAAATTCCATTTGTTTACCCTTGTCCAGAATGTATTTTCAAAAAAATTAACACAGCCCCTTCATCCTCCAAACCCTTCAATTAGTGACCAAATGACGAAACACGGCTGTTATTTTTTTTTTAATTATTTTACAGTCGAAGCTCGATATAATGACCATCTCCGTTCCACAGAAAAAGTTCTTTACAATTACGTATTAATCCTGCAAATGCAGAATCAATGAGCGAAATTGAAAATCATTGCAAAAGCCTTGTTTAGATTAATTGCAAACATTTTATTTGTTAGTAAAAAGAAATTGGCAGTAGTTAAAAATTTCAAATCATTGAAAGTTTTCAGATGTTTTGATAATTAAATAGCGTGAAAGCGATTTTTTAATGAATTAATTTTTCGCATGGTTGACTAAGCGCAAAAATCACCCCACCCTCCTCCTGGGGCGTTTGGCGCCAAAATTTAATCGATGCTTGCTTCCATATTGGCAGTGGCGTTCTCAGGGGGTGGGCAAATAGGGCTGCAGCCCCCTCCGAAATTTTCAAAGCATATTTTTAAAATGTAAGCCAATTTTTTAAATAATTTCCCTTTTTTTAAAAAACCCCAAAATGAGAAAAGGTTTCAGAACAGATAGTTAAGTATAGGACAAAGGACACTATTGACAGAAAGATTTTTTTGTTTTTGTTTTGACATGTCTATTTTACTGTACGTCATATTTATAATTGTCGTATTATTCCATTTGTTCATTTTCATTGCAAATCCATGTTTTAGAAATGCCAATATCAGTTTTTCAGTCACCTAATTCTGTTAAATAAATTTTATGATATTGAATTGATACCCGATATTTGGAACAATAGTGAAATAAATTGCAAAACTAACATTAGTAGAACGTTAATTTGCCGAAATATTTCAAAAAAGTGTTTCAGCAACACCTCTTGCAATGAAGAATTTTTTTTTAATTTAAATGCATCATTCTCTGTGTCCATCAAAACGGTTTCTTCACAATTTTAATGATAAAAAAGTTCTTTTTAATGATTTATTTTTGTCGACTTAAATGGGCATTAATGCAGAAATTCAAGACATTTACTTTTTTAGCTCCATTTCATGAGTTCTCCCCCTCCCCTCGACCGACTCTCAAAGAGTCTTGAATCAGCCCCCCCCTGAAATGATTTGTCTGCGTACGCCACTGCATATTGGGTTAGTGTCATTCCAAAACTCGAATATTCCTTTTTTCGAAGTTTCCATTGAGTCCCAAACTAAACTCTTGAGAAGGCTGTGAAAACTCACTTATAACTCGAAACTACCAAAAACTCGAAAACTTTTAACCGGTCCCTCAGGACTTCGAGCTATCGAGAGAGACTAATATAATTGTGGATTTTGGGTATTTTCAATTTTCCAAATAATGCAGATTTTCGAGCTTTGTGTGATTCAAGTCACGTAATCAGTTTAAAAGCTTTTGTAAAGCTTTTTTTCCGATATACTTGCTCAAAATGTCTTTTAAATTCGTGTCTGTCTTGAGCTATCCAGGGTTGTCATTTCGTCCACTTTTTTGCAAAAAGTCCGGGACGCCGGAAGAAATGGACAAAGTGGAAGAAATGAAGAAAAAACATTTTTTTCTTACGTTTGATGTATAAAAAGTTATGATATACAATTAGTATGTTTCTTGCATTACCTATTTCCAAAAATAGAATGATGGTATCATATAAAGAAAAAGAATGGCAACTAACCCATTGATTTTTAACTAATTTTAGTTGAAAGAAACAAAATTTAACACAGTGAATAAACTATTGAGTGTAATTACATTATTATAGAGTAGACAAATAGTAAAAGAAGTGTTTTTCTTTAATACATATTTTTAACAAGAAGTTCTGTCAAGAACTAAACGAGCCTACTTTCCCGTACATCGACATCGGCATTCTAGCATCTGATCATTATTCTCTTGATTATCTAAGACTAAAAATTATGTCAAACATACCTTTAAAAGCAAAATATACCTCTCTCATCAGATGAAATAGACACATAAAAAGTAAATAAATGAATAAATAAAGTTTTGTCGCACATTTTAAAGAATGTAACTGTTACAGTTCTTCCGTAGAAAAATTCCTCAATTGTTTTCAAAAAAAAATTAAAAGTACAAAGTACATCAAAACACATTTTATCAAAGAAAGAAAAAAAAAAGAAAAAAAAAAAGAAAAAAAAACTCGTCCGTTGATAAAATGTCTCGAATTTCACTTTTAATCCGTTGCCAGTTGTTAAATATAAATAAAGAATAAAATGCCCTAGTGAATGAAACATTTTTGTTACAAAAAAAATCGTCTGCCAATAATAATAATAATAATAATAATAATAATAATAATAATAATAATAAATTCAATAAAACAAATGAATAAATAAACAAAAAATCGTCTGCACAGTCAGTCATTTTTTTTCGAACTGTTTACTCAAAAGTTATTAGGGGTGACAGCTTGCTTGAGCGGTTCAATGTTGAATGAAAAATTGTTCAAATCGGAAATGTAAATACGGGAATGAAGTATCCTTGAAAAGTTCTTTCCAACAAAAAAAAGTTTGTTCAAATCGGACTGTTCATTAAAAAGTTAGTATCGCGGGACCGGTTATTTGAACGGCTCAAAGTTGAACCAAAAATTGTTCAAATCAAAAAATCAAATATGGGAATGAGCTGTACTCGCCGAGATCTTTCCAACAAAAAAAAGTTTGTCCAAATCGGAATGTTCATTCAAAAGTTATTAGGGGGGGACAGACAGACCGACCGACCGACCGACAGACCGACCGACACACAAATTCCCCATCTCAATACCCTACTTTCAAATTTTTAATTTTTCGATATTCATTTTACCTCTTTATTTTTTTAACTTGGCGATATTTTTTTTTAACTTGGCGATATTTTTTGGACTTGGCGATATTTTTTCGATGCATTAAGCTACTTTTAATACTTTTTTCGTCTTTCTTTTATTTTTAACGGGAAAGTAGGCTAAAAAGGAATCAAAGACTATTCTGTCCTCTCCAATAATTATTTAACACATTACAATCCCTTAAAAAGTAAACTTTTTTGATATTTTCTCATAAATTCTATGATTAAATTTTGTTTGAATCAAATACACACATGAATGTATATCATTTGTATTTGAAAATACATTAGATGCTACAAGAAATGTTGGTTAAATTTTGATTCAAAGACCAAATCAAAACTGAAGATCTAAATATTAAACAAGAGCCTGAACTAGGGTGTCAATGATTTAAATCAATTGATTTAAATCAGTGATTTAAATCGCGATTTAAATCAATTGATTTTTTTTAAAAAAAATCATCGATTTAAATCATTTTATTTTAATACTTAAAAAATTCTTTGGACAATCCCAATTTCATTATTTTTACCATTTTCTTTTAGAGCTTTGATTTCCATCTAATAAATGGAAAAGTAATCCTATTCATCGCCCCTCAACAGATGCTGGAAGGTTGCAGTCCAAATAATATGTATGCACAAATATTGCTATTTGTTGTCTAATATGTGAAATAAATAAAATACATGCAGGTGCAGGACAGGTGTTGCAAAGAGTGAATTGAGGGGGGAGGTGCATGATAGAATGTGTGTGATATACTCCTACTTTCAGTGAAAAGAAAAAACAAAAACAACCAGACAGAAGATGAATTTTCTATGCCTTGCATTAGCAACTTGGGGGGGGGGAGTTCTTATCAGTGGATGAAATGGAATATGATCCATCTTCACAAAACAAAACAAAATAAAGAAGGGGATTGAAGTGAGGATTGGGTTGAGCTTCCTGCCCCATTTGATTTTTATCCTAGCTAGTAGACAGGATTATTTTCAGATTAGCTCCTAACACTTTTTTCTGGGTTTTTTACTGGGGGGGGGGGGGACTCTGGGTAAAGCTTTACTTCAAAGGTGTTTTTGTATTTTTAAAAACTTAAAGGTAAATTGTTCAAAACTAAAAATTAATAACTGAAGTTTCTAATTTTAAAAATAAATCAAAAAAATCTGATTTAAATCAAAAAAAATCCGATTTTTTTTATTTTTAAAAAAAATCATTGATTTTTTTACACCCTGACCTGAACTAAAACAAAAAGTGCATGTTAAACAGTTTTGGTTACACTACATCATACATGTTACATCCAAAATACATGGGAATTTGTTTTCTTTTACAAGTGACCGAAAATAAGTAGCAAGGAATTGGGTGAATGACATTAATAAAAATCTCTTGCCAATGATCTGTTAAATTTTCTATTAAAGCATCTCCATTTCCACCAACCTATTTTTCTCAGGCAATCGTAGGAATCACTGAAGAGATATGGTGACTTAGAAAGTATATCATCAGCAAGCATTGAACGTATTTTTTTTTTTAAATTTTGGTATGATACAAAGCAAGCTTAGAAGTAGGCTAGGACAACAAACTACATCAAAATTGATAATGGCTTATAAAAGCTTAAATTTTAAGGACAAACAACTTGCTGATGAAGCATTTGACGATTACTGATTTATTTTCTCTGTATGCACATTGAATATATTTTAAAATTTTACGCTATGACTTTTATTCATTTATGTAAAAATTCCTTTCCTTATTCTGCATTATATTTTTTGAGGATTTAGTGAATGTTGCCCCATTGTAAAATATTTATGTACACAGCATTGTTTTATGGATAGATTAATGTTATTATAGGAACATATTTCATTTCATGGCGAAATTTTCTTTCTTGACATCAAATAATGTTTACTAAACATCTTAAAATTATTTACTGCTGATGTGTGCTCTCATAAGCATTAAATCTTATCGTTAATATTCATTTATTTTATACAGATGCTATATTTTTATAGTATATGCTGTTTATTAAATATTTGTTTGTATACATAATTACGTGTGCTAATTTTGCTAATAAAGCTATTACCTCATTGAAAAAAATCAATATTTTAAAACATTACTTTTAAACTTTGGATTTTTTTAAATTAAGAACTGTCGTTTTCTGTAAAGTGGACAAAATGGACAAAATGCTATTTTGTCCGGGGCGGTTTTTTCCGCCCCGGACGAAATCAAACAACCCTGATCTTGTCCGGATGCAAGCCGCCTGGCCTTGTCTCTATTTATGTGCTGATTAGCTTCTAAATAAATACTAATTCGAGCATACATACTTGCAATATGAAGAGCAGATTTTTTTTTTAAATATAAGCTGTTATCTCTTTATACGCAAACATTTATGTAGAAATAAAAACCAATACTTCATTTTTTTAAAAAATACGATAGGTAACAGGTCAATACGCTCTAAATTTCAAAAAGTCTCACCTCAAACAAATCTGCCCCCCCCCCCCCCTTGATTTAAATCAGATGTCTCTTTTCATTTAAATCGGATTTTTTGTTGATTTATTCAAAAAGACATTTGAAACTTTTGTTATGAATTAATTTACAATTATTAATATAATTAAACTTATAATTGATATTTTTAAAAAAATCACAACTATTATATTTTGAGTGGCTTTTCATCAAACATCCTTATTAAAAAAAATCAGTTTATTACAAATGCATAATGGCATGGAATTATGCTATAAATTCATAAAAACAAAGGAAAATAAACAAATTGGTTTTGGGCAGTTGTATTTCATATCCTCCGTAAGTTGACTTGGTTCGAATTGAAAATTGCTTTTTTTCTAATCTCGAAACACATGTCTGCAGTTGCCTGCCAATTATGCTTTTTAGCCTACTTTCCCGTTAAAAATAAAAGAAAGACGAAAAAAGTATTAAAAGTGGCTTAACGCATCTAAAAAAATATCGCCAAGTCCAAAAAAGATCGCCAAGTGAAAAAAAATATCGCCAAGTCCAAAAAATATCGCCAAGTTAAAAAAATAAAAAGGTAAAATGAATATCGAAAAATTAAAAATTTGAAAGTAGGGTATTGAGATGGGGAATTTGTGTGTCTGTCGGTCGGTCGGTCTGTCTGCCCCCCCCCCCTAATAACTTTTGAATGAACATTCCGATTTGGACAAATTATTTTTTGTTGGAAAGATCTCGGCGAGTACAGCTCATTCCCGTATTTGATTTTTCGATTTGAACAATTTTTGGTTAAACTTTGAGCCGTTCAAACAGCCTGTCCAGCGATACTAACTTTTTAGTTAACAGTCCGATTTGAACAAACATTTTTTTGTTCGAAGGATCTTTTCAAGGATATTTCATTCCCGTATCTACATTTTCGATGTGAACAATTTTTCGTTCAACATTGAACCGCTCAAGCAAGCTGTCACCCCTAATAAATTTTGAGTGAACAGTACGATTTAAATAAACTTTTTTTTTTTTTTTTTTGTTCATAGGATCTCAGCAAGGATACTTCATTACCGTATTTAAATTTTCAATTTGCAACCATTTTTCGTTCAATATTAAACCGTTCAGAAAAAAAATAACATTAGCGTCTACGGGGAATTTAAGTTGAACATTGAATCCTGAACTTAAAGTCGGATTTCCTTCAAACTAACTTTGTAAGAAAATGGTTTTGATAAATAATGTTTGTAAATTACTTTTCTGAATAATCATCTGTGAGGTCTCTGATTCCGACTCCGACTCCGCAAACATGGCGGAAATGCAGGCTCAGAAAAAAAATGACTGACTGTGCAGACGATTTTTTGTTTATTTATTCATTTGTTTTATTTTATTTATTATTATTATTTTTGGCAGACGATTTTTTTGTAACAAAAATTCTTCATTCACTAGCGCATTTTATTCTTTATTTATATTTAACAACTGGCAACGGATTAAAAATGAAATTCGAGATATTTTATTAAAGGACGAGTTTTTTTTTTCTTTTTTTCTTCTTTCTTTGATAAAATGTGTTTTGATACTCTTTGTACTTTTATTTATTTATTTATTTATTTTTGAACACGATTGCGGATTTTTTCTACGGAAGAACTGTAACAGTTACATTCTTTAAAAGGTGCGACAAACTTTATTTATTCGTTTATTTACTTTTTACGTGTCTATTTCCTCTGATGAGAGGGGTATATTTTGCTTTTAGAAATCAGCTTTAAGTGCTAAAAAGGTATGTTTGACATAATTTTCAGTCTCAGATAATCAAAAGAATAATGATCAGATGCTAGAACGCCGATGTCGATGTACGGGAAAGTAGGCTCGTTTAGTTCTTGACAGAACTTCTTGTTAACTTTTAACATAGTGTTACTAATTTTAAAATTAGATAGTGTAAAACGATATCAAATCCAAAGATAGTTAAATGAAGAAAACACCAAAAAAAAAAATTCGATAAAAATTATTTTTATTAAAAAACACATATCAAATTTTTAAAAATAAGTTTAACACATTGTGTTTAAAAACGGTACTTTAAAGTCAGACAGATACTCATTTTTATTCGTCTTTCTGGCAAATGTACATAAAAATCTAAACATTAAATGTTGATATTATAAGTATGAGTAATGTATATTCACTTACGATTGTATGTATTTTTATAATTGACTCAAGAGTTTGTTATAATTTAATGTGTTTATTTAATCAGTGGCGAAGCTAGCACGGGTGACACCCGGAGCAGAAATTTGTTCTCAACGCCCACCCCACAAAAAAAAGAAAAGAAAAAAAAAATTCCACAAACACATAAATTTTAAATAATTTTTAGAAATAGAATTTTGAAAATGTGTTTGAAATAAAATTGTAATTGATTTTTTCAGCAGGGACTTTTTTTGGCTGCATTCCAAATATTAAAATTGCAATTAATTTTATAGGAAGAAAGCGTTTGGGAATAATTGTTTTTGGCAAGGAATTTTATTTGTCATTTAGGAAGAGTGTTAAGCATGCGCTACTTGACATTGCTTTAATTTCTGAGGAAACCCGTGTAACGGCCGGCCACGCAGCTAGTTATATCATAAAATTCAGCCTAAAAAATACAATAAATCAGGAAAACATATGTTCCTAAAAATTTATATTTTGTATTTTATGTTTCAAAATGCAAATAATTTTTTGCTTTGTGAATGTCAGTCAGTTACCTGTTTAATTGCCCATATAAAAATGCGAATACGGAGATTTGAAGGTACGACACGAATTATGAATATGATTCTCGTATTTTCTGCTTTGAAATTATAAGTTACTGAACAGAAGTACGCTAAACGGCATACCTTGCAAGATAAAAAGTCAAAATAATAGAATGAATACATTTATAAAAGCACTTAAAACCAAAAAAATTGCAAAACCCGTTAACACATATTGTAAAATAGAACCCCCCCCCCAAAAAAAAATCCATAAAATTAAGGATTTAAGCTAAATGTAATCAAAAAATTGAACGTCAAACAAGTTTTCAACTAAAGTACTATTTTCCAAAAATAATTTGCAAATACTAATGTAAAAGGTTATAAAATGTATTCTATTTTTTGAATTTATTTCTTTTATTGAATTTTATCTGATTTTATTTATTTTCAATACTATGTAGGTGTATAGAAAGCTATTCCAGCGCATTTGATCGCAGTTTAAATTTTCATCAGTTTTACATTGAAAAAAATTTTCCTTCACGTTTCAGCACAAATTTATATTTATTTTCAGTTTCAAATTGGTTTGGCTCAAAAATTTGTGGTTACTTTTAGCAGTTTCTTTGCTTGTGGTTTATTTTTGCGGTCACTTTAACATGTAAGAATTCTACTGAAAATGGAGCCAAGCAAATATAAACAGATGTTTTAGGTGGGCGGGATGGGATATGAAGATCTGAGGAAAAGCCTACAAACATGTGACAGGACAGAAATACTTTTATTCTGAAAAGGACTAAATTAAAACGTTCTATTTAATTCAACGGATACAAGATCATTTCCGCGATCCAGGTTCCAAAACAATTTATTTTTAAAGCCATATAACTTTCTGAGTGCACACTATGGATACTACTCGCTTCAGAGAACCAATTGGCAGCTGACTTCGGGTCGCACCCAGTGTGTGAGCGCGGGAAGGCCATTTAGTTCCCGCCTTTCCCGGGGGACATCACAATTCCAAGGGTTTCCCCAACAAAAGCAGTAGGGGCTCGTTGCCGTGGTAACCGTCTCCCACCAAAGGGAACGGCGCACAAAAGCATTCCAATGACGGCGGCTTTTGAAAGCACTGTGACAGGTGGCGGATATACCATGATGGAATTTTTACCCTCCCCTCTAGAGTGGCAGTCGCATCACATTCAGGTCAGACCGGCAATTTCAAGAAATGGCTCAAGAGAGAAGTTGTTTTGGGAATTTAAATATCAGCTCAGAATAAACACTTTGGCCCACAGAGTACTACTATTGGAGAGTAGAGATAAATGTCCAAGCGGAGAGCTATCAAAATAGTGCAATAACACAAAACATAAAAAATACTAAGACAGTTAAAAATTAAGAGTTAATTCTAGGGATGCACCGATAAGCAAACTGGCCGATCACCAATAAATTGGCAACAGAAAATCGGCTTCCAATTTATTATCCAATGCAATGAAGTCTCCATCACCTTCTTCAAAACTATAGCGCAGGGCTTCCCAAACTTTTTAAGCAGCGGACCCCTTTTATGAATCAAAGTTCGGAGCGGACCCCTGTCGTTAGAGAAAGTGCAAAGATAATTTTTGTTCGTAGTGAATTAAACTTTAAATAAATCAACTAGTGGCATATGTAGGATTTTCCTCCAGTGGGAGATTCATTTTTTCTCAACCAAATGTGAACATTGTTTGCCCCCCCCCCCCTCTCCCCTCTAAGTAAATGAAGTTGAAAATTTAACTTAAACCAGACCTGGGCTAGATTTCTTGACGGTTACTTTAGCGGGAGAAAAACAAATTATGGCGCATTTTGCTCGTAATCTCAATTTTACAGTCATAAATATTCAAATTTATCTTTTGTCAGTAAAAAGAAGTTCATATTTACTAATATATCTTTCGTAACAAAGACCGTAAGTTAAACTGCACTTTTACATTTGTAATATGAACCTAGTTTAAGTGCATAAATTTTTGCATACTGTACCTTAAAAAAAAAAAAACGCAATTTTATACGATTTGTGGCGATGTTAGAGCAGTTTTTGGGGCACCCACCCCCAGAAAATTTTAAAATTTTAAGCCTTAAAAACGCGCCAGTAGGCCTTTTTTTAGACATATTAGGAGGAGCAATAGGTCCAAGACAGCACATCAGGCGATTTTTCAAAATCCTTGCTTTAAAAATTCTCTTTTGAAAGATCTTTTTGTTAACAATTAGATTAAATGAGGTATGGGGATAATCTGCCGGATTTTTTTTTATTTTTAATTGAAGTTTCAATGAATAATTTCTTGCAATTTGCTAAATTACAGCTTTTCAAACGCACTTTTAGAGTTTGGTTATGTTAGGAAAGAGGGATATTCGTGCGCTCCACAAATTTTTTAGAAATGGAAGCGTTATAAACGTAGGAATCTGCCATTTGGGTAACGAAAGGGTGCAAGGAAAGATCCCCGGATATTTTTAAAAATTAAAATTTACAATTTCAAACGTAGGCTAACTCGGATGATATTAAGGAAAGTGGAGGTCAGTAACTGTTCCCCAGAATTTTTTCTAAATTATAGTTGTAAGAGCACTAATCCATACGATCTACGGTATCATTCATGTGGGAGTGAAGTTTCGGGGACCGTCTCCGGTAAAGTTTTTGAAATTGAGGTCTTAAAAGTATCTTGGAAGGTAATTTCCAAGGCTTACCCTGAAGTTATGTCAATCAAATATTCATATTAACATGTCTATCAAATATTCATATAAACATGATGACAGACAGTACAATTTTGTCAGAGCAGAAAACGGTTTGACCACATGATCTTGCAACAATCTGTCTCAAAATATTGAGTATGACATAAAGGGCAACTGCATACTTCGAAAAGGAAAACTCTGGTTTTCAAAAGCAAAAAAGTAATTTCAGAGCTTTAAAACCCCCCTTTTTTTTCGTGATTCACCGCGGACCCCCGACTAAAGCTTGGAGGACCCCTAAGGGGTCCGCGGACCACAGTTTGAGAAACCTTGCGAATAGCGTATAGACCGGGGCACGTTTAAGCGGATTTTTTTCAATGAATTTTCTGATTTTTATGTTTACGTAGTCTCATTTACCCAGTCTCACTTACAGAACATTTTTTATGATTTTGAAAACAAACTTAGATATGTTAGTTTTTTGAAGAAAATGCATTACCATCTATAAAATAAAGAACATTTATAATGGTCAGAATAGTCTATGAACTTAAAGCCAAATAGACATGAAGTCACAACTATGATTGTAAGCTACTAAAAACGAATCTTTTTCTCAATTACACCTTACATGATGGTTTTAAAAACTAAATAGCCTGAAAATACCACAAAGGTTTGACACAAGTACTGTGCAAAAACGCTTCAAGGGCACGGTTACGCAGTAGAAACTTGCGTAAACGTGCCCTGTCGCCTTATTCGGATTTATTTTATACGTGCAACGAAATTCAATAACATTTTTATTCATACAAATCCTGTTCTCAAACAAGGATTTAAGTTCTGCTAATACTGTCGGCCCCGCTTAAAAGAATACTGACGGTTAAGTAAATATTACTCGATTCAGCGGGGTATTTGATTAAGCGGGGATCTTTAAGTCTATGGCATGGGCAGGGCTGGATTTACTTACAAGCCGAACAAGCCATGGCTTGGAGCCCCGCTCTGTTGGGGGCCCTCAACTTCCAAAAAATTTCATTGATCGTTTCTAAAAAAATAAATATACATGAGAAAAAATTTCTGTAGTACTTCTTGAAAAGCTTGAAAATTTGAAATCATGTAGTTATAAATCTTAAATTTTAAAATTTATATTAAATGCAAGGGAAGGGGAATGAGACATTAGGCCAATGTAAAAACATAGTTCTCACGTTTCTGTAAAACACATTGATTGAGATCAGTTCCAAATTTATAGGTTTGGAGGCTCGCTGCAACGCATTTTTTGGGGGCCCCCGTTAGAGGAGACAGGATTACGTAAACTAATTTTCAGGAGTAAGTTGTATTCTCATTGGCAGCTCGTATGTCATGTGACAAAATGGCTTCTATCGCAATTTCAACATTGTAGAACTGCCACTGTTGGAAATAATTTTGCGTGACCCCCTCATGTTTCATTCCTTGCTGTTTATTTAATCCAGAATTCAGTGTTTTGGCAGTTGTTTTGTTATTGATTGCTTCTATCTTACTTCTACTGCATACTATTTAAAGACGGAAAAAAAAATTTTCACTCCGTCTTTTCCTTTTCGTTTTCTGTACTATTTGTGATGAAAAAATTGTGTAGAAAAAAGGAAGGAATCTGTAGTTTTTTTTTTTTAATTTAAAAGAGATGTTTCTTACAAAACTATAACAGTCCTGTAAAGATATACAACGAAGTATTGAAATTTTAGACACTAAAAAGTGCAAATGAAGTGCTTTAAACGTTTTATAAATTGTTCCAGGTTCTGTCATTGAAAATAATAAACTTCTTGAAAACTGCTTCAGTTTTATTTATTGTCAATATCAAGTACATAAACAATGAGCTGCCCGAATGGCAGAATATTAGTTTCCAGTTTCTTTTTTTTCCAAATATCTATTGTTTTAAAGCATTTTATGCATTTTTTACTATTGATGATTTTATCAAAAGTAAACTGCAGGGAAACCTCTGAAATCCGAACCTTACAGATCCAAAGCTTACGATAATCTGAGGCGCTTGTGAAGTAAAGGGTTAAAATTAAATTTGAAAGAAGGGAAAATCAATAACTGCGATCAATAGCTCAGTTTTTTTTTTCTTTTTTCTATTGTTTTAATAACTATTTTGAAAAACATTCGAATACAATTAATAATACAGATCAGTGCCTTATTATGCGCCTGCACTCAGGTTTTGGCATAATGTTTCAGTCCTATGCTTACAACCACGCAGTAGGCTGAAATATTACGCATAGTGTACACTGTACATCTCACCGATGCTTATAAACATTGGCAATAAGTATACTTGCTTCGACCTTCTTTATTCTGTACATACTTATAACGAAATTCCTACCACTATAATCAACGTAGATTGCATATTATGTACTCATGCTCTTTCAGAGGTAGAATTATTTTATTATCAACTTAAAACAAAAACTGTTATATTACGAATGGGAACAAGAGTTAAATCACCTATCTGGTAAATACAAACTTTCCGTAATCCGAACAGGGTTCACCTCAAATTAATTCTTATTTCAGAGATTCCAATCTATATCAAAAGCCGTTGTGAATAAATGACTACAAGTTATCTGTTCCTTAGCACTTCCTCTTCGTCGATTATCTTCAACGATTCGCCATATAAAAAACAACTTTTATTTTAATTCATCTAAATTAGCAAAAGAGTGGAAAGACCTAAAAAGTGTTTGTTTGCCTGTTTTTTTTTTCTGATATTTTTGTTGTACCAACCAGCCCTCAAAAAGCATCGAATTGCAGAATTTCATAAACGATCTGCAGAAATTTTCCCGGAAGTTTAAGCCCCCCGGCCCTGTAAAATTAAGGATACCCTGTACCTCTCTGACTGCGATCCCTGCATCAGTCTCCTGATCTCCTTGACGTTTCAATTCTAGTAAAAAACAAAGACATTAAAAAAAAAGTCCATTGCTAAAAGCATGGGGCAGAAAAAAAACGCCTTTAGTACGGGAGGGGGATGAGAAATAAAACAAAATGAAGACTGTCTTCGTTGATATTTTTGGGGGCTCCTTACTAAAAATGGCTTAGGGCCCCGTGAAGTCTAAATCCGGCCCCGGGCATGTGTTCCTGGATGTTTTATTCGTATAAGCGGGGTATTCGTTTATCCGTTACCCGATTAAGCGGAGACGACAGTATTTATTTATTTGTTTATTTTCATCTAAGTATTCTAGTTCACAGTAAGTTCAACATAAAATTTACTCAAGTTGGCAGAAAACAAGTTATCCTCCCCAAATACAATATCAAAGCTTGAAGGACACTAAAAACTTGTGAGAGTACTTGCTAGAGAGCATCATCACTGGTGACACATCAATTATAACGTGTTTCGAAAGAAAGCGGCATTGCGTTAATGTTCTCCGGTCCACCCTAGTTTCATGCTTATTTCTGTGTTTACAATTTTTCTCCATTTTCATTCCTGTTCTTTAAAAGAAATGCTTCAAAATTTTATTCAAATGCCAGTGAACTCATTTCTTACTACACTAAATGAAATTACATTCTGCGAACTAGAAAACTAAATTCAAGTACAGCGCCCGCCGCAAATAAAATCACTGGATTATAAAATCAGTCGCTTTATAAAATCAAATCTAGAAGAACAGAATCATTAATTACTGTATCAAAACATGTAAAAAGCATCCTTTAACAAAATCATTAGCACCGTTTTATAAAATCAAGTTTTTGGAGAGTATATGTTAAAACCAGGTGGGGGGGACACGCACACGCTTTTTCTTGTCTGAATAAAACCAGCATTTTCTTTCGCTTCAAGATTACAGAATCTATGAATGGTACTTTTGCGAAATTTTTAGATTTTGTAGTTTTATCAAGTTTAGCAAGATACAGGAAAAAATAAAACAACCATTGAGTCAATTTTTTTTCATCAAAAGTTACGAAAACCAATATTTTTCACACAAGGCCAACCTCATTTCACCACATTTTTCTTTAATTATTTCTTTGCAGTTGAATTAGTTCAACTGCTTGTGTCAATACCACGTCAAATGAAAATAATGAAGTAGAAGTTTTTGTAAATATTTTGCTTTAAGTATACATTAAAATGAAATTTCTAAGAAAAATAATAATACTAAGCAATACAGATAATACGGGCTCAGCAAGGGCCCGAAGTAGACTCGGGTTCTAGAACCGGAAATAGGTTTCAGCTCGGATTCAAACTACGATATTCAATCGTCTGTGTGAAAATTTAACAAAAAACAAGAAGTTCTGTCAAGAACTAAACGAGCCTACTTTCCCGTACATCGACATCGACATTCTCGCATCTGATCATTATTCTCTTGAGTATCTGAGACTGAAAATTATGTCAAACATACCTTTTTAGCACTTAGACCTGATTTCGAAAAGCAAAATATACCCCTCTCATCAGATGAAATAGACACGTAAAAAGTAATTAACGAATAAATAAAGTTTTGTCGCACCTTTTAAAGAGTGTAACTGTTACAGTTCCTCCGTAGAAAAAATCCTCCATCGTTTTCAAAAAAAAAAAAATAATAATAATAATAAAATAAATAAATAAATAAATAAATAAAAGTACAAAGAGCATCAAAACACATTTTATCAAAGAAAGAAAAAAAAAAGAAAAAAAAAACTCGTCCGTTAATAAAATGTCTCGAATTTCACTTTTAATCCGTTGCCAGTTGTTAAATATAAATAAAGAATAAAATTTTCTCGTTTTGTTTTGTTACAAAAAAATCGTCTGCCAAAAAAAAAAAAATAATAAATAAAATAAAACAAATGAATAAATAAACAAAAAATCGTCTGCACAGTCAGTCATTTTTTTTCTGAGCCTGCATTTCCGCCATGTTTGCGGAGTCGGAGTCGGAATCAGAGTCCTCACAGAAGAATTCTCAGAAAAGTACTGTACAAACATTACTTATCAAAACCATTTTCTTACAAAGTTAGTTTGAAGGAAATCCGACTTTAAGTTCAGGATCAACATTCAACTTAAATTCCCCGTAGACGCTAATGTTATTTTTTTTTCTGAACGGTTCAATATTGAACGAAAAATTGTTCAAATCGAAAAATCAAATATGGGAATGAGCTGTACTCGCCGAGATCTTTCGAACAAAAAAAAGTTTATTCCATTCGGACGGTTCACTCAAAAGTTATTAGGTGGAGAAAGGTTGCTTGAACGGTTCAATGTTGAACCAAAAATGCTCAAATTGAAAATTTAAATACGGTAATAAAGTATCCTTGCCGAGATGCTTCGAACAAAAAAAAGTTTGTTTAAATCGGACTGTTCATTCAAAAGTTATTAGGGGTGACAGCTTGTTTGAACGGTTCAATGTTGAACGAAAAATTGTTCAAGTCGAAAATGTAGATACGGGAATGAAGTATCCTTGAAAATATCTTTCGATCAAAAAAAAGTTTGTTCAAATCGGACTGTTCACTCAAAAGTTAGCATCGCGGGCTAGGTTATTTGAACGGTTCAAAGTTGAACCAAAAATTGTTCAAATCGAAAAATCAAATATGGGAATGAGCTGTACTCGCCGAGATCTTTCCAACAAAAAAAAGTTTGTCCAAATCGGAATGTTCATTCAAAAGTTATTAGGGGGGGACAGACACACCGACCGACCGACAGACCGACCGACGGACCGACCGACACAAATTCCCCATCTCAATACCCTACTTTCAAATTTTTAATTTTTCGATTTTCATTTTACCTTTTTATTTTTTTAACTTCGGGATATTTTTTGGACTTGGCGATATTTTTTTTAACTTGGCGATATTTTTTGGACTTGGCGATATTTTTTAGATGCATTTAACTACTTTTAATACTTTTTTCGTCTTTCTTTTAATTTTAACGGGAAAGTAGGCTAAAATAGGGCAGAAAATAAATTCATTCATTAATTCTATATTTATTTGAGGTTACTATTGCAATATTTTTTGCGATAATGAATTTCAAATGAAGCATTTTGAGAAAATTTAAACTTTGGTTCATGAAGAATAAATAAAAAAACATTCTTCATTAAGAGCCCTGCTCCACATTGACGTAAAGCAGGAAAATAAAGCAGAAACGTAAAATGAATTAAATAGTGTTCCTATGGAAAGCACCCGGATTTTCGGTTTCTGCCTTCGGTTTTGGTCGCGTTTTCTGCCGATGTGGAGCAGGGTCCTAACAGAGCGATTTTTTTTTTTTTTTGTAAAGCTAAAACATTTGGAACCCAATCGCAGTTGCAATATAAGTACCAGAATAATCCCATATTTAGTTGATGTAAAATAACAGCTGATGGGGCATTTCACAGTATTTTAGTTGTTACGGACTCTACTCTTGAAGACATATGTTTTAACCTCCTAATCATACTTAGTGCAAATTTTCAAAATAAACTTTTTGTAAATTTATGATCCTATGTGTACTTATCACAAAATATTGAAAAAAGTTTAGATTTGTTTTGAATTTCTAAAAATATAGGAATATATATGGAATATATCGGACTCTACGCACTAAAGACATGGAAATTTTTGCTGAAAATAACTGGTTTCTGTGAAAGTAACATCTATTCCTACCTAATGAAGCATCTTTATTTTGTCTCAGTTTATCTATAATGCATTTACATATCAAAATAATAATTAAAGACTCAAAAAAAATTTTTAGGAATATTTTACTAAAGAACTGCCTATTTACGAACACGTTACGGACTCGACATATTTGTCGCTTTTGAGTACTGTTTGAGTTATTGGTACTAAAAGCTAAACAACAACACAATATTATTCTTCGATAGCTTTAATGATAGAATCAACTGTTATGGCTTTTTTTTCTATCATATGCAAAAAACTGCTGGGGAGTCGAGGTAGCACTCCTGGTAGAACAGACAAAGTGGCACGCAAGTCAGTTTCTTCATAGTTAGCTTTTTGCTTTGTCCTGCATTTGTTTCTAAAAAAACAAAGGTAGCAATTCAAATTTCATAGGCGATTTTCTTTTCACAGTAGAACCTTTAATTAGTTGAAGTGATCGGTACTAGATTCTTATCAATAAATCAAAATGTTCCGATAACAATGGGATATATTAACCCTCCTCTACTACGGTGGTTTAAGATCACACATACACTACTGTTGGGTCGGATCCGACACTCTTTTTTGAGCTTTTTTTTTTAACATAAAAAACTATTTATCTCTTGGAAATTGGATACTAATATAAAGTAATGATACTGTAGGATGTAAAAATAAATTAGGACAGAATTTTAAATTTGATTTGGGTCGGATACGACCCACCGTAGTAGAGGAAGGTTAAGAAGGACATTTTAAGGGCAGGTAAGAATTATTTTTTAGCCAAAACTTTTGAAATTTCTTTTTTAAAGGTAACTTAAATTTTTTGTTAGTTCAATCAAAAATATTAAAGTATTTTAAAATGAACTAAAATCAACAGTTTCAGTAGGGTTAGTTCGGGCAAGTGGGCCACCCCCTTAAAACTTATGTCAAAAAAATTTCCAAAATAATTTATTTTTGCGAGTTCAGCAACATTTTTTAAAGTGTTTCAAGGTTAATTTTTATTATTTTTACTATGTTCATTACGTTTTCTTGTTAGAGTTAAACATGAAGTGCACATTGCAATAGGAATTTTTACGCAAAGTATTATAAATAAGTGTTTAAGGGGACTTATAGTTTTTCCCTATTAGGGAAAGTGGGTCCAATCATAATAATGATGATTTCAAAATTAAAAGCAGTTCTGATGAAGCAATTTCTAAGATGAAATAAAAGATAATGATGCAGACCTAAAAGGATTTGATAGTTCAGCTACAAAAACTGCAAAAGCTGGTAACTATGTATTTGAGAAACCTGCATCAAAGAAAATCAGAAAGTAATTGAAGTTCTTATTTTAGAATATGATACAAATGAAAAAAATACTGTTAAATTCGATAGAAAGAATAAAAATAGCTACACTTTTTATTGGTTTTGTGTAAGTGATGTTAAAATTATAACTGAGGATGAAATTATAGTATTTCTCCCTTAGCAAACTTCAAATAGACGCTGCCATTAACTGTTTCCATTTTTCTCCAACCTATATACACTGAAGTGACAAAAGTCATGGGATACCTCTTAATATCGTGTCGGCCCTCCTTTTGCCCGGCGAAGTGCAACAACTCGACGTGGCATGGACTCAACAAGTCGTTGGAAGTCTTCTGCAGGAATATTGAGCCATGCTGTCTCGATAGACGTCCATAATTGTGAAAGCGTTGATGGGGCAGGATTTTGGGCACGAACAGACCTCTCGATGGTGTCCCATAAATGCTCAATGGGATTCATGTCGGGCGATCTAGGTGGCCAAATCATTCGTTGGAATTGTCCAGAATTTTCTTCAAACCAATTGCGAACAGTTGTGGCCCGGTGACATGGCGCATTGTCATCCATAAAAATCCCATCGTTGTTTGGGTACATGAAGTCCATGAATGGCTGCAAGTGATCTCCAAGTAGCTGCACATAAGCATTTCCAGTCAATGTTCGGTCCAGTCGCACTAGAGGACCAAGTCCATGCCATGAAAAAACAGCCCACACCATTACGGAGCCACCACCAGCTTGAACAGTGCCTTGCTGACAGTTTGGGTCCATGGCTTCGTGGGGTCTGCGCCACACTCGAACCCTACCATCGGCTCTTACCAGCTGAAATCGTGACTCATCGGACCAGGCCACGGTTTTCCATTCATCTAGGGACCAACCGATATGCTCACGTGCCCACGAGAGTCGCTGCAAGCGATGTCGTTCTGTCAGTAAAGGCACTCGAGTCGGTCTTCTGCTGGAATAGCCCAAGAAATCCAAATTTCTCCGCACAGTTCTAGCAGACACGTCCATTGTACGTCCCACATTGATTTCTACGGTGATTTGACGCAGTGTTGCTTGTCTGTTAGAATTTACGACTCTTTGCAGACGTCGCCGGTCTCGATCTTTAAGTGCAGGCGGTCGACCACTGCGCTGTCCATGGTGGGATGTTATGCCTGAAATTTCATACTCTCGGCACACTCTTGACACAGTGGATCTGGGAATGTTGAATTCTCTAACGATTTCCGAAATGGCATGACCCATGCGTCTAGCTCCAACTAACATTCCGCGTTCAAAGTCTGTTAATTCACGTCGTGCGGTCACCATCACGTTAAAACCTCTTCACATGAATAACTTGAACAGAAATGAAAGCTCTGTAGAAGCACTGCGCATTTATACCTGTTCTATGCGATGCTACTGCCATCTGAAAATTTGCATATTGCTATCCCATGACTTTTGTCACTTCAGTGTATAATTTATATTTATTTTACCAAAACTGATCTTAATCCACTTCATTATGTTTGTTTAACACTAATTAATGTGCACAAAATATGCCTAACGGCTTTTAATGAATTTCACAGACATAATTATTTTGTGTGTATTCCACTTTATAATTTTCTGTGTCATACACATTTAAATATAAGTTAATGTCTCGTTAATGGATACATTACCGAAATAATATTTCCTACTAAAATTTTACACATTTTATCAGGTAAAACGAGCAAACCCCTTTTTTAGATATGCTCTTGCTCACTTGAAATATAAATAAATGGGGGGGGGGGGGCACTTACCCCTTCCTAGAGAGTAAGTGGGTCCCCCACGCCATTTTTTAAAGAATACGATAGGTAAAAATATTTGAAGCATTTTTTTCAGGAAATAATGGTGAACTTGTGTTTATTAATAACGTCCAAGATAAAATACGTCAACAAGTTTAAACTGTTTTGCTTTAAAACTGTTGAATAAGGCTTTGAAAACGAACTGTTCTAACCCTTCACTGCACGGTGTGCCAGATATGGCACAAACCAAATAAATCCTCATATATTCCTATGATTTTTAAATGCAGTTAAACTGAGCTTTGTGCCCCTTCTGGAACATTGCTATAACAGTTTAGTGTGATTTTTAAGCACTAGTTAGTTACACTAGTCCAGGTATTACAGTTCTTGCTTTTGAAAGAAAGAGTGTCTGCATTTCCGTTAGAAGTGTGCTTAGTCATTATTTCCTTTGTTCTAAAATTGTTTACAGACACTTAGTGGAAAATTTGTTTATACCACTTATGGCACAAAACACATTGTAGATTATTACATTTATCGGTATACAAAGCATATGCTATGTGCTTTGTGCCATATATAGAACAAACAATTAAAACATCATTTTTGGTGCAAATTTTTAAGATTTTTTTTTTTTTTTTCCTGAACTCGGGGCTATTTAAAGGTAAGATATACTTTTTTTTCATGAAAATATAAAAAATCGTGCAGTGAAGGGCTAAAAAGGGAACCCACTTATCCATACCAATCCTATATAGTATTTTATATTGACAAATTCAGCAACAGTGGTTTTGGAGTTAAAAGTTCGCTTATTTTTTTGTTAACATCACTTGAGAATGCTTTTCTGCTAATTTTTTTTAATTAAATTTTAGAACTAAAAACTAAACATTTTCGCACAACAATTTTTTTAGTATTGAATAATCTCAAAAGTTTCAATTTTTTTGAATAGTAAATGCAGAGTATCAACTAATGTTCTGGAATCTTATTTGCATGTTATATTATAGCCCCCCCCCCCCCCCACAAAATAATAATAATAATAATAAATAAATAAATATTCAAAACAAAAAAAAAAACAAACAGAGAGAGAGAGAGACAGAACATGGAACTGCCCTTGAACGGAACAGGTACCATGAATGTGAAAAGATGAACAAAAGGTTTCGGTTAAATAAAATAATCAAGACTGAACAGCAGTTACCATTTTTCAAATGGATTTTTTTTTTTTTTTTTTTTTTTTTTTTTAAGCTTAACAAACGTAACTTAGCCCAAAGGTAAACTAACAAAGTCGGAAACTAGTGAATTTTTTGATTATTCAAGTTTAATTTCTTTACTACATTGCTTAAACATAGATTTTGTACTCAATTTAAGCAAAAATAAAACCATGTTAAGAACTGTTTCTAATTGTGTTCTTTTGTGTAAACAAACTCCTGTAAGCAATGAAGAAAGGGCCTTGAACGTGTAAAATGAATTATTCCTTAAATCCTGCGTCGTTTTTAATACCAAAAAGTTGTTTCAGAACCGAAATACAGTCGAACCTGTTTATCTCGAACCTGCTTATCTCGAACTTGCTTACCTCAAAAACCTCTCTATGTCGATTTTTTCAATTTCCCTGCTTTTACAGCATAAATTTAATGCTTTTTTCTCATGTTTATCTCGAATGATTTTTTCCGAAAACTTCTGTATCTCGAATTTTGACGACTGTTAGTTTTGAATTTCATCTCCAGCCATCTTTTTCGATGGTATAACTTGGAGACAAAAATTATCTATCTGCACGATCATCCAAAGACTGTTCGTACTTAAAGGTACATGCATTAACTTGCTACCGATATAGTCATAACAATTAGTAAAACGTGGACTCACAACATGTCGTGCAGTAAAATATTCAACAATATCAATGCAAAACAATGCATTAAGCATTTAACTTCGTTCCTATTGCTTATTTTTGCAAATGTTATCGCAACCTCTGTATCTCGAAACCTCCGTACACTGTTAAAAAAAACCTGAATTTTCAGGAAGATTTTTACTGATTTTAACAGTAAATTTCCGTTTTCGTTTCAAAACAGAACTTTTCCTTGAAAAAAACGGAACTATTCCGTAAATTACCAAGTTGGAGAAACAAAAAACGGAATTTACCCGGTTTTGTGGTTGAAATATACCGAACGAGAGAGTTAGAGACAGTCTGAAGAGACTTGGCGCGTGCGCAGAAACGACGGAGTTTTCGGCAGCATAAATGATTCATAACTGAATCAAAGTGCGCAGCAAAAGTAACGCAAAGTCATCGAGAATTAATATGCATGTTTAAGCTTCTATGAAAGCGACCTGTATTATTCGCATTAGCATGGAGAAGAGGACATCTATGTCTCGTCGTTTGGATAGACAAAAAACATCACATGCGAATATTTAATCGTATTCCTCCAGACGTTATTATGTGTGCCATTTTGTTTCAATTCGAAAATGCTTCGTCGAAGAGCGTTGACTATTGTTATAGCATTCGAAGAAGAATTATTCCAGGATTCTGCGTAGTTAATCAAATTGACTGGAAAAATAATTTGGATCTTTTCATGTGATTATTCGGTATCCAGCATTTACTAGCTCAACATTTTTAAGAAGACTTTGTTTATCGCAATGGATAGAATCAAAATGGGCAACAAAAGGGCGTGTTAGTATATTTTAAAATCTACTCGCTCTATTGTTGCCTTTTCTGAGCAACATTTATTTTAAATTGGAGGTAAGAATTTTTATTTTTGTTACTGCTATTTTTATTTTAATCTGAGTCCAGACTTAACAGTTAGTTATTTCATGATGTAAATCAATTGTGCATTTTAGGAGTTGCATGTATAAACTTACTGGTGCTGAGGGTTAGTAACATTTAGTGAAATGATTTTTGTAATTTTATATCAAGATTTAAAAGCTTAGTTTCAAAACTTAGCTTTTTTACTTTATGACTTTACTTCGTTAATGTGTCGAAATTAATGTTGTCAAAACTACGAAAATGATTGTCAATTTGACGATACTAGGATAAAGAAATATTTCGCTACATTTGACTAAATTCATCCCCAAAAAATGACGAAATGTTCGCTCGGAGTATATTCTTGGAAGTGATTTCATCAAAAACAAAGAAAATTCGTTAATTTTGAGAGTGCATTTCTGAAAGTGTTGATCACTATGAACACCATAACGTAAATATATATGAAAATAGAGGAAATCAGTAACAATACAGGATTTTTTTTTTTAAGGAACCACGAATGTTTCAAATTCAGAAAGGAAAAAAAGAACTTTCGGAAGAACTTAATTTTTATTCAAACATAAGAGAAAATATTTTTATAAGAATGCACCTTGTTAATACTTTTTAATTTTTTGAAGTTATGCGCTCAGAAATACTATGCATTGATCATTCCATCTTCAAAATATTTGAGTATTTTATGCGAGATTGACGTAATCTTTTCAAAAAAATGTTATTTTAATGAACTAAAATTTTTAATGAAAAAAAAAAGCCAATTCTTGTATTGCTTTAGTATTTTTTTTAAAGGCAAGATGTTTAAAAGTTTGAAGTATATGAGCGGATATTTTCAAACTTTTTCTAAAAAACAAAATTCGTAAGAGTTTTAAGTTTACATTTTTGCTCATCATTTTGTCTTATATATATAATTTTCCGGTGAGCTAGTTTACGCTCCTTTTTTAATTGCTCTATTTTTCTGTTTCTCATTTTCCCATATTTTAATCACCCACATTTTTACGTTATAGGCTTATACCTATACGCTTATACTTATATATGCAAGATGGAAAATTATTGAAATTTTACAAAATAAACAAGCGCTTTTATAGCAGCTTAATATTAATAGCAAATTATATATGAAAGTTTAATAAATTAGTCCTTTAAGTGGCGCAAAATGTGTAGATTGGAAAAAACAACAAATGAACAAATTGAAATTTTAAGAAACTTTAGAGAAACATTTGAAAATTTACGAAACAATATAAACATATAAAAAGAACAAACGAAAAAGATAAGGCAGCACATTTCCCATGTTTGTTCTTTTTATATGTTTATATTGTTTCGCAAATTTTCAAATGTTTCTTAAAATTTCAATTTGTTCATTTGTTGTTCTACACAATCTACGTATTTTGCGACGCTTAAAGGACTAATTTATTGAACTTCCATAGATAATTTGCTATTGATATTAAGCTGCTATAAAAGCGCTTCTTAATTTGCAAAATTTAAATAATTTTCCATCTTGCATGTATACATATAAGTCAAAGCGTATAGGTATAAGCCTATAACGTATAAGCGGGGATAATAAGAACCGAAAAAATGAAGAACGGAGAATTACGAAACGAAAAAATGCCTAACGGAAAAATGACGAACGCTCCGTTCGTCATTTTTCGTGAAATCACGGAAATATAATTAACGAAACGGAAACACTCCGGCAACTCAGCTGCCGTATATTTTTTCGTTATTTTCAGGAAATTTTTTTAACAGTGTATCTCGATTTTTTCTTCTGTCCCGTGAAATTCGAGATAGACAGGTTTGACTATATAAAAGCTCATGGAATATTGGTCAGTTCTACAAAACATCTGCTACCATTTTATACTGCATAACAGCTCAAATTTCTTTAAAAAGTTATAATTTTACAATAATGACAATTATTTTTGCTTAAAAAATCAAATATGTTTGTTTTCATTAGCAGCAGAATTTTGCTCATTACCCTTTTAGATAATTTATTTTTAATTAAATACATATGCTGTCACATGCAGGACGCTTGTGCAATCAAAATTGTTCTGAAATTCAAGTTTCTTTTTTCAAGCATACGTTGTAATTTCTTTCAAAATTTTAACTTTTAGTTTTTTTACCCTTCTGTTTGGGAGTTCTTATTTTAGTAAAGAAAGAGCTATTAATAAAAAAAAAAACGAATTTCAATAATGATGAAACTTATTTTAGTACATTATAGCGCTATAGGTGAGATTAGAAAATATTCAATTTTATGGTTTAAAATGCATAAATAAAAATGTTAATGAAACTTTTCAGCTAATTATTGTTATGGACTCTACAATTATAACTTTCACAACCTACAACTTTTCAAGAAGGTACTTTTTGATTAAAATCATTAGAGCTGTATTAGAGATGAGGCTTTACTGCATTTGTCCCAAGTGCCAGTTTTCGATTTAAAATCAATCTGAGGCACTACTGGGCAAAAATTGTATGTAGAGTCCGTAACAACGAAAATTGAATTTTTGATGTTTCAGGTGCAATATCATGCACAACATGAAGTAAGTAAAGAAAAATATATGAGATTCATGTCCTTGACGTATTACAGGGTGTATCTTAGTTATTGGCAACAACAAAGCTTTCATTTTGTTTTCAAAGCATTATAAAATTATGAACTGCTGCAACAATTGCAAACCACTGAAAAAAAAGAAAGAAAAGAAAAAGGAAAGAAACAAATATCAACAGCAGGTTGAGAAGTTAGACTTCTTTTTCTGCTGTTAGGCAAGCCGACTTGCACAGTTCACCATAAGTCTTCCCTTTCCTTCAATTTCTCGTACATACCAATAACAAAAATGAAAGCAAAACATGGACGAAACTCGAGAGCCGAACGAGTACCTTTTCGTTGCATCATAGGAAGGAAAAAGTATTAAACCCGCATCTCTCTCAAACGCTCCAAGGAAGAGAAATGGCGCTCTGCGCATCAGCTTACGAAGACGAAATCAGATAGGAAAAAAAGAGGAGAAATGAGTTCCCACCAATCGGAAAACGGCAATTTGGGAAACGATCGAACCGTCATCCAATAGAACCTTCTCGGAATGCATTTTTTAAAAATAAAAAGGATATTATGACGCATTCAGAGTATACGGGAATAAGGAGATTTTTTTTTCTAAGCGTCTTTCGAAATCAAATGGTGAAATTTTCCACAACGATTGAAGATGGGGAGAACTTATACATACGGCCAAATTGACGATATTCAGCGTCTTTAAGAAAAAAAGGATTCATTTCACATTAGCGCAATACTGCGTTTCTTCATTTTACGGAAAGAACAAACATGGTATCAGGAAAAATTTATAGTGAATTTCAACAGGTAAACACTACGCACCTTTCCGAAAAACTCAACATTATGAGTTGTCTTCGTAAACAGTCTTTAATACGGCATTCATCGACACAAAGAAGTCGTAAAAAAATCCTCAAGTTTACTGATTATTCGATCTATTGATTAAAACGTGTCAGGGAAGAAGTAAAGTTAAAGTTTGATTAAAAATATATATTAATACCTTTGCAAATACTTTATGTATTTTACTTAATTTTATAATATAACGCAGACAAACTATGGTTGGGGTAAACGTAACGAATTTTCGCAATGTTAAATTTAAATACAAAATTTTCCTCTCCAGCAGAAAAAAAAATTGAACAAGGGAAAAAATAAATAGGTAGGATTCATTTGCTAATTTCATTTGTTTTGCAGGAGCTAGAATTTAGGGTGGGGTGGTTGGCGAGATCCTCGACGAATATTTTACAGATCCTCATCTTGAAAACAGTCACGTTTCCCGTATTTTTGATGGAACAAAAGCAAGCTATTGTTAAGAATTTAGGTGAAATTGTGGAAACATTTCACAACATGCAAGACATCAAGTGCAAAGTTTTAGAATGTGAGAACATTTTTTTGTTTAGGTTAAACTATAGGTCAGGTTTTTCTGGTGCGTCAAACAATTCTATGAACTAAATTAAGGGTTTACAGTACCTTTCTAACAAATTTCTTTAATTAAAGTGAAAGAGTTAATTCTTTGAAATATTTGTTTCTGCACTTGTTTAACAATCAATAATTTATTTTCAAACATTAAAAATTTTGAAAACTTTTTTTGAAAATTTGAAAAATGTAAGAAAATTTCAATTTTTTAAAAACCCTAAGGCTTTTTTGTTTCTGCACTGATTTCAAAATTTCTTTTTGCAAAATGATCACAAGGATTACCTCAACAAATCTGTGCATTCATTTCCTTATATTTTGATTAGAAAATATTTTGAAATTTTATGTAAAAAATTCTTAGAAAATTTTGTTCTTCGAGGTTTAACAAACTCTAAATTTTTTTGTAATTTATAAAACGCTTATTAAATGCAGTTTTGTTAAATATATTATCCTGAGTGCAAAAAATATTGCTTCAAAGTTATATCTTGAATAGAAAAAAATCCTTAGCATTTCCAGTAATCTACTTATATTAAAAACTGAGTATCTTTCTTTCTAACTATCTTTCTATGTCACGCTTCTTTCTCCTGAACGCCAATGACCTGAAAGTCGAACCAGGTACCGATAGATAGGTAATTTTTCAAGCTTCTTTAGTTTCAATTGATATAATTATACGATTTTAATGAGCGAAGATATCAATTAATAAGTAGTCAAGTTTAAAGCGATTAAGCCTAAAAATGATTAAACTTCCAAGACATTTATTTCTTACCGTTGCCATTTTGAATAAAAACGTTAATTAAATTATTGAACTGTTTAAAACTCCAAGATATTTATTTCTTTCCGTTGCGATTTTAAATTAAAACGTTAATTAAATTGAAATTTTTAAAATGAAAAAGTATTATTTTTTTCCATTGTCATTTTGAATACGTGTTATAACAAAGTTCTAACAATTGTTTTTATTCTAATTATAAATGACATATTTTTTCTCTGGTACCATTTTGAAAATGTGTTTTTAAATAAAATTGCAATGGCTGTTTTTAGAAGGGACTTTTTTTGGCTGCGATCCAAATATTAAAAGAACTTTTTCGTTCAGAATTTTGCAATTAATTTTACAGGAAGAAAGCGCTTTGGAAATAATTATTTTTGGAAAGGAATTTTATTTGTTATTTAGGGAGAATGCTAAGTATGCGCTACTTGACATCGTCTTTATTTTTGGGGAAGCATGTGCAAATAATTCGATTGAATCTTGGATGCAGGAAAGCTTTTTAGCGAGCCGCTTTAGCGGGGAGTAGTTTATTAAACTTTTCCTTGGTACTTTAAAGGCGAGCCGCCTTGGCGGCGAGTAGTTTATTGAAACTTTCCTCGCTACTGTGAAGGCGAGCCGCCTTGGTGGCGAGTAGTTTTCTCAAACTGCCTTCACTACATTATAGCCCGTGCAACGCCGGGCCACGCAGCTAGTAGAAACACTAAAAACTGATCACCGAGAAAAAGCACTTTAAACTTTGGCTTTTCCGTCAGAACACATAGCATGCATGCCCTAAAGTCACTCATAACTTTTAATAAGGATGCGCCGATAAGCAAATTGGCCGAATACCGATTAATCGGCAATTAATAATCGGCCGATTAATCGGCTGAGCCGATTAATGATGAGGATGATTGTTTTCAATTTTACCATCATTGTTTTTTCTCTCTTACACAGTTCGAAGTTAGAAATAATAAGTAATTTATTTCCGAGAGAAGATTTTTTCCATTTTCATAGTTTTCACGAAGTAATTTCAATATTTTATCAAATATCTTAGAACCAATTTTCATATTATTGTCAATAATAGTATTGACACATTGTTAGAGCTATTTCAATTGGAAAAGAAAATAAAAAAAGGGGGAGGGGGAGTCTGTGGTGAGTAGTCCAATTCAGGGGTACTTTTAATTCATACTTTTTAATAACTAGTCGCCTTTAATTCAATACTTTTATTGTTTGAAAATTAGAGGTTAACTATAAGCACTGTGCTAAAGGTCATATCACACGAGAGAAAATTAAAAGCAATCGTATCTGTATCGGCAACCGTAAGCGGAAATTCTCCGGCAGGAGATTGCCTATAGGGTTGCTAACGGTTGCTCATACGGTTGCTCGCGTTTCTTTTGGAAGAGGGCTCTATTTTCTGCTTTATCCTTCTGCGTGCGTCAGAACGTTCATCGTTTTTCTACGAGATAGCCAGATATTTGCACCGCGTGATCGAAGCTCGTTTTCGGCATTTATGAATGAATTTAAAAAAAAAAAAAGACACAATGCAGCTTTAATTGTTGGTGCCATTATGAAACGGAGGAAGAGGAAGAAACAATGGTCAAGGTCATGGCTACTCGGAAGAATTCAACTTATGAACTTGGATGCTTCGATAAATATGATTGGCATTTTCAGTGTTTATTTCAGGCATCTCTTCGGGGGGGGGGGGGGGCCCGGAGGAAAACTCAGTTTGCCCTAACATACAAAAATAAATTAATTACAGTAAAAAAAATAAAAAAATAGGCAAGTAAATATTTAACTAATAAATATAAAAGTATTAACGAAAATTTTAAAACATTCATCATGGGGAAGGGAGGGAGGGGGCATCAAAGGTGGCCTTCAATTGCCTTCTAGAATATCAATTTTGGAAAACTGCCGGGGAGGGGTTGTATTTGAACCCCCTTCTTTTTCCCCTTGAAGTCATTAAAAATCGCCTACAGTTTTCTTTTTCTTTCGGTGGGGGGGGGGGGGGGGGTGACTTCCAAGAAGAGTGCTGAGCTGCATCATTTTTTATAATGTTATAAAATATAGTCTACAAATACGTTTTTAGAATATCAATTTTTAAATTATTTGTAAACTCCATCCGTTTACACAACGTCGTCAAAGATATGGTTTGAAATTGCCTAATCATGACTTCATTTTCGAACGTGTTTTAGAAGAGAATATCAAATCGCATTCTTTTTCCTCTACTATTACCAAAGGTTGTCGATAATTGCATTTTTGTACCTAAACTTTCAAAGCTTCCTCGGGGCGGGGGGGGGGGGCATCCGACCCCAATTCTTGTCTATTTTTTCTCAAACATGGCTTATAATTGCATTTTCTGGTATTTCAATTTTGGAAAATTCTGGGGGGGGGGGGTCTGTGGACCCTTTCCCTTCCCCTAACATCCAAAGTTGGTTTCAAGTCCTAGTTTCATCCCTGGTGTGAAGTCAATTATTAAGGCAAATTTACAAATTGATATTTCAAAATGTTAAAGTTTATATTGAGAGAATGTAGTTTTCAATTTATTTCAGAGGGAAGAGAGGTGGTCCACACCACTCTCCCTTGGCAACTGCGGATCTAGCTTCTGGTTTTGTGGGAGGTCATTTTTGAAAAGTTGGGGGGGGGGGGATGCAATTTTAGGGCTCAAATGGGGAGTGGGCAAATTTATCGAAAAAAAGTCCCCGAAATGCAATTTTAAGCCACCCCCATGATCCCTCCCCTCCGGATTCTCCAAGTGCCCCCCCCCCCCCGGAGCAAAACGTCTGAAAGAAACACTGGTCATTTTTCTAGCTATTTCCTCATACGAAAATCTTTTTAACGTTCGCAACTTGTACGCAGGCGAGTGCAGGTTCCATAAATGATCTTTCATTCGCGCTTCGTTGATTAAAAATTCTGTAATTTCAGAGCTCCACTCTACATCAACATTCACCGCCATGTGGTCGCCATCTTCACAAATGTTTCACGCCACTTCGTAGCGAAGGGGTTGCTGACGTCACAAAATTCCAGCTCCCTGATTGGTTCTTCCGTAAGTTGCCTAAAATTAGAAGCAATTTTTTCCCTGGGCAGAGAAAAAATTGCCTCTATAAGGAGCAACTGCCATTTCCTTTTCACACGAGGGTTTTAGAGCAATTGTTGGTGGAAACAGGTGGAAAAACAGGTTTCAGATGATAGAGTTGACGATTGCTTTTGCGGTTACGTTCGCCTGTAATTTCTATCGTGTGATATGGCCTTAAGAGAAAACTATCGTCACATGAAAAATATTGTCTATGTATATTTATTCAAAGTAGGATATATAATTAAAAAAAAAAAACTTAATATCTACTGTTAGGATTATTACTACTGTTAATAACATTATTCATCATTGTTTCTTAATAAAGGTATAATATTTGAAAAATATTTTTCCCGTCGATTAATCGGCCCGATTTTGCCGATTATTAATAATAGGCAAAGTGGCCGATTATGGCCGACTAATCGGTGCATCCCTAACTTTTAAAATAATTTAGCTAGAACAATGCTATTTTTTTCTGAGTATTTTAAATAACTTTTACTTTTGAAATAAGCAATAAAAATTTTTTTGGTCTTTTGGTCATTTTTGAGGTACTGTAACCCATTAAATAAAATTTATATTCAGAGGCACTCAGAAAGTTCGTTCGAAGCATGAACTGCACCTCAACGACACTGAAATGCGTACGCTGCTCACAATCAAGCAAAAGAATGATAAAAGAAAGTGCAATTGTGCAAAAACGAACTTCCGCAGCAGAAAAACTCCATCTGGCAAGTCATCACTGATAAGACAGCCCACAGATTTGATGAAAGGGAATTCTAGCATTTATTATTTGTAAATTAAGTTACGCATGAAGCACTTTTAAGCTTTTTTCAAGATCATATAAGATAAATAAACAAACGCAACAATTAAACCAGGAATAGATTGCTGCAACCTCGAGACATTGACAAATCGGATAAATATCACGTTCGTTCGGGAAGAATAAGAAAAGAATTGATTGATCCGGAAAATTGCTTTAATTTTAAAGTGTTAAAAACACTTCTTCCAACTTATTTCGATTCATATGAAAAAGACAACCTATTTATTCAAGAAAACTTCAATTATCCGAATGACACTCTCCTGGACTGTCCGAATCTTTTTTTACAAATGCTAAGTATTTAAAAATTTCATATCAGCGTCCCACAAATTAAATAAGTACTAGTACATTGTTAATACTCAAAGGGATAAAATAACATATTTTTTTTTGTTTTGATCTATTTAATTAACTAATCAAATTACAGCAATTCAAGTTTGATCCCAGGGTTTTCATGTAACTCTCCCAGCCTAATTACAGGATTCGAAAGTATCATGATATTTTCGAAAATATCCGATATTTTCAATAGGAACAAACTTAAGTCTTTACCCCTAAATCAGTGGCGTAGCTAACAAGGGTGTCACCCGGAGCGGTAATTTGTGGTGACACCCTCCCCCCCAACCAACAAACCACAAAAAATAAATAAAAAAATAAAACAAAGAAAAAAGTTTTCGCAAAAAATGAAATCAATACAACATCCATAAGCAACTTATGATTTTTTATGTCGTAACGAAAATTTAAGTTTATTTAAGGTAAAAGCAGTGCGTATAATGAAATTTTAAGGTCAAAAAATTGCTGACATAAATTGACAGATGAAGAGCGAAAGAGGTAAAAAGATAACGCATTATCACTTGCTGACACCGACTTTCTGTATTGCTTTTGATCATGTTCTGATCCACTGACAAGCACAAACACAATAAAATGAAAACTAGTTAATCGTTAAAAAATGTATTAAACTCTTTCGTAGAAATGGTGTATAAATTCAGAAATCTGGTGACAAGAGTGTAACATCCTAGCTTTTAGGTCACTTCCTACTTTTACTTAATTAGAAGTAAAATTAATTGAAGCTGTGCAAGGAATTCAAAATTGCACTAGTTATATGTAAATAAACATATAATTCATAACTGAACTAGAGAATTTTTTTAAACTCTTAAATTCATTTGAGAGTTACCCCAGCAGGGTGTCACTTACGGGGTGTAACGCGAACAACCTCTCCGCTCCCCAAAGTGATGCTACAGAATTTGATGAATTATGCATGGCTTAAATATTAGGTGAAATTTCAGTAACGATGCGTTTATATTTTTCAAAGTTGTTAAATACATTTTGGGGGTCACACGCCGAAGGGTATCATGTGGTACAAACTAAATTGATTTTTTGTAACCACCTTATTAAGTATTCAAGTTATTATACTTTTAAATTAAATTAATTCTTTAGTTTATTTATTGGTTTTTTCAATTTCGTGTTATATTTTCCATTACCTATCTTTACTTTTTCGAAACAAAATTAAAATGAGTAAAGTTGTGATAATACATAAATTTAAAAAAAAAAAATGAGTCAATTATTGAGTTCAATTGCCAGACGCACTCTAGCAACAAATAAAAGAGCGCAATTTCTTTCATGAAAAGTTTTATCTTGTTGTGAAAAAAATCTCAGCATGCCCTTGAAATCACATTTTTGCATCTATGTAAACATAACATGAGCAATAAAAAATAATATATTTAAAGCATGAAAATAAAACCTGCTAGTTAATAGCTAAAAATACACTAACAGTTTAAGGGCAAATAACTTGATGCCAGTCAACGGGAAAATTATAATTTTTTGCTCATAAATATATGAAAAGCTACTATCTTGATAAAAAGTTCACAAGAACAATGAGCCACAACACTGAGAATCATGTCTCATTCTTAAACTGACAGAACATTCATACAAAAGGTGGGGAAATATCAACATGTAAAGGGAAAAAAAAGATGTTGACGTCGAATTCGGTTTTCCGCTTTAACATGAGCTTGCAACAAAGTCTAAAGTATATTACTAAAACGTAACTTTGGTTCAGGCCCGTCATTTCGAATTTTTCCCAAGAGTTAGCAAAAGGATGACACAAAGTGTAAATTACACCAAACACAGCAAAAACGACGCCCATACAAAAACTGAAAACAGGATTCAACGTTTTCGGTCGGGCTAGTGATAAAAACGTACCAAACGGGATAACGTAAACCGGGGGCGAAGTTGAAAATACATGACTATTGTTTGAAAATTGACTATCATCCAATGAACTAATGGTCATTTTTACTTTTTCGTCTTCCGCGGATGGTGCTTTGCGAACAGGAAAATTTTCCCTCCTTAAGAGCAAGAATCTGAGAAACTGTCACGCCTAGCATTATGAGGTGATTCATGACCTCTCAGATTTTCTCCCAAAAATTACCAAATGTTTATTATCTTATTGAAAGACCAAATCCTGAATGTTTTGCTCTAAAGTTGAGTTGTTTAGTTTTTATGGATCCCTAAAGTTGAAGGTGCGGCATCAAAAATTAAGCGGATTTTCAAGACATGGAAATTGTTGTGAGCCAAAACTCTTACCAGGAACTGTTTAACTCCAATTTTCTTTTTGTATATGGAATATAGAAGGTTGAAACTTTACAAACTGAATGTTAAATTTGTGCTGAGTTGTTGCCGTAAGGTCAGTGAAGGCCCTCAAAACAGGGCATTTTTGACGTTTTTTAGCGTTTTTGAGGTCCAAAAACAGCTTGTACATTTCAGTTGGCACGGCAAAAATAGTGTCGTTTGAAAGACCAGTGTAAGCACTTTAAAATAATGTATAAATAACCGAGGAAAGTTCAACGTGCTTTTAGTTGCGTAAGGCCGAAATATGAAAAATGTCATATTTTACCGATATTCAAACGGTCATAACTTCCTCTGCCAACAACATATTGAAATATTTTTTTCGCCAATGTCATGCTCTATTCTTTGTCTTAACAGAACAGTTGAGTCCTTTGAGGCGAAATGTGAAAAATTTTTTTACAAAAAATGCACAGAAAAAAATAAATTTTTTGTAAAAAAATTTTTCACATTTCGCCTCAAAGGACTCAACTGTTCTGTTAAGACAAAGAATAGAGTATGACATTGGCGAAAAAAATATTTCAATATGTTGTTGGCAGAGGAAGTTATGACCGTTTGAATATCGGTAAAATATGACATTTTTCATATTTCGGCCTTACGCAACTAAAAGCACGTTGAACTTTCCTCGGTTATTTATACATTATTTTAAAGTGCTTACACTGGTCTTTCAAACGACACTATTTTTGCCGTGCCAACTGAAATGTACAAGCTGTTTTTGGACCTCAAAAACGCTAAAAAACGTCAAAAATGCCCTGTTTTGAGGGCCTTCACTGACCTTACGGCAACAACTCAGCACAAATTTAACATTCAGTTTGTAAAGTTTCAACCTTCTATATTCCATATACAAAAAGAAAATTGGAGTTAAACAGTTCCTGGTAAGAGTTTTGGCTCACAACAATTTCCATGTCTTGAAAATCCGCTTAATTTTTGATGCCGCACCTTCAACTTTAGGGATCCATAAAAACTAAACAACTCAACTTTAGAGCAAAACATTCTGGATTTGGTCTTTCAATAAGATAATAAACATTTGGTAATTTTTTGGAAAAAATCTCAGAGGTCATGAATCACAGGCGTGACACTCTCTCAGATTCTTGCTCTTAAATATCCAAGTTCGGCAGATTGCAGATAACATGCAACGAATCGCAGTTTGGCGTGCGAAGCTTGGGCCATTGGAGATATTTTTTGCGGTTGGTTTCAGAGCTCTTTCTTAAGATTAAAGTTATCAAACTCTAACAATTCAGAGTTCAGCAGAAGAAGAGCTTTTTAAAACGACAAAAGAGGACGAAACCAGCGAGAATACGGATATCGATGACACACTACCAAAATCTTTCCCCTTGAAAATTCTGAGCCATTCTTGACAATGAATGGCAAATCATTTTCCTGATTTGTTGGTGAAGATAGATCCCGTAATTGAAATGACTCGATTAATCGTGTATACGTTTATGCGCTCAAGGCAGGGGCGGCTAATAAGGGGGGCAAGAGGGGGCGCCTCCAGATATTATTCGCAGAATGTTAAAAACTGGAAAATTCAATTAATGTATAGCACAAATCAAAGATCACGTTCAAAAGGAAGTAAAACAGCTCATTCATTTTAACAAAAATTGATAAAGCTCTTCCTTAAACATATTCTTAAGATTATTTCTAATAAGTGAGGATGCTGAAAAAAAAAATTTCTGAAACAAGTATAACGGGACAAGAAAGTATTTTCAATTTAAGCTGTTTGGGAAATAGCACAAGACACTGGTAATCGATGGAAAGAAAACTCTTCTTTATGACTCCAAATATTGCAGTGTATAACTTGACTGAAAGTTAAAAACTAATTACTAATCAAAACATTTTGCGTGGCAACTAATTACAAAATAATTTTTCGCTTTGGTCTTAAAAATTTAAATTGTTTCGTAACTCCGATTTTTCTAAATATTAAATCCATTTTAAGATGTTTTTCCCTTCAAAAATGTGTATTTTGATAAATACTGAGGTACTTCATATCTAAAAAACTCGCCCCCTCAAACGAAATGCTGAAATGCCGCCCCTGGCTCAAGGAAGAACTAACTACAGAGAAAAATGATTTATGTCTACCAAAAGATTATCGCAACCAACTCATATTTATAAACACCAAGCTAATTCACGTGTTCTTTGCTTGTAGTGGATTACAAGTTTGGGGGTCCCTTTACCTATGATGCTGTTAAAAATTCAGGAAACTTTTATGGTAAATATTACCGCCATTTTACCCCACGCTATGGGGGAAAATGAGTCATTGACAACACATTTTGTAACTTATTTATCAGTGTCAAGATTTTGTTTTTTCCGAGATATTTACTTGAAATGTTACGAGGAAGAGTCATTTGCATATCCTAAGCAGTTCATTGAATTAATATATTTTTCGCTGTCAAAGCACGAATGTAAAATTGCTCTTTTTTGTCCAATTTTACCCCACCTGGTCCAACTAATTCGTCCCAAACAATAACAAAAAATCACGCAAAATACACCCGCGGTTTATTCATTGAATTAAATAAAATAGAACCAAAAAAAAACCATCTCTGTGTTCTCTGATTAACGAAAGAAAAGCGTTTTACAAAATAGCAAAAAATAATTACGGAATTAAAATGCACACAAATATTTAGCGAAAAATTTAAAAAAACAAAGGGAAGGTCCGGTGGGAAAGATTGAGAAAGTAAAAAATGAAATCCTTAAATGTAAAAAATTGCAAGCAACTCATATCTCTGAAGAAGACTTGGATCATGTGGCCATGCGGGAATGATATTATAGTCATGTCACTGAGGAAAGATCACCAATCTTTTTCGGCAATGCATAAAGCTTGTGTCGTGTTCTGCATGCAAAAAAAAAAAAAAAAAAGTACAACCACAACTTATAAAACTATTGCATAATTTTAAAAACTTTTTTTTCTGAAGACGTCGCTAAGTTTTCCCTATTATAGACTTAAAGTTGAGAAAAGTGACTTTTATAATTTTTGGGGGATGATTTTAAAACAAAATCAAATCCAGAAAAAAAAAATAAGGATTTCTTTAAAAAATTCATTAAAAATACAGAAAACGCTCGATTTTACGAAATTTTTGGTAAATAAATCGGAGGCTTTCTGAAATTCCAGAAGTCGGAGCTTAGTGTGTCATTTTCCATTGACTCCGCAGCCCTGCTGAAGCAAATCTCTAGCGGTAGTAGATACATAATGAGCTGAATCATGGCCGTATTAATGTAGGACCGTAACCAAACTATTGTTTCGGGGAGGGTTTCACCAATATATTTCTCGGGAAATATATATGATAAATAAAATTTTATTTCATGTTCTATATTTTATTGCTTTTTGTCACAGTAGATGTTTATAGGGCATTAACATGAAAAATAAAATAAGATATCTTTCCTATGACGGAAAAAATTCTGATGTGTACAAAGCATCTTCGCACCAGTTAAAAAGGTGAATTGCTGTGCATGAAATTATGTTTACAAAAACAACAATAAAGGTAAATACTACAAATAAATCAATTAATTTTTACTATCAATCAATAAATTTCATTTTTCAAATGAAATTGAAAAAATTCAAATAGCAATAATGTTATTTTTCAGCAAAAAAGGGTCTAAAAAAGCATTTTTTGGAACAGTTTTGAAAATTTTCGGAGGGGGTTTGAACCTTAAAAACCCATCCCTTAAATGCGGCTCCGATTTAAGGGGTGGGTTTTTAGGGTAAAAACCCCTCCGAAAATTTTCAAAATTCTTCCAAAAAATACTTTTTACTCACTTTGTTTGCAAAAAAAAATTACTTTATTTTAAATGTTACTTATTTTTCTACTTCATTTGAAAAATGAAATTTTATCATTATTGAAAACTTGCATAAATTAAGTGTTTTATCTCCAATATTTACTGTAGTTATTGCAAACGTCATTTCTTACATAACAAAATACCTTTTTCCTTCGGATTTTGAATAGTAACAAAAAAGAATAACATTTTTCAAATTTGGAAGTGTCAAACTCTATATTTAAAGCATTTTATAACTATCATTAAATAGAAATTCCAGAAGTGTTACTTCGAATGTGCGTATATGAGTTGATGCATCTATCTTTTTGAGGGATTAACAAACATCCAATATTTAACAGAGCGAAGCTATGTAGTGTACACATCAGATTTTTTTCCTTCATTGAAAAGTTAAATCACGTTTTTGCATTTTCCATGTCAATGTCCTTTAAGCATCTATTTTGGCAAAACGTAATAAAATAAAGATCATGAAATCAAATTGTATTGTTCATATAGATTTCACGAAAAAAGTATTTGGCAGATCCCTTCCCGAAAAAGTCTCGTTACGGCCATAGCTGAACAAACAATAAAAATTGCATTCATAATAAGTACTTGATGGAATGGGAAGGGAAGCACAGTTTCGTTTTAGTACTTTCACATCATCTGTGAAAGAGAACAATTAGAATTTACAGACACGTGGGTTTGAAATCTCCATACGCATTCCAACTCAACAACCAGTTGGCTGTGCCCGAGGTAATCTTCAGAAAGAAACTTGTCTGGCAACAAGCCCGAAGGATATATAGTTGGGGAATCAACACGGACATGAGCTGAATGCATAATTTTTGAAAACATCGGCGAAAAACCGGTCGATGCGACTTTAATCCGCAAGACAGGTAAGTATCAAGATGAGACAAGTAGCGAAGGCCAGTCTTACTTCTTAGCTACATTCTTCATCCAATCGTTCGTGATGGGAAAGTTCATTTTTTAACGCACAGCTATTTCTGCAACAGTATTAATAAAATTATTTTCAGTTGAAGAATACTACGAAGATAATTTAAATGAGTGTGAACGTGAAAGCTAACACGGAAAATATACTAAATTGAGCAGATTTATAAACCAAGATTGAGGTTCCAGAGACACTGATATGACAAGATCGAATCTCGAAACTGAATTCTGGAAACTGGATAAAATACATAAATTTCCCTCAGATCAACAAGATTTTTTTTTTTTTTTTGAAAAACCAAACCAGCAAAATTATTTGGCAAAACCTGTTTTTATGATGCGCCATAAAAATAAGAAAATATGCGAGAAAAGTGAAATTCTACGTAAACTATAACTTGAATGAAAAGAAAAAAATTAATTTTTTCCTAAAAAACATGTTATCGGAAAACTTTAAAACTAGTTCAGATCAATGTCCACCTTTCCAACGAATCCAAGAAAAGCTGGAATAGTGTGATCGTAATTCTTAACAAGAGGTTCTGTCAAGAACTAAACGAGCCTACTTTCCAGTACATCGACACCGGCATTCTAGCATCTGATCAATATTCTCTTGATTATCTGAGACTGAAAATTATGTCAAACATACCTTTTTAGCACTTAAAGCTGATTTCTAAATGCAAAATATACCAATCTCATCAGATGAAATAGACACGTAAAAAGTAAATAAACGAGTAAATAAAGTTTTGTCGCACCTTTTAAAGAATGTAACTAACTGTTATAGTTCTTCCGTAGAAAAATTCCTCAATCGTTTTCAAAAAATAAATAAATAAATAAAAGTACAAAGAACATCAAAACACATTTTATCAAAGAAAGAAAAAAAAAACTCGTTCATTAATAAAATGTCTCGAATTTCATTTTTAATCCGTTGCCAGTTGTTAAATATAAATAAATAAAATGCTCACGTGAATGAAAAATTTTTAAAAAAAAAAATCGTCTACCAAAATAAAAAATAAATTAAACAAAACAAATAAATAAATAAACAAAAAATCGTCTATACAGTCATTTAGTTTTTTTTTTTTTTTTCTGAACCTGGATTTCCCCCATGTTTGCGGAGTCGGAATCAGAGTCCTCACAGAAGATTATTCAGAAAAGTACTTTACAAACATTATTTATCAAAACCATTTTCTTACAAAGTTAGTTTGAAGGAAATCCGACTTTAAGCTCAGGATCAACATTCAACTTAAATTTCCCCGAAGGCGCTAACGTTAAGTTTTTTTTCTGAACGGTTCAACGTTGAACGAAAAATGGTTCAAATCAAAAAGAGCAATATGGGAATAAGCCTCTCCGAGATCTTTCGAACAAAATAAAGTTCATTCAATTCGGACGGTTCACTTAAAAGTTATTAGGTGGGGAAAGGTTGCTTGAACGGTGTAATGTTGAACAAAAAAATGCTCAAATTGAAAATTTAAATATGGTAATGAAGTATCCTTATTGAGATCCTTCGAACAAAAACAACATTTGTTTAAATCGGACAGTTCACTCAAAAGTCGTTAGGGGTGACAACTTGTTTGAACGGTTCAATGTTGAACGAAAAATTGTTCAAATCGAAAATGTAGATGCGGAAATGAAATATCCTTGATAAGATCTTTCGAACAATAAAAAGTTTGTTCAAATCGGACTGTTCCCTAAAAAGTTAGTATCACGGGACAGGTTGTTTGAACGGCTCAAAGTTGAACCAAAAATGGTTCAAATCGAAAAATCAAACATGGGAATGAGCTGTACTAGCCGAGATCTTTCGAACAAAAAAAAAATTTTTCAAATCGGATTGTTCATTCAAAAGTTATTAGGGGGGGGGACAGACGCCCCCATCTCAATACCCTACTTTCCAATTTTTTCAATATTTATTTCACTTTTTTATTTATTTATTTATTTATTTTTTTTTTTATTTTTTTTTTTTTTTGACTTTTTTTTTTGGACTTGTCGATATTTTTTAGATGCATTAAAGCCACTTCTAATGCTTTTTTTCGTCTTTCTTTTATTTTTAACGTAAAGTAGGCTTAAAAATGTATTTTGTTTTATCAATTTTAACCATCTGCTTTTCATCGCTGTCCATGTGGATCGTTGAATACGCATGACATCATAAAAACACTTTAGCTGAGGAACCCCCTCCCCCCCTGTGGGCTCCCTTGCATTACAGAAATGAAGACCCCCCCCCCCTTCCGCGAGTGGCCAGTTACAGAATTACATGTAAAATGGACGTGATAACACGTCTAGAATCGTCAGTCAGTTATGAAACGAAGAATCGGTGCATGTAACTTTTTTTCTATTTGAGATAGAATCTTGGTTCTTCGACTACAGGTCGAGATAAAGCTGGGGTTAAAAACATTGTTCTATCTTAGTGGTTCTCAACCTTTTCACGGCTAACGCCCCCTTTAGGAGAGAAAATTTTTCCAACGCCCCCCTTTATGTTAAAAGTGAGGGAGTTTGCAAAAAGAGTAAAAATTTAAAATAATTTCCTTCCGGAATTTTACAAAACGGTTAAACAACATATATTTTTCCTCGGTAAACATTATTATATATAGAATTAAAATGACGAATTTAGAAATAAAAAAAAAATCAAGGCTTAAAAAATATTCTACTTTTAAAAGAAGAGTAAAATGAAGTGAAATATAATAAAATAAACAAGCAAAAAGAAATTTTCACTCAAAATATGAAGGAAACATTGAGACGAAATAAAAATAAACACACAAAGCATTTTTTTATCAATCAAAATGTGCAAGGAACATCCAGAAACATATGTTAGTGAGATATTTGTGCTTGGTGGTTCAAAGCCAGTTTCCTCAGTCCAGGGTTGCTTGATTTAGGGCATTGATTTAGGGTTGGCTCAAATAATTCAAGTTTTGATTCATGATTTAATACGACATTTAATTTTGATTTATAAAATTAAAATTTAATTCTAATATATTTATCTTCCTCTGACCCCAAATTTTCCCACCGCCCCTCTATCGCCCAAAATATACCCACCGCCCCCTATTGCCCAAAACATGTTGACTGCCCCTCAGCATCTTCCCACCGCCCACAGGGGGGCGGTACCGCCCCCGTTGAGAACCACTGCTCTATCTAATGATGGAAAAAAATTGATCGTTTTGATGAGGAAAGTTGTGCCTGAAATTGAGCGACGCCTTGAAAAAAGTAAGTTTCAAACCCAAATATAATTCAATTTCGCTGAGATGGCCTATGACTCCTCCTTTTTACAGGATTGTCCATTTTTAGGAAGGAGTGATACGCAGATGAAAATTGAGGAATGGGATTCACAACTGATGGGGGAATTTAAATGGCTAGAAATTCTACCTATTTTAAGGAATGGACTCGTTTTCTCATTTGATTGACACCGGCCATCTCGTCGCGGTTGAATTATAACTCGCAGTGTACTTAAGATAGAGAACTAGAAAAAATTGCATCGAACGCAGTAGAATTTTGGCTTTCCAACGACATATTTACTTTCCAACATTCACATGTGCAAATAATTTTTAACTCCAATATTTGACGGAAAATAGACTTCAATTGGAACAAAAAAACAACCATTTGTCGATTTTTTTTCCAAACTGGCGTCCAAACCTTTCCAGGGCGAAAAGGAACAATGCTGAAATTCGTAGCGAAATCGGTGGAGTAATTCTCGAGTTTTGCGCGTTCAAACAGACGTTTTTTGAGACTTCCATTTTATACTACAGGGGTGGCCAACCTTCTTAGGGAGAGTGCCACTTTCTGGAGAGAAAAAGCTCAGCGTGCCACATTGTATTTTTCCAACAAACTGAAAATTTTTAAAAAATTAAAAACGCATTTTAGGTTGGCTGACTATGCAATTCTTACGCAAATGAAACATTTTTTCTCGTAAATCTGAGCAATTGAAATCTAAATAATAATAAAGATAAAACAAGTCCGAACTTAAGAGTTATTGTTAATAAACCCTTTTATGAGTTCTGTCAGTTGGCTTATGCTTAAAAAAGAAACAAATAACATCAAACATTCTATTCTAAAAATTAAACAGTCTGTACTTATTGTAGTTTATGAGTCTGTATCTTTTTACCTAGTCTTTAATTTTAGGATTAGTTCTTGAGAATCCTAAGAACTTTAAGTTAACTGTTTTAAGCGCTATCAATTAGTATTCAACGGTACTTCAATTTTTCTGCATTCTGAACAAAAAATATTTGTTTAGAATCGTATTTTGAACCAAATCTACAACAGCATCAGATGGCTAAAGTGCGTAAAGGAAAAAAAAATGTTGGCACAAATTTCCAAATTTCTATACAACATGGATGACTTTCTGTTCTGAAGTAAGCTCTTATATTTGTTTACCAATGCAAAAGGTCAAAGAGTATTCAAAAGAGTAACAAGTAGTGTCTTGTGGAGAAATAGACAAAGAATTTTAAAATATCAGCGTTTCTTTAATGATCCTGAAAATCATCAAAGCTAACACTAAATGTATACTTAAAATAGGTGTAAAATTTTCTCCACATATCATTGGAAAATTATTTAATTTGGGTTGATACTTTCAGTATTAAATTTAATGTTTTATTCTTTTTTCTCCAAAGTAGAGATAAAGAAGCTGAAGTTTCATCATAAAAGAATGTAGATGGCCTATACTGGTTTAGGAAACTTCTTTTGCGCAATCTTAAATTTAAGTTACTTAAGCGCCGGATAATAAAAGATGACAAAGCTAAATTTATTTGCTATTCTTCATTCCTAAGTAGCAAGTCCTCATTGCTTTCCTTCCAGACATTTTAAAAAACACACTCTCTAAAATTCTAAAATCTTATGACTATTTTTCCTTTGGACAGCTATTGCACATTTCAATGAAGGAGTAACTTGCCATGCTCTCCTCTTTCTCCTGGGAAAAGTTCACAAAACATTCAGAGCTCTAATTTGTAGTTTGTTAATACAGTGAACTCTACAGGGTCACCAGCAGAGAAAAAGTCTCATTCCTTGGCAAGGAGTTTGTGATAAATAATTCGATGATACTTTGAAGTTTTTTCCCAAATTATTTTCAAGTAATGTAACAAAAACAATTTAAGGATCTTCATTTGTGCAACCATACCGAATTTTGTCCAATCTGGTTTCTTAATTTTACTTGCAGAGTTAACTTTTTTAAAAATTTCATCACCCGTAGCTGAAACTATTGCAGATCAAGAATCCATTCTGCAGCATCGAAAGTTTCATTCGTGTCAAGCACAAATATGCTTTACAAAGCAGTGTCTGTAGCGTCACAGCTTTCGTTGGATGTCCGAAGTCAACACTAAGCACTTTGCAATATTGTAGTTAAGACAATTTGTAAGCCAGCCTCCTGACACTTAATCGTCATAATATCATTATATTTATCAGTTCAAGGGTTTTAGTCTTTTCAATATTTTTAAGATCGACATTTTCCTTTCAATTTTGGAATGTTTTCAAAAAGTCTTCGCGTGCCACTGTCACTGCTCTGCCGTGCCACATTGTGGCACGCGTGCCGCGGGTTGGCCACCCCTGTTATACTATGTAGAGATTCACAGGGAAAAAGTGAATCTGATGTTTCGCAATGCGCTGAACGAAAAAGATAATAAATAGACAAGATGGGAGTAAAAGAGTATTTTCTAGCAAGACATCGTGTTTTACAAATAAACAAAAACAGGGTCGCCACATCTAGTCACTGGGATTTGATTTTTTGGTTGTCACTTTAAATTAAATGGTCTACCATTGGCAACTGGCGACCACTAATCAGGAGCTTTACCGATTTTGTCCAGCCTGGAGAAAATAAGAGGAAAAATCCTGGAAAACACCGCCCCATACAAAATATAACTTTGCCGCATTTCGTCTACTTCTTCCGGTAAATAAAAAAACTCTGAACGAAAAATAAATTATTTAACAATAACAAATTAATATATTGATTCTCCTCATTCAAGCATCATGTTTACTTGAAATTATCCCTCATGAAGTTGTATATACAACAGAGTGCATTTAGAAGTGCCCCACCAAAAAAAAAGTTCGCCACAGACTTGTTTTTAAATTAGGTTAATCATAGCAGTTTTTAGAGTCACAAATTTCCAGTTAAATTTGCATCTGAGCATTCTTATAAAAAATCAATCGAAAAAAAGGGCTGGAAAAAAATCAAGAAATAATGTTGCTTGAGATTTATGAAGTTACAACAAATAAAACGAATTGCTTACATTTGAGACAGCAATTTTAATTAAAGGCAATCGCATTTTATAATAAATTTAAGAGCTTGTGGATAAATTGCTGCCACTATAATTCAACTTCGCAGAGATGGCCTAGGACTCCTCCTTTTTTCAGGATTGTCCATTTTTAGGAAGGGGTGATACGCAGTTGAAAATTGAGGAATGGGATTCACAATTGATGGGGGAATTTGAATGGGTAGAAATTCTACCTATTTTAAGGAATGGACTCGTTTTCACATTTGATTGACACCGGCCATCTCGTCACGGTTGAATTATACTAATACATACTACTGACTTTTGTTGTTTGTTCGGAACTTCAACTTTGAGTGTTGAATCCACCACATTTTCATCTAAGCGAAATTTACAATTTAAGTATAAATCCCAGCTAGAATAATGATATTAAATTTTTCTGGGCTGTCGCGAGATCAAAATATAAAAGGGGAGGGGGTATATTTTTAATAAGCTCTCTCCCTACCTTTTATCCTATAATTGCACAAAGATAGTAGAGGGGGTTTTCTCGCGGGAAATTTTAGAAATGGTAATTTTATATGATCTTCAATTATGTTAGGAAGAGGATAGGGAAAGTAGCTATACCGCGGCAAATTATTCGAAATTGAAATTAAAAACGCAATTGAAGATTACTTCGATTGCGCAGGAAAAAGGGAGCTCGGAGCTCTTCCCCGGAACTTTTTCGAAAGTATATTACTAAAAACGCAGTTCTAGACCATCTTTAGTAATGTTAGGGAAGCAGAGAGGGCGTCAATTGCCCCCCCCCCCCGACTTTGGAAAATTCATGTTTTAACAAAAGGGGGCATGGCTTCTACTGCATTACCGCAAAATTACGTTGAGTAAACGCCTTGACCTCCCCCCCCCCCTCGGGAAACTCGAAATAACGGGCCTGAAAAACCTATTAAAATATTTTTCAGCCCAGTTTGAACACATCCTACGCAACATAAGCACGACGCTCTGCCAGTCAGGCCAAAGTGTCTTAATATTCGGGAGCTATTTATAAAAGAAATGTGTCCTAAAAAAAATAGAAAAAAAAACGGTTTCTTAAGGGGAAGAAATATTAGACTGTGAATCTATTTTTCGTCAGTAGCCGGCACGATAAGCTTTGAAATGAGGGATAAATGATGGAATTTGAAAAAAATAAGGGAGATCTGGAGTGGTAACAAAATAAAGACGAGAGGAATAGTATAAAAGATATTAAAGACTCCCCCCCCCCCCCCACCATTTCAGTAAAATAAAGAAAAAAATAACAGCTGATTTCTTTCGAAAAAATGTACTTGAAAAAGAAAAACAGAAACTGTCAGGCGCAAATGCTTCGCGCGGGTCAGCTTGTGTATTTGATTTAGATTTCACTTTTTCAAAAAAAATAAAAAATAAAATAAAATAAAATAAACCATTTCACATCTACAAATAACCATAAAACATTGTACATTGGTTAAATTTGTTATAAAGAGCTACCTTTAGCAATAACTCATTTTGATAAAAAGTGCAGAAACGAAGTTTGTGCTTAGCACGGCAGTACTGAGCTGTTCTTCTTAAAACAAGAAAACTTTTTTAGAGCAAATTGTATTATAGTTTTTGGTAAATATTTCAACCGAGGTTAAAGGGGAGGAGCTAAATTTTTGCTACCTAAAGGTGGCAACGATTTCTCACTGCCCGCTAGAGGACGCTCTTCGGCAATTGCTCCCGACTTTTTAAACAAATCAACATGAATAATGTTGATTTGGTCATTTTCTTAAATGCTGCTATGGGAAAGAAAACATTTTTTTTTAAACTGGATTTTGATGCAAACCTGAGATTGACATTATGAATGAAATATGATTTTAATCTCACTGAAACGGGTGCCGTATTTTTTAAGTGATTTTTATGATTGTGGTGGTAGTCGAAAAGGCTTAAATTATAATACAAAAGAGTAACAATTTTTACATTCCTATTTTACATGCAATTTTTCTCAAATTATAAATGGGAACATTTAAACGCTTCGTACTTGGCTGCCGCACAAGATATTTGGCAGATCGTCGACAAATGAAAGCAGATGTGAAAAAAGTTCATGGTTTATTCAGGGCTAAAGGGAGTACGTTCATGTTTCCTTTTTCTTTCAGCTATCAAAAACTATTACTGATTACAAACGGTAATTGAATGAATATATGAACAAGCAAAAAGGAACATACAGTTTGATAATTATAATAGCCCACTAATATATTTAGTTAATAACAAAATTAAGTACTGTCGTCCCCGCTTAATCGGATAACGGATAAACGAATACCCCGCTTATACGAATAAAACCGTCCGGAACCGAACATTTCACCATAGACAATGTTGATTATCCCCGCTTAATCGAATAATTTCCCCGGATAATCGAATAATATTTTTATCTTCCTTTGCAAAAAATTTTGCTAAGAAAAATGTAGAATAAAATAAAAGTGTTCTCACAAGATCTTGGAGCAAACAAACCACTATTGTGGACTGTTTCAGAAAATAAAAGTGAAAGGCGAAAAACAAATTCTTTGTAGTACAAGTTGTAAGTTGCTTTTTTATGATTTTCATATGACCGCACTCAATTATTATACTATTTTGTTCTTAACTTTTCTTATTTCAAAATCTTTTTACCAATAATATTAATTATTTCCTTTATATAGCTATTTCTTTGTTATTACTACGTTTTGAGACTAAAATTGTCAAAATGGAAAGGTAAAAAATGTTCCCCGCTTAATCAAATACCCAGCTTAATCGAATAAAATTTCTTGGAACCGACAGGTTCGATTAAGCGGGGCCGACAGTACTTATATAATCAAATTTTTGCTACATGTTTACATTAGTTCGTAGCTGGGTGTGTGCGTCTCGAAGCGATTTTTCGAAAATTCTATTTCGTTCTTTTTCTATTCTAATTCGTAGCTCATTTTTCATACAAATTCAAAGAAACATTTCATACAATTTTTCAAGTCTTATGTCATTCGAAAGCTTAAAAATACAAATGAACTTTACAAATGAACTTTTAATTTTATACCACGGGCGAAGCCGTGCGGGTACCGCTAGTTAATAATAACATCGTACAATGCAAAAAATGTCGCATGCAGACTTTATATGTCAGATTTGGCAATTGTATTCGATTGTACCTAATTCTCAATGCGTACGGCACCCTTTCCGTGGGATGAAAATAAGATTTACATCGAAATCCAGTTGAAAAAAAAAACTTTTTCTATTGCAGAATCTAAAAAAGTAACAGATTCAGCATTATTTACGTTGATTTGTGTACAAAGTCGGGAGCAATTGCCGAAAAGGGCCCTCTAGCGAGTGAGAAATCGTTGCCACTTTCAAACTAACGAGTCTGTAGGACATTTTGTCTCTTTTCTACACTGTGATTTCAACAAAATAGAGGCATTGACTTCTACTTATTTTGTTACTTTATTACGTTTTGTTATTTTATTGTGCATTCCAAAATGGAGGACCGCGAGCTGAGCTGCTCAAAGCGACGTGCAAGTACGCAAAACGCGTGGGCTGGGCTTCTACTTATCTGGAAAATGCCGTTTTGAGTAGGGATGCACAAAATTTTACCGATTAATCGGCGAAAAAAATATTTTTTAAATAAATTCCAACTTTTACGAATTACTTTATTAGCAGAAAATAAGTGTAATTTTTAACAAACATTACTATAACGTAGGGTTCAGAGTAAAAACAAAACAATGAGTCCAGAAAGTGCGTAAAACTTGATGAAATGTCAAAAGATAATCCTCGCAGTTGATATTTACATGACACTATTAGGAATAATCAAATTCCAGGACTTTTAAATTGGAATGCGAAAAACTTTAGTGCTTTGTTTTATTTATAACCATCCCAATTTTGCCGATTAAACAGTGGAAAAAAAATTTTACATAAAATCACACTGAGTATGCTGGGAGCAATAAATTACGATGAACAATTTTATTTTTAAAAAAATCAATAATTTTCTGCACAAGTAAACACAACGTGTATTATGAAGGTGTCGTGAGTAAAGATAATACAAATAACACAAAGAATGAAATATATAAAAATTTTCCTCACCGTTGATATAAATTATTTAATAAATTTTTCTGCTATGAAAAAATAGGTAAAGAGTACACACGTAATTTTGCAACAGCTTTTTTTTCATTTGTCAATACTTTTCTCCTTTAGCATAGTGCATGTAGATAAGATGTAATTTTCACAAGGAATAAAAGTCTCCAAATTCAATTACCACTAATAATTAAAGAGTAAATCTAAACATACATGTGATTACTTTCAAAACAATTTGGCTGAAAATATTTGGCATGTTGTGACTGGTTGGTTCGACGGGGCAAAAGTTCTATTATAATTTTTATTTTTAACTTTATTCGGTTTCTCTAACTCTGTTTTATTTTATTTATTTTTTTCAAATTGAAATTTTTTACCAAAACCAAGCAAGCGAAGAATGCTTTCTTTTAAAGCTGGGTAGATTGCTGTAGCCGTACATTCGTCTAGAAATCATGGAAATTTCAAACGGATTGAAAATTTTAGAGTGAATGGGAAATTTTTTAAGGCAGATCGGTAGAAGGACGGAACTATGTTTTGACAATCAAATTGGCTGATTTCAGCCAATTGGCTGAAGAATCACATGTATGCTAAATAAAAAGTGCTCATAAATTAGCGTGCGCAATACACCCGTCCCTCCCCTGTTTTTTTTTTTTTTTTTCATGAATAATCAACATAATGTAACTTTATTAGCAATAATATGACAATTGGCTCAATGGAGTTGAATGAAATTGTGCAATTATTTTGAGAAAATTTTGGTAATTGAGAAAAATAAATAGTATCTCAAAAAAAAAAAAAAAAAAAAAAAAATAGTAATTATTCCAAAAATCTAAATTGTAAAAAAAAAAAACAGTGAAGGTGAAATGGGTAGTATTAAAAATAATGATTTTTAATCGGCCGATTATCAACAGCCGATTAATCGGTAATCGGCCAATTTGCTTATCGGTGCATCCCTAGTTTTAAGTGGACATATTTTTCTTTAGCTGAATTTTGATAAATTGCCATGCTTATAAAATACAAGCTCATTACAGGTTCTACAGCTGTTGTATTAAAAGAAAACGTTAATTTTAACTAACGTCTCAGTATCATCATCAGGGTGTCAACGAATTAACTCAGTGATTTTAATCATGATTTAAATCAAATGATTTTTGAAAAGAAAATCATTGATTTGAATCTTAACCGGAGAAATTGTTTTGAAAATTTTAAAAAACAGAAGTTCTGCCTTTCCCTTAGTCAGTTTATAACCTTTTTTTCTCAAACTGATTTCGTCCCGAGGGTTTGTCCTCAATTGACCATTTTTATCGATTCAAATTCTTTCTAAAAATGCCTATTCTACTCTATCTAAAAATGCCTATTTTTAGTGAGTGGTCACTTTCAAATGGGCCGCTATTTTTCAAATTAGTAAACCTGAACTCGGAACTTTTTTTAATCAAAAAGAATGGGGAATTTTTTAGACATTGTGCTAAAATATTGGTGTGAAGATAAGCCCTGAAATATTAAGACTTGTTACTAAAGTGTGTGCGTAAACATCTAAATTGGAAAAAAAGCAACTTAACATTACTATTGATACAACCACGAATTCTTATTAAAAAAATAAAAGCATGTAAGTATAAATTGTAAAATCAAAAAAGTATTAAAAATACATTTATCAAAACCAATTATTTTTTGAAAATATAAAGAGCGAACATATGTATTTTTATATCCTTCCACCTGAAATTGGGCAAATAAAAATGGGTCTGATTTGAAGATAACATCTCTGTACATAACAGAGTTAACTTCAAATTTTTCAAAGTCTGATGTAATGTTTCTTATTTCGGAAATTTTCAATGAAAAGCTTTTTTAAACCGGGGAAGGGACAACAAAGGAGGAGGTTATACAATTCGTCGGAGTTTTTTTTTTTTTTTTTTTTTGTATGTAAGAGATTACTCGTAGACGCTTGGACCGATTTCAAAAATTCTTTTTGTTTGAAAGGGTTTCGCTTCCAATTGGTCCCATCCTCTCGTGGTCCGGGTTTGATAGCAGGAACGTGCAGAAATCAATCGAAATAGAAATCGTGATCACTGTGACAATTTTGAATGTAAGGCTTCCCTGGATTCCATAATGAAATTCATTTATACAGTTTTTTTTTGTTTTTTTTTTGAAATTTCTAAGTATGTTATAAGATTACTCAAAGACGTCTAAACCGATTTCCAAAATTCTTTTTTCGTTTGAAAACTGAAAAGTATTACCTTCCAGTTTGTCCCGCGGTCATAGTCCGGGTTTGATAACGGAATCCAGCAGAAATCGTAATCACGGTGATCGTAATAAAGAAAAGATAATTTTGAATGAAGTCTTCGCTGGAATTACATAATGAAATTCATTTCTATGGTCTTTTTTTAGTTCCGGGCGCCCCTGCGATGAACATTATAATACTAGTATAATAGTGTGACACGAACTTAGGAACGAGAGCTAGAGCTGTACATAAATAGTGTGTTGTAGAGTTTTAATATATCTTATTTGTACGGCTTAACTGTCGACTGTTTGAACTGTGAATCATTCTTTCCTAAAATTTGTCTCTTCAGAATCTTCACTAGAACTGGTTTCATATCTGCACAACAACTGAAATCCATACTTCACCTCTGCTGATAGAGAGGAATGACGTCAATGGTTACCATGGCAACTCAGAAAAGAAACGATTTTTAAATCCTCAAGTCTCGGAAGGCTCGGAAGCTGCCTTCCTGATGAAAATCCTTCTGATGAAAATCTTAAAATATTTATGTTAAAAAGACTCGTTTAATTTTTAAGCTGTTACGCTTCTTAAACACGAATTCCCGTCGAAAACTGCATTACGAACAATATAGTATTTCATATTTACTACATGTCAATCTTATTTCCATTTGGAAAAATAACCACTTGGAATGTCTTTCTTTCAGGAAGAAATATGTAAGAAAAAGTGATTGAAATTGTTTTTATGCACGTTTGGGATTTTATATTTTTTCCCCTTAGGAAAACCCTCTCACCCCCTCCCTTTTTGTTTCACCCCAATTCGGCCTAAACAGAGCAGGAAAATGGGGGGCGGGGGGCGGGTAGTTAAATTTCCAATCCTTTTCGGCATTTAAAGTACTTCCATAACTCAATTAGTCCGGGGTCTGTGGAGTAAAAAGGGTTAAATTTAACCGAAAATCAAGTAAAATTTTGCTTTTTTTTTTTTTTTTTTAAATTACTTTTAAAAAAGCGTACTCTGAGGTGCACAAAGTCGGTGAGCAATTATCAAAAACTGAATAAAATCCACTGAAGAAATATTTTATAATTAAATAAGTGAATTAGAACTTATTCATTGGATGTGAAATTCAAATATTTATTTTAAAATACATTGAACTTACGCATCTGATTCTAATCTAGTAACATAGAAATTGCAACTATTTACTAAAAAAAAATGTAATTTGTATTCATGAGTTCAACATATTCGATCGCGATAAATTGCCCCTTTGCCATATCTCTCGGGCAACACCTGTTAAAGTGTATGAAGAGGAGAAGCTTGGTAAGCAATAGCAGCCAACGTGTTACATTAGTTTTGTTTTTCACAGTACCCTAACTTTTTACAAAGATAAACTAAATGAGTTTTTCAACTGAAATGACTAAATCGTGTTAAAAATACTATGGTTTTCTTACCTAGCTCTTGAGAATAGTGCGAGTCCCAATGGCGGATCCTGCTTTATATTTTAAAGAGTTACATTTCGGGGCGGGGCAAAGAACAATTTTCGACAACAAATAGTGGGTCATGGGCAGGGTTGCCAGACGTTCCGGATTTCAAGGGACAGAAGTTTTTTTAAATATTATTCCGCGTCCCGGGGAGCCTTGATACGGGACGGCTAAAGTCCCGTATTTTGGCTAGAAGCAGCATTTTACAAAACGAAACATTATTTTCAGAAAAAAAAATTAAGCAAAACAAAAAATGTGAAAGAGTGATAAGAAAATTGATTGAATTTTATTTCCCTGTTCTGAAATAATGTTATATATTATATTTACATTATGTTATCTTGTGAATGAATAGTGTTCTATTCATTTAGAGCAGAAATTGTGACAATCAATTCAACAACCAGTCGTTGTAAAAGTGGTGCATCTCCTTGTAAAGGATTTTACTATGCATTGTTATATAAAAAGCCCTTCTCAATTTTTCTATTATAAAAGAAATATATGTGTGCTACTATTAGTCACTATAGTCCAAGAGGCAGTGGCCAGCAGCCTTACGGTATTTTAGCAAGCTTCATTTTTTCATCAGACAATGCCGTTTACGGAATGGACACTGGTTAAGCTGAAAGCGGGTTCTTATAGGGGCGACGGGGCGCGAAAGGTGCCAAAAAATAGATGAAAAATTACGTCATTTTAGCAAAGCTGATTTTTTGGTATGTTAAAGTGGTCGATTAGTACTGTTGAAAAATCACAATTTTTGTTTGATTCCGCCAGTTACTTCCTGAGATATAGCAGTCACCCATTTTTTTATGTTTTTTTCACGGTCGTCTGCCACCAGTTTGGAACCCGGCTGGACGTCTGCCATTGTTACTTACCATCAAAAATATTAAATACACCAAATTTTATCAAAATCTGAGAACATGGGTTACAAAATCCCGTTTTACTGGGTGATTTGCCATGGATTGACCCATATTGATTTTTTTAAATTTGTTTTAAGTTAACTTCTTACAAGTTCAAGTAGTAGGGCTTAATTCTATGTGCACTCAATTGCAATCAAAATTTTGACACATTAAAATTATTTTGCACTTAAATTTCCCCATTGGTACGTTTAGCTTACTGAAAAAGTACATACTAAACATTAGTCATCAGTAGAAGCGACTAGTATATCTTTCACGCCAAGACAGGCCCGTTACTTGGGATATCAGGACGGGTGGTCAATGGCCTCCCATCTGGTTTTGGGAACTTAATGTATTTACATATAATTGGACATGGCTTTTTACTTTTTTTGGTATAATTTACATTGAAATTTTGTATAATTTACCTTTTGTCCCCCCCCCCCCACCGACAAAATTTGAAATGATGGGCGTGCGTCAAGAGAAAGGGGGTTAATAACAGGGAAATACGAATTTTCACAATAATTAGTGTTAAAAATTTTCCCACTGATATAACTGTACCTCAGAACCAGACTAACTTAAGTCCATTTTCGTCATTTTTCGGTAGAGGGGAAAAACGATTGTCGAATACATCGTTTTTCCCCTCTACTAAAAAATGACGAAAATGGACTTACGTTAGTCTGGTTCTGAGGTACAGATTAATATTCATGACGAAAAATAACTATGCAATGGTAAAAACTGCAGTTTTTATTCATATGATCATTGTGTATTATTTTCTTAGTTTATATTTGTGAGAAACGTTTAATAAAACGCAAGTCAATTTAACGTTTAATAAACGTAAGTCAAGGTTATAAAAATTCAAGCTTTAGATTTCATTTCTCAATCCCCCCCCCCCCCCAAGAGCCTGTTTTAGGTATAGTTGTAGTTGGTCGCTTAATAGCGAGCCCAATCTCTATTTTTGCAAAGAATCTCATTGTGTTCATAAGCAGTGTATATTTATAATACATTAAATGCGCTTATTATTACTGAAGGTGATAGTTTATTACAAAACAGATATTTTATGGAAACAAAAGAAAAAATAAGAACAAAATAAAATATTGTTTTTTTCAGCATCGCTGATCATTTGCGTATCGTCATACACCATGTCACTACGTGACAACAACTAATGACAATTAACTTTTTTTTTTAATCAAAAACAGCCAGACTAAAGCGATTTTTGAAATTTCTTCAACTGGACACGTTTTTATTTATCAGTATGAGTATGTCTATTTCTACTAATAATAAAGCTCAAGGTGTGTTTCTTTCCTTTCTTCTTTCTTTCTGTCTGTCTGTGACAAACGTAAAGCTAAAACTGTTCGGTCGATATTCATAAAATTTGACACAAAATTAGTTTGTAGCATGGGGGTGTGCACTTCGAAGCGTTTTTTCGAAAATTCTACTTCGTTCTTTTTCTATTATAATTCTTATCTCATTTTTCATATAAATGCGATAAAATGGGGAAGAAAAAAAATTCATGCACATTTTCAAGTCTTCTGTCATTAGAAAGGTTAAAATTTTCTGCTAAAAATGAGGTCATTTTGAAGGTTCTACGAGGTTTAGAAGAACTGTAATAACTGTTTATAGAATCCCGAAATTCAAGGCTTACCTTCAGCAAGCCAAACGATTTTAAGTGATTAAGCTCGAGAATAAAATTTGAAAATAAAGATGAAATGAATTATTTTATCAACGGAAATTAACTTTTCATGCTGTTACCATGGTTACGTTTTTATATCTCTTATTTGTTTCGTTCTTTTTCCCTTAATAATTTTTAAAATGTGTTTGTTTTTGCAGCAATCCTAACTTCAAGCCTTATTAAAATGAGTTAAACGAAATATTTTAACTGTTGAAAAAAAATCGTCTGCTTTTCTTTTCTCAATTTAAAGGAATAAAAACTCGTTAAATTATAAAAATACCGTACAAATTGCAATATTGCAACGTTCTTTCTGAAATGATTTTTCGAAAAATATATTATTTTGTTTTTAAAGCTAGGAAAGAAAATTTCCTTCTTCTTTTGAACTTTTCTAAGATTTCTGTTGGTTTCTGTAAGCAAAAAAAATTGTTCGTATTTTCCCTTTTGGCTTATTTTTATATCTTACTTTTAAGGAATTACAATTGAATTATAACTTAAAATTCAGTATTCTTTCCGCGATATCAATTGATTACCGACTAAAACAACTTTAAAATTGTAAACTAATATATAAAACTAAGATTAAATATAATTAACAACTATTACTAAGTTATTAACTACATAAAATTAACACTAAATAATAGTCTGGAAGAAATTATTCTTACCTAAATTAGTATTTTAATTCTACACCCATGTTTCTGGCAATTTGACCACAATTGCTCAAAGGATTATTTAAGTAATAGATCCAGGATCTTATTTCCGAGTTTGCAATAAATCAAGAGAAAAAGAAAAAGGTAAACTTTGAGAAAAAAACAAGAAATGTAAGCTTCGATTTGAATGGTGGAGCAAATAGTACTGTACAAGGGAAAATATTTCAAATAAAATCTCGTTTTCAAAGTGCTCGATTTTTTAAGCGTATTTTAATCACATAACCCAAATCGGATGAAAAACACTGAAATTGCATGGCTATGTAGACAAACACAGAACTGTTAGTGCATGGAGCCGACTATATATTATTTTTTATACCTGAGTTTGACAAATTACAAAACTGACGTTAGAAGTTGAATTCAATGACTTAAGACCAGCATATACTTTAAGATTAAGTTATCTGCACTGCCGTGAAACGTTGAAGGAGCATTTCAAAATGGTAACTCCTATTTGTTTCGTCATTTTAAAATGTTAGTTAAAGAACATCAGTGCAGACTGTATATTGAACATTTACACATAATGTAACACACTGAAGGGCAAACAAGCTTTTTTTTCCCCATGAGGCGAAGACATAGACATTAATATTTTTACGTTCCCCTCTCCCTTAAAGAAAAAAAAAGATTTTAACGACGGCAAACTTTCTCATTTTATTCTAGGAAACGGGACTATTTCAGTCGCGATTACAACATTAAATCATCACTTAAAATGAAGTCATCACTTAAAATGAAGAAGTTCAATACACATAAAACTAACTATAAGACAATATCACTGCGAAGACCTTTAGAAACAATAAATGAGAACAAACAACGAAACAAATCGACACTGTGAAGTAACTTTTACATTAATTACGACAATTTTACGCAACGAAGTTATTTCGCAATGGTTTAGCAACCTTAAAGGCTTGACTTCAGATGCATCAGCGGCAAAGGCGGAAATCCAGTGAAACGGAGGGAATGAATGTATTCACAACAGCAGCCTAAAAATATGGCCGATATTTCCTTTCCGCTCTGCGAACGTGAGGCCATAATACCGCAACGCAATAAAGCTTTTCCGACGAATCTTTCTCAAAATAAACCATTGCAAAAGCATGGCGAAGTGAACATAGGATAAAAAAAATGAAAAGGGGAGGAGGGGGGGTAAGTAGAAAGCAACCAAACAAGAGAGGAAAGGAAAACCCGCAGCTGGCAGCGGCAACCGCGTATCGACCTCGGATACGAAGAGGACCGTTTCCATTGCAGTCGCGAGGGGTGCTCGGCAGCACGCCATGTAGATGTAGCCGCAGCAGAATGGCGAGATTCCGGTCGCAACGTGGGCGGAGGCATGAAAGAAAAAGAACGCCACGGCCGACCGAACGCAGCCATTTTGAGCTGATGCAGCATTTCGCTGGAGTTCGTACCTCTACGCGCTGCGCGTTGGAAACAATTGCAAATCGAATGACTCTGCAATTCAAATACTGCGGGTTTGGATGTTTCAATAGACACGCATATTCCTGAGCAAGCAAAGCTGCACTAGTTTTACAAACAAATGCCCGCAGTTTACTGGAATGGAAGATGAGAGAATTTCAAAATATGATGACTGATGACTCACTTGTATTTTTTCGGTTTAAAAAGTACTGAGCAGGTGTTTATGTACTACCCGAAGCAACACTAAGAAGCTGGCTTTACAAAAAATGCGCACTGAAATATTTTCATCCTAGCGTTCATTAGATATGAGTGAATTGGAAAAAATCCTCCGTTAATGCATAAGTAACCAAAGAAGATCATTAAAAACGTTTGAGCTGATAAAATTATTTTTGAAATGATAGTCCTGCGAACACCAAGGAATGAAGTAATAAAGTAGCAAATGGATTTTAAGATAATTAAAACAATATTTAAAGGTAAGTATTCCCTACAAACAAAAAATAACGACAATAACCAGGGCTTAATTTTACAAAAAAGTGGAAGAGCCCCCCCAAGTTCTTCAAAATATAATGTCGCTCAAAAATGTTCGTTCACTTTAAAAATTCGCAGAAAAGAACTGCATTTGAATATAAAGACCAATACTTTTTCACATCATCAAACTCATTCTAAATGAAAAATGCCACTTTGATCATAGAAATTTTAAATTTTTAAAGATACTTAGAAATTAAAATTTATAGGGTACTTCGACAACAGATTTTTCAAAAATTGGAGGTTGAAGTCCAAAACCGCCCATTTTTGGGGGTTGTCTTCGAACGCTACCGATCTGACAAATATTACAAATTTGATACTTAATGTACAAGTACATACATGATCTGTTCAATTTATATGAGTGACAGGGGCGACCATCCCCCCCCCCCCCACACACACACACAAAAAAATGTTCTCAACTATATTACTTTTGGATTAGGTTAAACATGACATTTTTTAGGGTCCCAAATTTCAAGTTGAATTTGCGTCATTCGTATTCATTTACGAATTAATTAAAATAAACGTTTTCAAAAAAAATCATGAAATAAATGCTTGAGTTCACGAAAACGAACTGTTTACATTAACGACAGCAATTATAAGTACAAGCAATAGCATTTTGTGGTATCATCTTGCAAATAATCATCCTACTATTACTTTTCAAATCTGAGCATTGTGGCTGCCAGATTTGAGTAATTTACTGTAGATTCAGCTTTTGATTCACGAGGGAGTCCATACTAGATCAAAGCAATATGACTTTCTTTTGAAGTTTAATACTGACTCAGAAGTTTGATTTCTTAGACTTAGAGGTTTCCCCAAGGAAATGTTCGAAATCGTAGTTTTATTTAGACGATCTTCAGTGAGAAGACTTTCGGTGAAAATTACTGTATTTTTTTTTCAACTGAAACTCTATAAACGCATTATGTAAGGTAAAAGGAGGGTTTCAGGGGCTCCTCACTGGAAATTAATTGAAATTAAAAGTATTCAAAACGCTATTGTAGTAGTACTGTTTGGTGGCAGTCAGTTTTTCAAACTTTAAACTCCAAAAACGTAATTTTAGGAGAGATTTGGTGGTCTTCCGTAACAATTTTTTGAATTTAAAACTACAACAACGCAGTTTTAAACTATTTTTGGTAATATTACGGGGTTCGGGAGCTATCGCCGGAACTTTTTCGAAATTGTATTTTTAAAAGCAGTTTTAGACGATGTTTGGAAATGTCAGGCAAAGGAGGCGTCAATTTTTCGAAATTAGAACTTTCGGACATCTTATTAAATACTCATTCCAAAATATTAATTTAAACTAAAAAATAAAGGCCTATGTCACTGAAAATGGTAACAGTACGAACACTTTTGGGAGCCACTGCATATATTATATTAATTTGATTTATATTACAGTCTCATGACAACAACATAGTCTGAATTCTGGAACAAAACTACAGAAACAGAGCTTCACAGGGTGGCTGTGTACAGAAAAATAAACTTATTAGTACTTTTTCAACAAGTCGTAGAAATTTTTAGAAAATATGAATGCTTGATCTTGAAATAAAAAATGGGTAAAAATTAATGTAAAGTATATGCAAAAGGAATGTGTTGTCAAATTTTCTGTACTAGTACTGCATGAAATATAACAGCAGTTGTTTTTAATAAAGTCATTTCTCGTCGTTGTGATGTTACTGAGAGAGAAGTTGTCAGTTGTGTGTCAATTTACGACACATGAGCGTACATTTCTGTAAGGAAGTACAAGCAAACGTCTATGTGGGAAGAAGACGACTATTTTTCGATTTCGAATCGGTATTCTGTTGGACTTCGGACCTTTGTATTTATAGGCTCCGCTGCCAAGGGCGGATCCAGCTTGTGGTTAAGGAGGGGGTCATTTTCGGAAAAGGGGGGGGGTCAAAGGGCAATTTTTGAGCATAAATGGGGGTATTTAGTATTTTTTTCGCATTATTAGACCCAAAATATGCAGTTTTATGCTATATTTGGTCGCTTAAGGGGGGGGGGTCATTAGCACCCCCCCCCCCTCTGGATCCGCGCTTGTCCGCTGCTTACCTCCCAATTTGCCAAAATTCGTTGGAGAAAAAAAGTACAGGAGGTAAGTCCCCGTGAGCTCCAGGCAAATTAAGACAAGATGATGAAAAGTTCCAATTTGTGCAAATGCAATTTTTCTAAACACTCATTCATCACTAAGTGAATAACAATTAAAATTTTTCCTTTTGAAAATGTTTTCTTAAAGTCCGCATAAAAACAACCTCGTCAGTCCTTCAAAATCCAATTCTGCACCAACCATTCTGAAATAATGCCAAATCTATAAGTCTCGAATAGATTCAAGTCAATAGTAAAAGTCTGTAGTAATACTGTTCAAATCTTTGACTATATTCTGACGACAGGGCAGTAGGAAAAGTTAATCAATCGCAAAAAAATAATCAAGTAAAAAAAACTAAAACCCCACGTTGCATGAAAAGCCTCAAAGCAAAAATTTTATTTCATGGCAACGAGCAAAAAATGGCAACAGATATGAATGTAGCTATTTTCTTCTTTGTGACTTCTTTCACTCGTGCAGCGACTTTTTAAATTCAATTTTAAAAAAATGTTTCTAAACTTAAATGCCAGTATCTTTTTCCACGGTGCAGTTATTAATTTGCAATTTTCAAAACCGAAGTATGAAAATCTTCTATAAAGGTATTTTTTTCCAATGAAACTAAAAGCGAAATGATCCCAGATTTGCGGGCAGAATGAGCCATTTTAGGGTCCAAAAAATTTAAATTCAAACAGATTGGGAATTTTTTTGGCATTTGAAAATACCCCTATGTCGTAGGACCATTCCCGGGTGCAAAAGTAGGGGAATGTGGGGCAAAGTGAAATGGTAAAATATTTTCACAATTTGCACAGCCACGGATCTAGCAATATTTTAACTAAGTTCCTGTCAAAAAAATTAATTGCTTCAAAGATTAACGAAAAAAATTATACGAGTCATTTTCAAAATTTGAAATCTTTATTGTAATATTCGTGATTTTTCAAATAGATTTCCTGTTGTTGTAAAACATTTGTGATTATCATTTTAACTATTAATTGAGATCTACTAATGTCCAAGGCAGGCCTTATTTAGTTCATATTATGCATCTTTTCGAAATGAAAAATTTTAGAAAGAATGTTGTAATACCGCAATTTATACGATTTTTTTTTATAACTTACCGAGTTTGAATTCCTTAAAAACTGATAAAATAAAACCAAATGATTTTTTTCAACAGTCAAAATCATTTAACTCGTTTCAGTGCTACAAAAACAAATACATTTTAAAAATTATTAAGGGAATAATCTTTAAATTTGTTTTAAAAAACTAAAACATACGCTTTTAGATGTACTTATAATGCATTAACATGTAATATAGTAACATAGTTTATATAATATATTTTAGCCTTTAGTATTAATAATAGTACTAAATATATTACTTTTATATTCGTAAAGAACGTGAATTTTATCTTTTATTCAGAGTTACATACAAACAACTGAAACACTTGAACACATCGACGTGTAACAAAATAGTTTAGCCTTTAGTTTCAACAATAATACTAAATATATTACTTTTATATTTGTAAAGAACGTGAATTTTATCTTTATTCCAGAGTGACATACAGACATACCTACAAGTGAAACTAATAAAAGCGTATTAAAAAGAACGTAACAAATAGATATAAAAACGTAAAACATGAAAAGTTAATTTCCGTTTATTAAATAATTCGTTTCATTTTTATTTTCAAATTTAACTCTCGAGATTTATCACTTAAAATCGTTTGGCTTGCTCAAGGCATGGCTTGCCTTCCGGGATTCTATAAACAATTATTACAGCTATTCTAATGCTCGTAGAACCTTCGAACGAACATCATTTTAGGCAGAAAATTTTAAGCTTTCGAATGACATAAGACATGAAAATGTGTATGAAATATTTCTTCCCCATTTTATGGAATTTGTGTGAAAAATGAGCTAAAAATTAGAATAGAAAAAGAAAGAAATGGAATTTTCGAAATAACGCTTCGTAGTGCACACACCCATGCTACAAACTAATTTTGTGCCAAATTTTATGAAAATCGACCGAACGGTTTTGGCGCTACGCGGGTCACAGACAGACAGAAAGAATGACAGACCCACCTTCAGCTTTATTATTAATAGAGAATAGATAGAGAAGAGATTCACATTCTTTTCGTTATTAATATACTTATTTTTTCCATTCATTTACTTATTTTGTTATTCATTATCTATTTTATTCAATCCTTTGTCATACGTTAATTAACACATTTATTTATTCACTTATTTATTCGTTTATATTTTCATTAATAATTCATTTATTCGTTTATTTACGCATTAATTTCATGAAAATTACTGTAACTCATTACATAGAAAAATGCTTCATTTGGAAAATATTGTATTTTTCACTTTGCCCCATAGTTTTTTCAAGTGAAAAATTTCCACCTTTTCTTGAAGGTGCAAAATAGCTGTTAAAAATGAAAAATTACTTTCAAAGATAATTGTATTACAAAATACATTATTCCTTCTTTATGTACACTGATTTTCCGAATAAATTTCCGATTTGTTCATTTTGAAACAGGTATGTTATCTTATCCATTTCACTTTGCCTCACATTCCCCTACCACCCTGCAAAATTTATTTGAGATCAGGCAAAATCCTTGGCATTGTTATCAGAACAAACACATATGCATTTTTTTTTTTAATTTATTTAATGGCTGCCAAGATTAGCCAGTTTGGCGGCTCGCACTGTCCGCCTACGGCGGGTTGGCGTACACCGCCTTCGAAAGTGCACTTCAGGTTTTCAACTCAGAACAAATCCAAAACCCATCCATTCCCAGCAGTGTGCTTCGGGGGCCAAGCCGCATTTCCCACCTTTGACGGTGCATTTATTAATGAGCGATGTTATTTTCAGCACTATTCACCGACAGAAATATTTCATTCCATTTTCGGAATTCACATTTTCTGAGATCAAATTTCCTTCGGTCTACCACCTATCATAAAAAAAACGTGCTTTAGTTAAGCCGCTGGAAACATTTTCGCTGCCAGAGTGACAACTCCAGGTTGAAAATTATGAGTCGCTTGCCAAGCAGAACCTTAAATTTCATTCTATCATTATTATTGTTTAATATTTCCAGTTTTCTCCAGGGTAGAAAAGTTCCAGGGTAGAAAAAAGGCGTTTTTAATTCATATATCCACTGATTAAAATCATAGAATTATGCAAATTAGAACTATTGAAGACTGAAAATTACGAATCGATTGATGGTCGATTCCAAGGTCAGTTCAGGGCATAAGATTCATAGATTCCCTCAGAAATTAATATTAGACAGATGGATTTATTCATTTTACTTACAATGGAACCTCGATTAACCAAGTTGATTGGGTCACGGCCGGACTATCTTCCGCAAATAGAAATTGGATTAAAAAGGAGACTATTAACAGACGGTTGAAAATTTAACTCTGCATTTAATCCCGAACACATGTGCAAACAAGAAAATGGGGTGTATTTACTTACATTATCATAATCATAAGCAAAATAAGTTCCAATAAGCATCACACAAGCCAGAAAATGTAGATGCAGTAAATATTAAGACATAATTTAAAAAATTTAAAGTGTTATTGCGTTATCGAATAATAAATGCAGTTAACTATTTTGATCTATGATTTCAAACATGAAAAATTAACATGTGATGAAAAAAATATTTTTAACACAGTAATACTTTACTTTCACATTTGAACTTTTCAAATTTGTAACGTTTATAAAACTAAATTTATTTGGTGTAGAAGAAATTTACTGAAATTAACATTTCTCCGGGAGAGGGCGGGATGACAAGTGGAAAAATTCAAAATTCGGTTCTTATGATAGAAATAGTTGCTATCGTTTATTAAAGTGACATTGTTCACGAAAAAAAAAAAACGGACTTAGTCTAACAAAGTTCTGGTTTAAAGTATTTCAGAGAATCAGGTTTCTGCTGTATTTTTTCACAAGTTGCAATAAAAATCTTTAAAAAAACTAGTGTAGTTTTAAGTTGGAGCTATTTGATATTATTTTGCATCTATTTCAACGTCTCAGAATTCAATTACGTATCAAGGTTTACTATTTTCCTCGTCCACAATATTTATAAGATGGATAACAATAGAAAGAGAAACGCCCTCCAAAAGAACAAGTCAGGAAGAACTGTTAATCGATAGAGGCTGACATAAGTGATATAGGAAAGAACAATTGCGAAACTTGGCCTTCTATCAATGAATTTATGGTATCGATCCGGAAGTTGCCTTGGGAACTAAACGATGTGATTGCCGTATCAGAGAATAGATAGGGGAATTTCCCAACACCCCTCAAAACAAACGCGAGTGACTGATATGGGATATTACATTGTCATGTCATACAATTTATTTCGAAGCTAAATAAATGCCAGTTAAGTCAATTGTATTCCATTAGAGATATTTTCTGGTGGGGAAACGAGTTAAAACTATCTGTAATAGCTGCCAAATCGTAAACCTTATGGAATATCAAAATAAATTAAGAATTACTTTATCAGAACAAATATTGCACAGTCACTTTCAATAGGGGTGATAAGACAGATCGGAGGAATGGAGTAAAGTCACACAGCGGGAAGTGACAAATTTACCATGTCGCAATTGCCAAGGGCCCCAAAGGGAAATCCTAAAATGTTCATACAAATATTTCACGTTTCTCAGTTTATTTCTTCCCCCCTAAAAATGCATTGCGATGGGCTCTAAAACCTGAAAATTCGACACTCATTGACGTATCTTTGGGGTCTTGTGCATCTGGCAGTGCCGCCAAGAGCCACGGTAAGACCCTTGTCAATTTGGTCCCGCCATAAAACTCATAAAAACTATACTACCCTGAAGTCGAGCCGGTCCTCTCAAGCGTCCGAGTTGGGGAGCCCTAACCCGCCCTAATTACTAGAAATTCACAAAAATAAAAACGCACAAAAATAAAAACGCATATAGCATAAAACTGCCTTTTTGTTTCGAAAAAAAAAAAATCGCCAAACACTCTCAGTTTCGCACCTTCCTTTAAACCAGAAGCTGGTGCTCGCACTTGAATCTACCTCGGAAAATTTTCGAAATTGAAGCCTAAATTTAAGACAATCTTTAATGCTGTTGGCAGAAAAGGGAAAGGGGGTGTTCCCTGGGGAAATTTTAGAAGTTTCTTTGGTCACGACGATCTTTGATAATGTTGATGATAAGGGGGTGGGAATCAACTCTCCTTTTAAAAAAATGCTACAAAATACCGTTCAAATGTTTTCCTTACTTAAAAATCATCATAAAATTTGGAATGAGTTTGGAAAATTGCCGCCCCTCTTGCTGTTGCGCCGTAGGCAAGATATATTTCTAATAACCCATTGATACGGTACGCCATGAGCACGAACACAGTTATGCTATTATTGGAAAACGTTAAGAACACATTATCCGTTTATTTAGATTATTTTCAAGTTTAATTAGACGTTGAATAAAAGAAACGATAGTCAAAAACATGGATTACTCACAATTAAAGATAGAAATATTTTAGTTTAATTTTCGCGTTAAATATTTCACAATGAAATGTTTAAAAAATATTATACTGTGGCTCAGGTAACTTTGACCTACCATTTGATTTAAATTGCTTCACTTGTATCGCTTGTTTCAGTAATTTAAGCTCAAGAGTTGCAAAAAGATTACTTGTTCAAAAGCTAATGTATACGAGCGTTTCTACAGCACGGAATTCAGTTTTTTGAATTCTTAATTTTTCTATGGCAAAAACTGTTTCATCCAAGCTTTGAGCTTAGATTAAGAGTATTAAAAATAATAATGATATACTACAAAACTCACTCAAATTCAAGCGGTGTGGATGCAACAAAAGCGAGATAGAAATACGTAATTAGGAAAGCAAAAAAAGCTGCAGATGCGGAAAGAGATCGTTCTTAAGAAAGAGCACTACTAACTTCCATTCTCACGAAATATGAGGATATCATTTAATTCTAAATTAATTTTTTAGCGATATTCAACAATTTGTAATCATGCGAAAAGTTTAATCCAAAGAACAATTCACCGGTTGTTTGTTATTTGAAGCTATTAAGAAATTTTAAAGCTTTTTCGCAATAGAAAATAAAACAAATATTTCACATCATACAATCAGTTTTTATAATACGCAACTGAACTTTAACTCATTTACTTTTCATCTCCAGGTTTTTAAATAAAAATGTATTGTGATTTCCAGATCATCTTTTAAAGAACTTTCCGGAGCTCCGACTCCTGGGATACTTAAGTGATCGAGCACCCTTCTCACATTCTACAACAACACACTATCTTTTGCACTAAAGCAACCCAAGGATTTACTAAGCCCCTGAATTGATTCAGCAGTTAAAAAAAATAAAAGATGCGCTACAGATGAACATAATCCAACAACTCGAAGGTGATACAACAATTTAAAAAATCAAGATGTGAGAAAACTAAAAAAAGGAAATCTTGTGTCCAAATATCGGAATTGCAATAATTCGTGGATATGAGGCTCCTCATTGCATTTCTGTGTGAACCAAACTTAGTCCCTCGCAGTTTTTTTTTTTTTTTTTTTTTTTTTTTCCGCCTCCGGGATAAGATCTCGAGCAACTACGCAGCAAGCCAACACAACAAAATAGTGCTGACTCAAACTCACGTGCTTTCTACAGCTCGGATCACGTGGTTGTGAAGTGGTTGAGTCATTATCTCCGTAGCTGCCCTGGGGCACGGCAACATCTGTCCGCTATCATCAAGGATGGGATGCTTCCATGCTTCCCGGCGGCGGCTTGTTTTCATGTTTTTCGATACAAATATTTTGGATGTGAATTTTTCGAACCGGAACGGAAACCTTGCCGAGAATAACACGCTACTCTTTAAAACAAAATAATTTTTCACGGGTTTGAATTTCTTTACATTTGAAAGTTCAAATTTGATTTCTGCATTTAACTGTTAGTCATTAAAATGGTTTTGAGATTTAAATAATAATCCGGTTTTTTGGTAATAGCCTAAGACTAGACTCGAAACTTTTAATGGCGATTTAATAGTGGTCACTGGTCAGTAAAGTTTTTGCAGTCATTGAAGAGATTCTCAAGTTCCCTTTGAAAAAAAAATCAACAAGTAAAATAAATGTACGTTTTTAATCATAGCAAATTATGCATGCAATGTCGGAAAATTTAGTTCAAAACTAAATAATGATATAATTAAGATGTTATAAATGTCTACAATACATGCGTGCAATTCAATACGAGTTTAAAGAAGAAAACGGTTAACATAACAAGGCGCCTGTGACATAAACCTCACTGCAGTACAAATGAAGGTACTTTTTTTTTCTTTCTTTCTTTTTCAAATTATTCCAAGCGATTTTCTTCAAACATAAGAAGCTTCCATATTCGTTACTTTTTAGTACAAACGCAATACGTATTCAAATCTGTTCTGTAAAAATATAATTAACTGCAAAAAAGTACTGTCGGCCCCGCTTAAACGAATACCGTCGGTTCCATGACATATTATTCGATTCAGCGGGGTATTTTATTAAGCGGGGATCTTTAACATTGCGTCTATGGCATCGGTTCTGGAATGTTTTATTCGTATATCTATTATCCGATTAAGCGGGGACGACAGTATGTATATAGTGATATAATTCAGGATCAGGGTGCAACCAAAAAGCTTTTGGATACAAAATTGTAAACAAAAGAGAAAAAAGTCTGAATTCCAAGTAAAATGCGGTATATGAATGAATTTTAATGTCTGACAGAAAATAGAAACGAAGCAAAAGAATCTGCACAAAACTGGCAACTTGTTTAATTCAAGCAAAGTTCGTGGAAAATAAAAAATTAATCCTGCGAAAAGCGGAGGCTATAAGCTAAAAGCTTTTAGTTAAAAGTTAATGCAGCAAACTTTTTCTTAACTAAACATGCTTAACTTGATCAATCACGCCACACGAAAAGCGAATGCTAGTTTCATCTCTAACCCAACACATTAATATTCTGCTTCGTAATCTTATCAAAAGCTAACGTTTAACAGTTACACAAACAAAATCTGCATCGCATGTTTGTCATTTTGCTTATCGCCCTTCTTAAATTTAACATTTTTAATTGATCTTAAAAACATCAAATATGCAAGAATAAAATCTAAGACTATAATTATAAAGATACAGTTGAACCTCGTAATTCAAACACGCAAATGACGAAACTACATTTCCGATCCCAGTCTTGGTCACTCGGATAAGACTAACTGCGGAAAGACGAATTGATTTGAAATTCAGGGGTTGGGGTAATCCCCCCCCCCTCACCTCACTTTGAGAAATCAATGTATTATTGAAACATAAGGGGGCGTTTTCTTGTTTTCTGAAGAAATTGCATTGTGTTTGTACCCTTTGAACCCTCCCCCACCCGGAAAAACTTGAAATGATGAGCCTGATCAAAAGGTCCTTTGGGTTTGTTTTAGCGAGGTTCGTGTGAACAACATTACAATTCAGAGTAATTTTAAAGGGAAATGAAACACTAAACGAACCTCAATTTAGCAACGGGAATTATTGAAGCAGGAAAAATATTTTACCAGCATTCTGCGTCCCTTAACGCAGTTATAACTAGCCTACACAAATTACTACTATTCGTACCAAGTATCGACTACAAAGCACAAAATCATTTGATATTCATCAAATTTCAATACATGTTAGTCCTGCTAACAGTTTCCAAACAATAGTTTTGCGTTTCAACAAATTGTGTCGCAATCAACATATCGATCATTCGTACCCCCCCCCCCCACCCACCCACCCGCCCTTCCCTTCCCCATAAAGAAGGGAAGTAGACGGATTATGCTTCAGGGGATGTATTGTTGTCGGCCCCTAAATCGGCCTCATTTCCCATTGCTTCCAAGGTGAAAGAATTTGAAACGGGAAAAAGATTTCCCCCTCTTTTTTTTTCCTCATAGAGCATCTCATTCTACAATGTATCAGGTGCAATGAAAATGGTACAACAAGGGATAGTGCATCATGGAATCTTTATATTCCATGCAATGTTTTCTTTCAATAAGAAAAAAATTAAGCCATAATGTTATCTTCATAACGTAATGGCGTGAAAGGTATTAAAGCTGAAGATAAGATGTTTCGGGAATCTGCCACACGGATCCAGTATCTGATCTCAACATACTAGGACTGCCCTTCTGAATAAATAAAACGAATACAATCGAAGGAAAAGCGACCAGACATTATAAAGACCGTCCCATTATAAGGACCAGTGGGAAAAGCCCCAACTTTATTCCTATATACCAGGGCTTCCCAAACTTTTTAAGCAGCGGACCCCTTTCATGAATCAAAGTTCGGAGCGGACCCCTGTCGTTAGAGAAAGTGCAAAGATAATTTTTGTTCGTAGTGAATTCAACTTTAAATAAATCAACTAGTAGCATATGTAGGATTCTCCTCCAGTGGGAGATTCATTTTTTCCTCAACCAAATGTGAACATTGTTTGCCCCCCCCCCCTCGCTCCCCTCAAAGTAAATGAAGTTGAAAATTTAACTTAAACCAGACCTGGGCTAGATTTCTTGACGGTTACTTTAGCTGGAGAAAGACAAATTATGGCGCATTTTGCGCGTAATCTCAATTTTACAGTCAAAATATTCAAATTTATCTTTTGTCAGTAAAAAGAAGTTCATATTTACTAATATATCTTTCGTAACAAAGACCGTAAGTTAAACTGCACTTTTACATTTTTGTGGCTAGGTTCTAAAAGGGCCAATCAGTGGCGTACATAGCGCCCCCGCAACCCCCGCGGCGCGGGGGGGCGCAAGAGGTTTGAGGGCGCCCGATCCAGAAAAATAGCACTAAAGGTTACACGGGGAAAATATTTTTTACATTTTAATAGGGGGGTGGGGGCGCACTTACAAATCTTGCTGGGGGGCGCACCTTAGTCTATGTACGCTACTGGGGCCAATGTCAATGTTTTAACATTCTGACTTAGGCCCTTTTAAAACCAAGCCACAGATTTGTAATATGAACCTAGTTTAAGTGCATAAATTTTTACATACTGTACCTTAAAAAAAACGCAATTTTATACGATTTGTGGCGATGTTAGAGTAGTTTTTGGGCACCCATCCCAGAAAATTTTAAAATTTTAAGCCTTAAAAACGCGCCAGTAGGCCTTTTTTTTAGACATATTAGAAGGAGCAATAGGTCCAAGACAGCAAATCAGGCGATTTTTCAAAATCCTTGCTTTAAAAATTCTCTTTTGAAAGATCTTTTTGTTAACAATTACATTTACATGAGGTATGGGGATAATCTGCCGGATTTTTTTTTTTATTTTTAATTGAAGTTTCAATGAATAATTTCTTGCAATTTGCTAAATTACAGCTTTTCAAACGCACTTTCAGAGTTTGGTTATGTTAGGAAAGAGGGATATTCGTGCGCTCCACAATTTTTTTAGAAATGGAAGCGTTATAAACGTAGGAATCTGCCATTTGGGTAACGAAAGGGTGCAAGGAAAGGTCCCCGGATATTTTTAAAAATTAAAATTTACAATTTCAAACGTAGACTAACCCTGATGATATTAAGGAAAGTGGAGGTCAGTAACTGTTCCCCAGAAATTTTTCGAAATTATAGTTGTAAGATCACTAATCCATACGATCAACGGTGAATTCATGTGGAAGTGAAATTTCGGGGACCGTCTCTGGTAAAGTTCTTGAAATTGAGGTCTTAAAAGTATCTTGGAAGGTAGTTTCCAAGGCTTAGCCTGAAGTTATGTCAGTCAAATATTCATATAAACATGTCAATAAAATATTCATATTAACATGTCTATCAAATATTCATATAAACATGATGACGGACAGTACGATTTTGTCAAGAGCAGAAAACGGTTTGACCGCATGATCTTGCAGCAACCTGTCTCAAAATATTGAGTATGGCATAAAGGGCAACTGCATACTTCGAAAAGGAAAACTCTGGTTTTCAAAAGCAAAAAAGTAATTTTAAAGCTTTAAACCCCCCCCCCTTTTTTTTTTCGTGATTCACCGCGGACCCCTAAGGGGTCCCCGGACCACAGTTTGGGAAGCCCTGCTATATGGGTGATTCTACGCTATTTGAATTCAGACGGCCAATGGAAAAACTTCATGTTAAACTGATTTTATTAATCTTTTTGTATGCTTAAGCATTATAGACTATTATCTTTTATATGGACCACCCAATTAATTCACTGCAGTTATTTTATTTTAGCATTTATAGCTGAAAATAGTCATAAATGTATAGTCCCCTGGCCTGTCCAAATACTAGTTTTTATACAAACATGTTCGACGTTCAATTTTTACTAACTTGGCATAATGTTTTTTGCCATAATCATACACTTACATTAACAGAGAAACATATTTCATCAGTAAACATTGAAAAAATATTTATTATTATTTAAAAAAAATACACTTTTCAACGGGCCATATCAACAGTGTCACCCTCACCTGGCGAACTTCAAAGACTGAAATTTAGCATAAAAAATGCATAAGGATAATGTTGATTGCGAATAACCAGTGTAATACTGAGTAAAGTTAAAAGCAAGCTAAGAGGTTTTTAAAAAATTCGAATATTATTGCATCGGTTCTCGTTGAAAGTGCCTTAAAGCGTACTGCGCCAGTCGCTGTAGTATTTCCCCTGGTAAGTATAACTTTTTACATTTCATCGTTACACAAGTGTGCGTATGTATAATGTAATGCTTATTGTGTGCAGACATCACGTTTTACTTGAAGTTCTGGTAAGAAGAGCATGTGATATTGTTTTTATAGGTAATGTGTGATTTTGTCACTTCTCTGGCATCACTCCCCTGGCAGTTTTGTTCTAAAAAAGTGTAAATATGCATTAAAACTGTGTTATAAGCATAATTAATTTCATTTTTAATCTTAATTGCCCCTGTGAAAGCAATTTGAATGAACGTAAATAATGCGGGAAGTATTTTTATTTGGGATCTGAGGTGCGACTTATATGCAACATGTCGTGTTTTCAAGATTGATTTTTTTTATTTTATTACAACGCGAAAATTTTTTTTGAATACAGGTCTTGTAGAAATGAGTCCATACTATGAGTTTACACCGAAAAATAAGTGAAATAATAGTAAATCAAACCAGAATTCTGCCAATAGTGTCACTCCCCTGCCAACGCATTTTCCCCTGGTATCGATAAACCCCCCAAAAAGTGAAATTTTGTCTGACCCTTACCACTACAATAATAAAAATAGCGGCTACTAGTGATATAATGAGTGTGAAATTATTAAGATTATTTTTTCTTTGAGGACACAAAAAACGCATTGATCGTAGAATCACCCATATACTGTTATATTAATTTGCTATCGGTATAACGACCATTTTGTATCGTCAAATCCAATTTTGCGACCGAATTTAGCGAACACTATTTCCGGCATATTTCCAAATAGAACATGTTTCTACGTTTTCAACTTGCAATGACCTTGATTATTGTTCGCGGACTAAGTGCATGGAGCCTTCTGTGTTCAGTGCAACTTTGACAAGGGAAAGGGAAGAAATAAATTAATGATCATCTGCAGATGAAGAAGAGGGGATGAAGCAAGGGCGGATCCAGCTCCTGGCTAAGGAGGGGGTCATTTTCGGGTAGGGGGGAGAGTCAAAGCGCAATTTTTGTGCAAAAATGGGGGGGGGTTAGCAATTTTTTCGGAATATAAGTCCCAAAAAGACAATTTTTTGCTATATTTGTTAGGTTAAGGGGGGTCATGACCCCCATGACCCCCCCCCCCCCCTCTGGATCCGCGCCTGGGATGAAGAAGGTTTTTCCGATAGCTCTTAGCATAAAAACTGCTTCTAATCCTATTAGGATTTTAATGTTTTTTTGCAAGGCAAAAACATACTGCAAACTAAAACATTAAGTTATGTTTTGCAAAAAGGCAAAGAACTATTTCCGATATTTTCGTCGAAATATATGTGATTTGCAAGTATGCAATAATTTTTTTTCAATAATTTCTATTTTGAAATTTATTTTATATTTTGTTACAGTATTTTGCAATTATATTTTTTAATTCCAATGAAAAAAAATATTTTGCGTATTTTGTTGAAATCTTTGAACTATCGCTAATATTAATATAAGTACTGAACATGCATGAGTATTTTTTAAAAAATCTATCTCTGAACTCGTGTGAAAGACAGTATTCTGTAGAACGGAGAAGGTCGTTATAATGAGCATCGACTATATTATATGTATGTGTTTGTGTATGTTCCCATACAGATCCAGTTTACGGCAGATCTGGACCAAATTTGGCAAGGAGACTTGGCACATGGGAAAGGTTGTAAGGGGGTGTTCAAACGTCAAAAAAGTACCAAACCGTTCGAATTTTAGCTTAAGGACCCAAAAATGGCATAAAATGGCTCTTTCTACCCGAAATAATAGTTGAATCATCTCGATTTTGGTCGCTTTGAACTTTTCAGGGGATTTCCTTCGGAAGGTTTTAAAAACTCCGAACCGCTAACTGCACCCAGAAAAAAGATACAGCCGTTTTCAAGTGAGTGAAAATCAATTTTAAATTAGATTTATTACTATCGTCTGCGCCAGCGTGAAAGAGATTAAATAGCCTGAAAAAAAATCATTGACAAGAAAAAGGTGTTGCCATTTTTTCATTGAATATAAACAAATATAATTTTTGCTTTTCCTGTGATAGAATATTTCAAATTTTTTGGCGATTGATTCATTTTTCGTACTGCGTGCAGGCAAAATATCGACTTTGATCTAATCGGGACATTTAGACATGCGTCATTTGACAAAAACTTATTCTCAATGAGGACTGGACAGAACCGGGCAACGCAGCTAGTATCTCTCACAACCAAAGGGTTCCGAGTGATACTCCTCTTCTTCCGCTGCGCCACTGATGCAAAATATTCACGAACGATTGCATTCTAGGGAGGTGCTGTAGCGCTTTTTTCGGTCAAAAATCAATACGCCATGATGGTTTGTGGTAGTCTTCATTTCATTCAAAACAATTTTTAAAAACACGAAGTTGCTAAGAGATACACTTAATACTTTTAAAAACCAAATATACGACTGTAGAGACAGCTAAATAATATTTATTTAAAAGGTTTGGAGTTTCTCCAACCTCTAATTTACTGGCATTTTGTCTCTCATGTTGCGGCTATTTGCCAATAGAGTTACGCAACGCCCAGTTATAACACGTTAAAAATAACCAACAACATGCATATTTCGTGCATAAAACAAAAAGAACTCGTACAATCATTGGTACATCAGTCACGGTCACACATCAGTCACGTAATTATCAGACCTATACCTCAAAGAGAGGGAGAAGCAAAAAGTCAACAGAACCTCTACTGCGCTTAAAATCATGCATTGTTCAGAGTTGGAGAGCTAGAATCCGGTTTTAGAAGTCTTTCGCAAAAAGCAATTTTCTTCACGGTCTATTTCAAAGGCAACATGCCTCTCTTGAGAGCCGACAGGCAGGCCTTACAGAGAAATCGATTTAGCATTGAATCAATATTCCCCTGCTGAGTAATTCTCAATTCCAGTAACGAAGTAGAACTTTCTCTCTACGACGAGACACGTCGCATCATCCAATAGGAGGCTCTCCGCATCCATCTGCAGGCTTACCTCTTTCTTGGCAGCGAGCCAAATACTTTGAGAAAGGGCGAGGAAAAGATGGAAAGCTTTCAAGCACTTCCAGTCTTATGGATAACGAAACATTTTCACACGCAATGTGATGTTTAAATTATAAAACCACATTGGGCAAACTGTGATTAGTCTCAAAGCTATAAAATCAAACATTTTTCGGCAGGGCGACTGTAGCTAAAGATTTAACCTTTCCAAAAAATGACTTGATGTGCATTCCATGTATGTATTTTCTAGTAAAAAACCTTTCAATAGAAATGTTCTAACATAGTTATTGAGTAAATAAAACATTTCAAATTGCCGGAAAGGCATAGTGTTTTAGCTAAACCGAATAAAATTCACAAGTAAAACATTTTTTTTTTTTTTTTAGAATTTTGAGCAAACAACATGTCAATTTTCTATTGGCACCCGCATTTCATGGAATCATCAATATTTCATTACTTTCATCACTTCAATGGAATTATCGATTTGTGCCTGCACACTACAGAACAGGGGTGGCCATTGGCCAACCCGCGGCACGCGTACCACAGTCTGGCACGGCAGAGTATTTATTAAAAGTGGCACGCGAATTGAAAACTTTTAAAAGCGAAAAAGTTATATACTTTTCAGGAACGTTGTCACTCAAAAAACCCTTCCTATATCCAGAGAAAACCTGTACTTAAATTATGTTTTGAATTATGTAATGAAAATGAAATGACTTCAAAAAATGGTCAATAAAATGGCTTTATTTTTAGGAATATAATAATGCGTTGCACAGATGACATGGGATGTGGGCACACAAATTGTCTGAACTAAAATATTGCAAGTACTCATCAGCAGCTTTGAATGATTTGATTGCAGAGATTGCGCAGTTTAGCATATATGTGTGTTACACGAAGGATAACTTCGACATTGCTGACGAACTTCTTGATTTGTTCCAACTAGTTTTAACTACAATACAGGGAATTTTTAAAGAATTTAAAATTTTAATCGAAGTTAAGAAAGCAGAATGAGCAAAACTGGACACTGTTTGTATAGGGGTGAATATCAGGAAAAGTGCTAAATTAAGTCACAAATGAATTTCTTAAGCACTTGTAAATAAAAACCAAAAATTTTTCTTTTTCCATACAGTAAACTGCGTCGCACATACAATCCATGACAAAAGTTTCAGGTTTTACTTTAATTTGTAACAATAGAACTCTTTTTATTGCCTCAATGTCATGTCGGCAGCGCGTCACACATTCGAATCGCAAAGTTCAAAAAAATCCTGAATTATAAAACATCGCAGCAGAAATACAAAAGGAAATAACGTGTTTTATGAAGAAAATAAATACCTTTGTGCGATAGATGTGAAGTTTATTCCAACGTTAGAGATGCACAAATATGCAGGTATACCGCAGACACGTGTTTCGAGGCTACAAGGAGCCTCTTTTTCAATGCAAGAGGTGTGAGCTTTAGGATGAAGAGTCATTCGATAAAACTGCTTTTATCGGATGACTCTTCATCCTAAAGCTCACACCTCTTGCATTGAAAAAGAGGCTCCTTGTAGCCTCGAAACACGTGTCTGCGGTATACCTGCATATTTGTGCATCTCTAACGTTGGAATAAACTTCACAACGTGTTTTATGTTCATCTATGACGATTAACTCTTGTGTTTTAGATAAAATGAATTTAGATCGATAAAAAAAGCAATTTTTGCTTGTCACAAGTTTTCATAACATGACGAGTGAGCCAACTTTCTTAATGATAAAATCTAGACATAACATTTTTGGCGCCAAAAAATTACGCTGGGTGAAGCTCTAATATGTGATGTTTCAGTTCCGATAGAAAATTTTCACTTCGGCTGCATTAAATTACAGGTAAGATTTTTTCAATCTTGACTTTTCTGTTTCTACCAAATGAAGTGTCATGTCGGCAGCGGAAATTAAGACACAAAATAAAGTAATTTTTCAATTTATTTTTGCATAATGGAAAAGAAACCTATTGTCATGGACATAATAAGGTGTTTTTATTTTCGAATCTTTAATTAGGGATGTTCAGCTATCATATTGCGGGAAATTTGTCGTGTCGGCAGCGCGGAAGTAGAAGGTATTTGTTACGAAACTGATGCGTGCGTTACCGATGTTTTTTCGCAATTTTTTCTTCGTGTTATGAGTTTGTTGAGTTTTAAAGTACACAGATAGATTCAAGTGCATCGTTTTTCCTGCCAAATTTTCCCATTTTAGCAGTTTATTCATTGTTTTTTAAATGCTTCAAAAACATGAATTTTTCCGCAAAATTTGAGTTTTCAAACAAAATTATTGCTTTTTTCACCCTCTTTTCTTTTACATCAATATTCCGACCTTCGTTCGTAACTACTGCACCCAAAAATATAATTTTGTTTTAAAATGGAAAACTTACGAACATTTTAGTGAAAATCACCCTCCCCCCCAACCTCTGACTGTCCTGAATTAATTTCGTTTTTTAAGATTGTGTTAAGAATTTTATTTTATTTATTTTTTAACTATTAACCTATTTATCTGTTTGAAACAAACTTTGTCGCACTTATTTAGACTTATAACTAACTTTTAATTAGTCTCTAATTTTATTTATAAAACAAAAAAGGGTTCAGGCTCTGAAAATATTATTCTCTAAGTAATAATTATTTTATTTTTGAACATAAAAGGTAGTGAAAGTGATTACTTTTATACACTAAGTAAATCTGTAATATTTGTCAGTTCGGTAGCATTCTCATCATGTCGGTAAAGCTCAAAGACAAACCCCCCTAAAAGGGGGGTAAATGTTCACCTTGACCATGCCCCTAATTTTTAAAAAATATTGTTACTAATGTGTATTTGAAATACCCTATTAATTTAATTTTCTGAGTATCTTCAAAAATTGAAAATTTCCATGGTCAAATTGGCACTTTTCCTGATATTCACCCATAGATGGAGTTTTATATGACGTTTCGTGGCTGATGATACAGTAGCATAAAAGATAGTTACATTTATTGAAAATTATTTGGAAAAAAAATTATAAGATTGATTTATCTATCTAGAAGTTCTTGTGCGAAAGATACAATTTGTCTTCTGAGTGCGCTGTTTTCACGATATACAAGCTTTAGTTTCATTAGAGACGTAAATATACGACGGTTTCCTATACGCAGTGGTAGGAAGTAGCGCGCTACAAGTAACGAAACTATATATATATATATATATATATATATATATATATATATATATATATATATATATATATATATTATATATATATATATATATATATATATATATATATATATATATATATATATATATATATATATATATATATATATATATACGCAAATTACTTTCTATACGACGATATCTTAAAGACAAAACTATTTTATATTTGGAAGCAAGATGCTTTTCTGAACCACCAAGGGAACAAAAGGGATAAAAGCATTCTGCACCGTGCTTGGTAATCAATTTCAAGAATAAAGGTGCATTCGACCCTTTGCATTTAATTTCTTAGCAAAATGCATGTTTCAGAACTCAGAATTCGTAGTAGCTTTGAAAAAATATCGAGACACAAAAATCCGAAAAAATCAGGTTTCTAAACATATTTTTAGAAGCGCGGTGTAGATATTTACTATTACCCTGTACATTGTCTCCATAAATCACGATGAAAAGTACAGATCGTCAGATGCTGTAACCGTGTTTATGGGTGCGGGTTTTTTTTTTTTTTTTTTTTATATATATATACCGGAAACATCAGCATGACGTGGCAAGGCTGCCGGCTGGTCCCTTTTTTAGTAAAAAAGTTCTTAAAAGTTTTTTTTTTTTTTCAAAATCTCATTTTCTCTTCTTCGCCTATAAATTTAAGTTTTATTTTCAATATCAATTTGAAGCCTGAAAACCGTTTTTTTGGACACAAATTCTACAGAATTAGACTACGAAAACACCGTCTCCTCAACTCAATCGAGTGAACCTCTCCAACGCTTCCTTCTTGCCCTATTACAAGTGGGCGAAACCAAAACAGCGGCAGGGAAAACGGGAAGCTGTGAAGAAAAATACTTGCACCCATCCAACGCCATTATCATTCACATGAAAGATTGAGCGTTCAAGACTGGCGAAAAAGGCATTCCGAAAAAACAGGCGGAAGTCATGAAAAACCAATAACAACATACGTGCTCAAGTGCATTTCGACGGGCAATCGCCATAACGATGTTTCCATTTTTTTTTCTCTTGAACCAGTCAAGGTAAAAAAAAAAGCGTAGGAAAAGAGAGAAGCCGTGTTGTAATTTGATGAAGTTATTGGATACTTTTTATACAGCTTTTAAAGCCAAGCAATTCCATCTGAGGTTGTTTTTTTTTTTTTTTTTGTAGCTGTGCTTCGCTCATCATCCATTAAATATCAACTTTAATCACTGTAAATTTAATTTGCACATAGCAGTTTAGTGGATGCAGGTTTTTACTTATTTAGTTTTTTTAAAACAAATTACCTCATTTTTATGAATTGGCAAGAAAAGCTCAGATTTACAATGGTGATTCGCACGTTTGAAAGAAAGTTTTTTGGAATATACCGTTTAGTGACACGGTATAACTTTTTTTCCCCCAATATTTAATGTCGATTACAAATTTAGGTTATGTCCTGGTTCGGCAGAAGTATCACTGAAAAAGTGACGATCAAACGTTGAACGGGTCTTTCAGAGTTAAGCCTTTCTTCCAGAGATTTGATTTGAAATAATTTTTTTTTTACATCAGGGATGAAAACAGCTCAAAGTCAAACAAGAAGTTCTGTCAAGAACTAAACGAGCCTACTTTCCCGTACATCGACATCGGCATTGTAGCATCTGATCAATATTCTCTTGATTATCTGAAACTGAAAATTATGTCAAACATACCTTTATAGCACTTAAAGCTGATTTCTAAAAGCAAAATATACCCCTCTCATCAGATGAAATAGACACGTAAAAAGTAAATAAACGAGTCAATAAAGTTTTGTCGCACCTTTTAAAGAATGTAACTGTTATAGTTCTTCCGTAGAAAAATTCCAATCGTTTTCAACAAAGAACATCAAAACACATTTTATCAAAGAAAGAAAGAAAAAAAAAACAGTTCATTAATAAAATGTCTTGAATTTCATTTTTAATCCGTTGCCAGTTATTAAATATAAATAAAGAATAAAATGCTCTCGTGAATGGAAAATTTTTGTTAACAAAAAAAGAAATCGTCTGCGAAAAATAAAATAAAATAACAAATTAAACAAAACAAATAAATAAATAAACAAAAAATCGTCTGCCCAGTCAGTCATTTTTTTCTGAGCCTGCATTTCCGCCATGTTTGCGGAGTCAGAGTCGGAATCAGAGCCCGCACAGAAGATTATTCAGAAAAGTACTTTACAATACATTATTTATCAAAACCATTTTCTTACAAAGTTAGTTTGAAGGAAATCCGCCTTTAAGTTCAGAATCAACATTCAATTTAAATTTCCCCGTAGGCTCTAATGTTGAAACTTTTTCTGAACGATTCATCATTGAACGAAAAATGGTTCAAATTGAAAAGTGAAATATGGGAATGAGCCTCTCCGAGATCTTTCGAACAAAAAAAAGTTGATTCAATTCGGACGGTTCACTTAAAAGTTATTAGGTGGGAAAAGGTTATTTGAACAGTTCAATGTTGAACGAAAAAATGTTCAAATTGAAAATTTAAATACGGTAATGAAGCATCTTTGCCGAGATCTATCGAACAAAAAAAAGTTTGTTTAAATCGGACTGTTCACTCAAAAGTTATTAGGGGTGAAAGCTTGTTTGAACGGTTCAATGTTGAACGAAAAATTGTTCAAATCGAAAAGGTAGATACGGGAATGAAGTATCCTTGAAAAGATCTTTCGAACAAAAAAAAGTTTGTCCAAATCGGACTGTTCACTCAAAAGTTAGCATCGCGGGACAGGTTGTTTGAACGGTTCAAAGTTGAACGAAAAATTGTTCAAATCGAAAAATCAAATATGGGAATGAGCTGTACTCGCCGAGATCTTTCGAACAAAAAAAAAATTCGTTCAAATCGGAATGTTCATTCAAAAGTTATTAGGGGGGGACAGACAGACCGACCGACAGACACACAAATTCCCCATCTCAATACCCTACTTTCAAATTTTTAATTTTTCGATATTCAATTTACCTTTTTATTTTTTTTTACTTGGCGATATTTTTTGAACTTGGCGATATTTTTTAGATGAATTAAGCCACTTTTAATGCCTTTTTCGTCTCTTTTATTTTTAATGGGAAAGTAGGCGAAAAAGGAGGAAAAATTGTGCGGCTTAACATTTGGATAGATTTTTTTTTTTTTTTTCAATATTATGCAAAATTAGTCATGAGAGATCTCTTAATTTGTACAATGAAATTGAACGTAAAAACGGAAGATTGAAGGCTTTTTATTTATTTTCAAACCTTTTTTTTTTTTTTTTTTACTAATTTCCTATTTCTATCTTTTTAAGCCATACAAAATAATACAGAAAAATAATAAAAATGGTGGTGGGTGGGGGGGGGGATTTCTAATTATTATTGCATGGTCTTTTTGTTATTTTGATAAATTTTAGAGATCAAAATTATTTTTAGAATTTTTTTGACTAAGATCGCAAGTATTTTAGCCGAATTTTCTTAATTTCCACTTCCTACAACATAAACTTATGTTTTTGGCAGCATGCCAAAATAGAGTACATAGTTCGTCAATAATTGCATTTCATCCTTGAGGTTTCAATCCTACTACATCCTAAAAACGTTTCCATTATTTTGGAAGTTGGAAGTAATTTCAACCTCTACTACTTTAAATCAACTTATTTTATGCTTTATTTTAACAATAAATGAAAACATTTTTTTCTAAACATGATGCAACATTAACTTTTAGATCACGGAAAGAAAGAAAAAATAAAAAGAGCGGAAAATCGCGGATCCGCGGAAGATTTTCATCCCTGTTACATTTCACGTGAAAAACACTTGAACACTAATGACAGGGATGGCAAGTTTTTGACAGTCGGAGGTTTTATTCAGTTTTAACCGTGGTTTTTACCGTCATGTCAAAAACCACTTTTTGACATGGTTTTTGACATAAGCGTCAAAAACCTAAATTTCTGTCCAAAACATGTTTAAATTTGATATTGATAATCAAAATACATTTTCAAATGAATTTGACAATTTCTGATTTCAGACACTGAAGTAAACTTTTGGAGTTTTAGGTTATTAAAATAAAGTGTGATAAGCAATCCTAATCATAATTGAAGGGCTCGGGAGTAAATAATGGTAACTAGCATTTTAAAAAATCAAACATATGGCTTTATTGCTTCGAGGAATTACTGTAACAGATTTTTTTTATTTTAAAAATGAAGTGGGTACATTAATTAAGTGCTGTGTGTCTTGGGTATACTTATAAATTTTTACAAGCAATTTTTTTTTTTAATTTTAATTTGAAATAATAAATTTTAACTAATAAATAAATAAATAGTTTGATCAAAAGTATTTAGCATATTTGTACACTGAGTACTAATTAATTTCGTTTTGCTTTTACTCAAAATAAAAAAAAATCACTTTGATGTAAAGATTTTTAGATTGATAAAATAGCTAATTAATAGTTATTAAAACATTTAAACAAAACTACTTTAAAAACTGGATTTAACTTTTAATACTTTTAACTTTTTTCATGGCATAACAAGTTAATTTAAAAGAATGAATTAATTTTCATTAAATATATTAATTTAATTTTTATTAAACTTGATTGATAAGATATCTAATTGATAGTTATAAAAACATTTAAACAAAACTACTTTAAAAGCTGGATTTGAGTTTTGATATTTAACTTTTTTCACGGCAAAACAAGTTAGTTTAAAAGAATGAGAAATAATTTTCATTAAATTTTTTAATTTAATGTTTATTAAACTTGATTGATAAGATGCATAAATTTTATTTAATATTTTCCAGGATGAGAAACCTTATATGTTTATAAAAAATCTCAATAACCACTGTATTTGAGTTTTAGACAGGTTTTCGAAAGGTTTTTGACGTTTTCGACAGGTTTTCGAAGGGGTTTTCGACGTGTCATGTCAAAAACTGGTTTTTGACGTCAAAAACCCAACTCTGACTAATGATCAATAGTACTTTAAAGCTTCTTAAGAGAAGAAAGCCAGTTCACTAATTTGGCAATTTTTGCTTTGAAATAAAAAAAATAAAAGTTTCAAAATTATGCCATTACAATCATTTTAACAATCGTTGCTTTTAAATAAAACAAAAACTAAAAAACTACAAAAAGCGGTTATTTAACAATGATGCACACATCATGTTAATTGCAGAAATATCTAAAATTTATGCGCGTTTACATTTATTTTCATGTTCAGGAACAAAAACCAAACAGTTCGACTTATTATAGTGCTGAAAATTTAGAAGGATTGTCTATTAATGGTTTTTAATCTATTCATTGTAAAAAAAAGGACAGAAAATAATTCCTAAAGATTTCGGCAATTAAAAATAACAAGCTGCAGATCCACACTTCCTTAATTGATGAAAAGGGATTAAAATATTCAGTTGTTATTGTTTCCTTTAGGAAATGGTTTTTCACAGCAGACATTCGTCATTAAGCTGGGGTGAAAAATGATACAGAACAAGTTTCTTAAACGTGTAAATAAATGAAATAAAATTTCAGCACTAGAAAATTTCACAAAGAATTGAGTACAAAAATTTTATATTCTGATAGTTGAAAAAAAAAACTGAGACATAGACATCAATTTATGCACGATAGGCGTGTTTCAACATTCTAGTTGCCAGGCAATGAAAATGCCCGATACAAAAAAGTAAAATACGATTTGGGGACTCGTTCCGATTCTTCCCAACACTGCCCACAGTCCAGAAAGACGGGTTCTTTTTTCCGAAGGGGGCTCATTGCGACGTCACGGGGTCTGGGGATCACGTGCAGCCGATTCACGTTTCGAGTCCAGGAGTTCATCGACCTCGCCTGTGGGAGCGAAACGAATGTGCTTTTATCCTTCCATTGTTGTTTGTTATTATTGTGATTACCACCATGACTTTCTGCAGAGAAGTAGACGTAGGACTGTGACCCACTTACGATACACGGAGCAATCCTTTGTCCCAACCATTAGACATACAAGGAAGGGAAGGGGAGAGAGACGCATATTCCATGTTTTTATATCTTTTGTGCAAGATAGCCGTTCTGAAAATTTCGTAATTCCGTTTCGCTAAACCCTCAAAAGTTCCACCTCGGTTGGTCTCGTATCCAGAAATATCTGCGGAAAGTTGTACGCCATAGCTCGCGATTGCGTCTCTCCAAAACAATCAACAGAAACCAGTGTAGTTAATCATAAATGCAGACGTTTTGCCATACGGAACTTTAAATTTATAGCTGCAGCTCAACTTTCTTTTATGGCAGATTTATTTTACTTAGCATAATGTCGCTTTGTTTTGCTCCAGCTGTGATATTTCAAGCTTTAGCTTTTCTCGAATTCCATATATTACCAATAACATAAACAAAATTCAACTTCTTCCGATGAAGTAAAATTGCGAAATGCGGATTGATGGAAACAGTATTATTCAAGCAAATATCAATGCTATCACACACGAATCAAATTCTCTGAAATGCGTTATTTTATAAACGTGCAAACACACGGGTGTCCGTTAACATATTGCCATTTCAAAACAGAGAACTTGATTTTAAAATAAATATTGAATTTCGCTCAAAATGAATATAATTAACAAAAAGCAGGCAATTTAATACGAGCAAGGTTTAAAAAGATGAGATGGAAACATATCTTAAAAACTAAACATTAACTCCAGCCCCCTCCCGCCCCTCATGTTAATACACTCAAAACTTAAATTAAATGTAAAGGAAAAGCAACAGTTTATTATTTAACGATCTAGAATATTTAGTACTTTTTACTGCTACTACTTCTGTTTATATCACGAAAGCGAAATTTTTAATTATCGTTATTTGAAGCAGTTTAATGAATACTTTGAAAGCTTGTTCAGTTCGAAGAATTAAAGAACCTTTCAATTCGGAATGCACCACTTTTATGAAAGATCAAAGCACTGTGCGGGTTCTTTTGGGGTACTCCTTTCCAAAGGGCTATTTATATAGGAAAATACACAATGTTTAGTGTTAACATAGAAAGAACATATTGCAGGTTCGTTTTTAGCCTTCAAACAGTATATTCGAAGTAAAGCTTTTGTACAAAAATACTCAACTGAACGAGTGGTTTCAGTTCAATAATTGTTTTGAGGTATAAAGATCTACAAATACTTCATTTAAAATCATTTATTTAAACATTATTTCATTGAATACAGCCACACAAGTATTGTGTGTTCAATAATATGACTCCTGAAAAAGAATTTTTTCGTATTTTTTTAAAGACGTTTCAATAATCAGTGTGAAGCATAACATGCATTACTTACGTACAAGGTGTTCTTTAGGCCACAAATGCTAAAGTTAAAATATTCCCTCAGAATCAGGACACGTTACTACATGCATGCATATACATTCATCAAAACATACTGTTCGTGAGGTAAAATAAATAGGTAAAGGAACATCAAGGCTTTAAGTTAACTAAAATCTCCCTCCTTTTTAAGCTACAAAATTCAAATTGTTATATGATGAAAGAACTGAGACTCAGTCAGTGATACATCTTTCTTACTCTATTACACTGACTGTCCCAACAAAATTAAGGGGAGTCAACTTTTTCGTGTAAATTGCATTCATGAGATGAATTAATGAACAATGTTATTCAAAAAAAATAATAAGCAATGAAAATGTCTACATGGCAAATTATAAATGAAATTCAACTTACAAGTGAAAAGATTTTTTTTTACTTAAATACTACAACGAGTACCGGCATGATTAGCACCCACGGATCTAAGCTTGCTGAACACCTTGTAGGACACGCCCAATTTGCACACACAGAAAGCACCAACAGATAGAAGATAGCAGGTAAAATAAAATGCTCCGGTCGCCCTGATTCTTATGTGGTTGCAAAATGAAATAAAAGCACCATTCTGACTTACTTTGCCATGTCGTCTTCCAGCTCTCGGAAGGTCAGATACCTACAGGGATCTCCAATTCGGTGGGAATAATCCAACGGTAATCCACAAGAGTCGTTAATCCACAAGCACCGCGCATTTCGACACACATTTGTAATCCACAGATCTGGTAATCCAAGATAGGAATTATGTATCCAAGTTTATATTTTAAATCCCGTTGAAGAGCGAGACAAGCACGTGTATATCCGTCACAAGTATCCGTGATTTGGTACCGAATGATTATCGCGAACACGAATTTTGTATTTTGCATTGCACTTGCACACATTAAGTAATCCACAACACAAAATTCCCCGTCTTGAGGTAACATAAAAGGAACATAATCCTAAAAGGAGACTACTAGCTACAAAGATCAAATGAACAAAACAAAAAATAATTATAAAAGCATAAAATGAAGCAGAACATAAATAAAATGATATATAAGAACCAAGGGCGGCCGGAGGAATGCAAAATTGATGTCACTCATACCATGTCTTGATGATCAGTAACTAAGTTGGCATAGCTCGTTCAATCATTAAGGATGCATTATCATTGTTATTTATCCATTTCAATTTTTATTTATTTTTTACAGTGTCAAATTTGATCCATCAAAACATGGAACTGAATGTCATGCAAAAAAGAAACAAAAAAGAAAGAAAACATAAAAAAATAATATGAAACTCAACAAATAAAGGTTAGGGAATGGAAATATTCTTTTGGCAAGCATAAAAAGACTTATTTTATTTCTAAACTGATACATGGGTAAACGCTTTAATTTGAAATCTCCTATGGCAAGATACTTCCCATTGATTGCTCTTTTAGAAAAACGTAGCCTTTATCTGATATTAATCTCCGACAATTTTCATACTGTTTAAAAAACGTAGCGAAATACAATAAAACATATTGTAAGCTAATTTTTCTTTTTTAAGTTTCGTTTTGCTTGTCTGTTCCAGCTGTCTGAAAATAAGTTGACAACATTTGTGTACGAATTTATCTCAGTAATACGCTCATATTGAGAAATACGTAACTATTGACAAAGTAAATGCGCATTGTTTTGCAGCTCACAATTAAGACCGACTTTTGTGGGAGTTCCAAAACCCCTTCAGATTACTACGCAACCTATCTAGTTGTAAGATCAGGCACGCTATGCAATCACACACTAATTGATTTTTGCGTAGCAGGAATTGTAGTCGGCGGCTGTTGAACGAAATCCCGTTTGTAAGTAAAATATTAGCATATGTTTACATGAGACCAGAGTATCACAGCAACGTTAGCTATGTATCTATCTCTCTTTGCTATGTATAGATAGATACAACGCATTCAGATAGCTGGATTTTTTGTAGGCGGTAGCTGTCCAATTATTGCTTCCATTGCTCGACCGAAACGAAAAGACAAGAAACATGTGAAAGCGGACACTTACCCGTATCGTGGTGTGCGGGGCGCCGCGTAGGGTGCGGCCGCTGGCCGCACCAGGGCGTCATCCCTCTCGTGTATATAGATGGCGCTGGAGGCCGTACTCGACGCCGGTGGTTCGTAATAGTCCGTTTTTAGGGTCCGGTCGTCGATTTTATTATCCGCATTGTGTGCCTTAGCCGCCGACTTTATATCGATAAAGGCGACCGTTGCACAGGAGCCTCCACTCTCGTCTTCTTTCTTGGGAAGAATTTTTACGCTCTGTACTTTACCATACCTAGAGAGAGAAAAAAACGCATTACAGCTTGAGACACAAAAAAAAAACAACCTATCCAGGAATGAAACATCTGCATGTTTCTGCCTAAAAATACGCACTCGCAACCTAACTTCTTACTTTGGGTATGTCAGACTTGGTGATACTTAGTAGGAAATATTTACTATGTGTTCAAGGTATTTTCAAGGTTAAGCTATGAAAAATGTATAGGAAATGGTGAATTAGTATAAAATAAGAATCTTTATTCAGACGAAAGGAAGGGGTATGAAAATATGTTTTTAAAAATTATAGTAACGTTCCTAAAACACTTTTTTTTTGGTAAATTTATTTTTAATTTAGTACTTTAATAAATAATAAATAATCTCAACCTTGCTCACATCTAATCCCAAATAGTAACAATAAAACTAGAATTATAGTGCGCTATAAATATGTCTGCCGACAAATATGAAAAAAAGAAAACATGAAATGTCTCATTCATTAAAAAGTAGTGTACTTTTTTTTTTTTTTTTTTTGAAGTAGTGTACTTCTTATCTCCATAAATGCTTATTTGGTTGCCAAATGATATCATATTTACTGTCTGTCTGCGTATTTCGCGCCTGGCAATCACGATCACTTCCATTTGAAAAAGGGGTGATAGGATAAGGAGACGCACTTGCCGGTGTCCTGTTGAATGTTACTTCGCATTTCCCCCCTATTTTGAGAAAATCCGAAGAGACCTCGGGCATGCGCAAATGCGAGGAAGGCTTTACGATAAAAGATTAGACAGTACTGTCTAAAAAATTTTCGGGCGACCTCCGAAGCATCTGCGCACGCGCCAAGTCTCTTCTGACTTTCGCGAAATAGGGGGGAAATGCAACGAGGAAATAGCAAGCGAACAAAAGCTGAAGGCATCGGGAAGTGGGCATCCTAAACCTATCTCCCCTTTTTCATATGGAAGCGTTCGTGGCTGCCAGGCGCACAAAACGCAAACAGACAGTAGCTATATCTTTTAGAATAAAGTGAAGCAAAGCACTTCTCCAAAGATAAACATGCAATGGCATCAAGTAGCTGAATATATTTTTTTTTTTTTTTTGTAAAGGACTTATACGATTTGACCCGCCACAAGGAAACCTTAACATAATTTACTATTTAATGCTATCATATAGTCCCCCCTCCCCCTCCCCACACGCACACAAGGAGAATTGAAGGGGCAAGTGTGACAATTAGGGCGCTTTTCCACTTGACGACACGACACCGACGAAAGTCGGACGGTAATACTGCAACGATAAGTACGGTGTCGTGTCGTCTATAGCACTGCTTTTCCACTTAAACGATATCGTTTCTCCGAACGGGTCATTTTCCACCGCATTTCATTTCGAAACAACACTGTGTTCGCACGTATATTATTATGGCTGCTCAATTTAACAGATTACGACTACTATATTTGCTTTACCTCCGGAGAAAAAGAAAACAAATTAAGAGACGGTATTGGGTACACGATATTACATTGTAGGCGAGTTTTATACACTTTTCAAGAAATTGTAAAAAGATTTTAGGTGATTTTAAATATTTTTACTAAATTTACAAAGAATAGTAAAAATTTAAAATCTGGACAAGATTACTTAACACAAGTAGTTTAATCTAAAGTGTATAATACATTTTCATAGTTACGAACAATGTTCTTTGAGTTTACCTGTTTCTTTCTTGTCTGTAGAAGATTTGCCGTCATATTCCTCATCTAAAAATGTAAAAACTTCTTCCCAGGCTTTTTCCCTGTGAATTTTGTTTTTGTATAAAATATTTCGCTTATCCCATAGACACGGTCGCTGCTCAATTAATTCACACTAAACAGGCACGTCAAACTTGAATGCCATGACTGCTGTGTTGCTCATCGAAGAAATTTCAGAATGAAAATTTAATCTTTTTTGAATCAATAAAAGTCGTCTGCGCTACAATTAATGAAACAAAGTGTAAAATAAATGATTAAAATCTTTTATTGCTTCATCTTTTATCAATCGTCTGCAAATTGAAGCTTATATTTATTAATGCAGAGATGTCGAATTTGAACGCCATTGCTATATTTCGAAGAAAGTAAACAGATGAATGAATGTCAGGCGAGACGGCTGCTATCCGGCACGAATGGGACGATAAACGACGGCGTTCGGTCGGAGACGACACAATCGTCCTGGAATCGGGAGATGGAAAAGCGCATAGCATATTTTAATGCATTTTGTGTGCGCCAATGTCGGATGACGACAATCGTTTACGATTTACCGTTGTCGTGTCGGTAAGTGGAAAAGCGCCCTTAAGGTGATACGTGACAATTTTTTAGATTTTCCTTAACTGGTAAAACGGGGTGGAGTCATATTCTTAGTTACCCATCATTTCTGTGACAAAGGGACATGATACTGATGGACGTATCACCTTCATCCATGGTAAAAAGTTCCAAAAATTGTCACATATCACCGTTATCCACTTGCCCCTTCAATCGTATTGGACATTACGAATTTTTATTTCCGTAAGAGATATAATGATGAGCTTCTCAAAACAAACAATTTGTCTACCAGGGAAGAGATATATTTCAGGACAATCTTTTAGCAACAAGGGTGGCGGTACAATGCACAAACCCCTCACTACAGAGTGATAAGAGAAACTACGAAATGATAGCGTTTTCGGAAGTTTAAACAAAATAATCAGAAATATTCACTGAAAGAGCAAAGGACTCATTCAAAAGGACTGAGCAAGAAAAGCATTTGACCTTAGAACTACTAAATGAATGAGAAAATTCAGATAACAGGTGAAGGGCGATCTGGAACCGAATTACGTAACCTCAGTTTCGTTGAAGGAAGTACAAGAAAAGTACCATGAATTGATGTACTGAAATACAATGATACACTTTCTGGACAAAAATGCATTTTTGAAATCACGTTATTTATTTTTTACCGTCGGAAAATGAGAACATCCCTTTTCTGCCACTATGAAATTTATTTTAGCTGGAAAACTTATTTAATCACAAACAGCAAACTCGTCAGCCTGGAATAGGATTAACTGAGCTGGACGCTGATTCCAGGCTGACGAGTGCCAATAAGCACGAAACTGCAGTCCTTGGATGGAATAACCGAGTTTGTAGCATACAGTCGGCGCTCGTTATAACGACCACTCGTTACAAAGACCATCCTAATATAACAACCGGTGAGAAAACCCCCAACTGTATCTCAATGTACTCTATGTTCTACCTCTTATAGCGACCACTCGTTATAAAGTCCGCTTTCTGTAGGACGGAGAGAGTCGTTATATCGAGCGTCGACTGTATAGCATAAATACTGATAGTTTCAACTTGGTGCGGGTGATATATTTCAGGGGAAATTATAGAGGAAGATATATTTCATTCAATAGGGTGATATATTTCATTCAATCAGGGAAAACTATAGTCGCTATTAAAATAGAGATTTCCCCACTCTTTAGATTTATATTACCGAGACTCCGTGCTGGCCCTCTTGAGGGTCAGACCCCTGGTTTCTTACTAGGCTGACATGGACTCTCGTCATCCCTGTGTTTTACACGAAAAAGAGCATCATCAGCTTTTAATTATTATTACTAGCACTGCAATTTTGAGAAATATTTTTAATATTTTCGTGAGTTTACTACCTTTAAAATGTTCAAAATATTTTATAATATCTTTAGGATTGTATAGTCCTCATTAGCTGCTTCTTGAAACAAAATAATTCCAATCCCAAAGATAATTACCGCAGAGATTTCACGAAATTACTTTCGAGGAACGCAGGTGTGGAAGCGAGAGCGAGAATATCGGGGGTGTGGGAGGAGGGGGGACACTTGGCAACAAGCCAGCGCAACAACAGCACAGAGGAAAGGGGCATACCCCCTCAAGCATATTAGTACCTTGAACCGCCTGACGAGACCGGAATAACCAGATACTACAAGTGACATTTTTTCTCTACTTGATAGCGACGCCAACTTTCTCGGGAAAAAAAAAATTACCCCATTTTTTCCCCTCCCTTCTCATCAGCCCCCCCCCCCCCCCTTCGCTCGTAAAATGTGATTTTGATTCTCGAGGCAGACAGGTAAGCCAATCCGAAATAGTAGAACCAGTTGCTTCCCACGAATTCAGCACGGAATTTCAAAGACAAAACAATTTCGAACGAAATCAGGTCATGAAGTAGACGATGGGAGCTGTATTTCGCAATCATCCTACACCTATTTTAGATGAAAAGCATTTAAAAGACTTTAGAATTCAAGTTATCAGAGGCGGCGAAGTTGTTTTATCATGTAAATTTTCGAAGTTTTAAAAAGGCATTGCATGTTTAAATGAAAAATAATCTGCTTTTCTCACATTTGCCATTAAATTTCGAAAATGTGTCAATTAAGGTATGACCAGTAATTGAACCTTTAAGCACAATTTCATTTTCAAACATTCATAATATCATTGAAAAACTAGCATTTCATCATGGAGGCGGATTTACTATGTCACAAGTGATTCCAAAATGCACATGATAAATGTTTCATAACGTTTCTGAGATAGCGAAGGGGGCCCCAAACCTATAAATCCGCCAGACACTAAAAAAAAAAAAAACATTTCAGTCAATATGTGTATTATCGGGCAGGGGAGGGGGAGAGAAGGATGAACTTATCTTTTTGTTCTGATTCATGCTTTTTAGCTATTTCAATATAAAATATTGCAGTTACTCAACGCATAAACATATGGGCTATTCTCTGTAAACTCGTCATTTTTCACAAGAAATCTGTCCGGGCACGTTTTTTTTTTTTTTTTTTTTTTTTTGAAATATTTGTATAATTATAATACTATTGCTCAGAAAATGAATCTATTACTTTGGTTTGAAAGAGGGCCAATTGAAGTTTGTGTTTTTCTGATAAATCATGATAGGGGCCTAGTATAACTAGACAGGGTGCCTGGTGACTGTGTTTTTGCTCTTTCTTGCGTAATGTCTGCAAAACTATTGGAACATAATTAGTTACGAGACTACCTATAAATTTAGGCACAAATCGTGGACATAATAACTAATATGTTTTATGATTAAATTAATTGACATTAATACAATCGCTTCCCAGAGAACTGTTTTCGCAACGACCCTGATGCATACTTTCATTACAAACGTGGCTCTTAAACTAAGCAAAGTAGCGTTTCAACACCGTTCTCGGCGATTTCGGCAAATTCAGACTGATTACTTTAAAGTTCATGCCAAAAAGAATTTGCATAAGTTACAGATTTTTCGTATTACAGCTTTGAATTTGCTGCAGGGGACTGTTTGAAAAAACTCCGGACAGAATTTACATGACAATTTTAAGTTTCAGAAATACGTAATTATACTTTATTTCATAAGAAAAATTTAGCTTCATTATTCTATTTTTAGATATTAATTGCCAAATTTATGTAGTGTTAACAGGTTTTTTGAAATAATATCTTTAACAGTTAGACTGGGATTGGGACAGCCAGGGGACTGTTTTTGGCGCTTAGATAATTTATAGAAAAAATAAATATTTATCGCTCCAAATGCAATTGGGCCACAAAGTATTAATGCTTTACTTGTATTAAGAGCGATAATTACTTTATTACACTTTATTATTTTTAAAATACTCAGTCCGGACAGCCAATTACCAGTTTACAGAGAATCGCCCATATCTAACCTGCAGGTATGAACGAACTAACACATTTTCCAGTCGATGAACATGTGGGAATCTTGTAGAGAAAATCACAACGTTGAGGCGGCACAAATAAGCAGGGATACTGCAGATACGTGTTTCGGCGTTACAAGGAACGCCTTTTTCAATGCAAAAAACATTTGAGCTTATGGATGTACAGACATCCGACAAAAGCCGTCGGATTTTTGTCGTAGCAGTAATATTAAAGTAATACGAACATTTCAAAAAACATTCCCGGACAGATTCTGTACGGAAAATGACGAGTTTACATAGAATCGCCCTTAACACATTTTGTGGTGCAAAATTCACTGAAAAAAATAAATGCACAAAAAATACCATGAAAAATTAACTTTTTGAGCATTATTTAAAGTCTACAGAGTGACTGTTACATTCCCTACTCGTTAAAGAAACATCTACGAAACACATGATTGTCAGAACATTCATTACTCACATTTTAGTCATTTGAAAAAAGAAAATACGCAATTCCGAGCTGTAAAGTAAAGAATATGAGCATCTTTCAAAATGGCACTGAGCCAAGCAGCTCTATTCGGCAATGCCACAACACTGCAGGCAACAATCACCTGGACATAGCAGAAATAATGCTCTAGCAGCGTCCTCGAACGTCAAGTAAAATGTGTACAGTGAAATCTGTGTATAACGATACTCAAGGGACCGAGAAAAAATATCGTTATAGACAGATTATCATTATAGACAGTTCGAGCAAGAGTAGATGGGAAGTTGGCTGGGACCAAACTAAAATATCGTAATAGGCAAGTTTATCGTTATGTACAGTATCGTTATACACAGGTTTCACTGTATTGTGTTACAAGTTCTTATGCGAAACCGGAATACGTTGCTTAAATTAAGTTAAACTATTTACGTAGCTCAAACCTGATTAATTACAGATGAAAAAAAAAAAAGTCTTTCACTTGATGGTTTTCTTGTTCTATTTTTCATAATGTTGAGAATTCCAGAATTGAAAATCTACAGTTTTACGTGTTTCACTTTTTCTTTTTTAACTCAATTTTCTTTTATTCAAATTTTGGATTGGGTGAACTTTCTCCCAAAACCATTCAAGTTAGAAGAGTGGACTGTACGAGTATTTAGGATTTTGATCGATGAAGAGAACATTGTAACGAAGTAGGTTTGCAAGATAATGCAGCATTCTATGTCCTGCAAGCATACTAAACTGTAGACGGATGATTGGAAAAACATTGGTAAAAGAATTTTTAAAAAATATTGTTGGGAATCAATCATTAGTCAAATCTAAATATTCTGAAATTTATTTATAAGAGCTGCCCAACATCAAATAAATTGCATTGGGGGAAAATGTGAGGTGAAAATGTGCCCTAGGAGTGAAATTTTCGCTATGCTTAGAACCTGATGCACGATCTCTATAATGATTGAAGCATAGATGTATTATTGCTAAGATATACAACGAGAAACAGGTTCACAACCTCGTAGGCTACGCTTTTGCTCGTTAACTTCAAGATTCGCTAGTTCAAACTGCAACATGAAGTAAAATGAAAACCAGAGCCAAACTAACACAAAAAACATTGAGCACCATATTTTTTGACTCCTACTTAGTCGACAATAGCACCGATTAACGATTTCACTACAGTTAGCCTAATGTCTCATCTTGAAATTTCACTTTCATAACGCCGAATGCGGTTGAACTTCAAATACGATCATTGCAATATATTACACGAAATATTAAATACTTTTAATTATGTTACTAATGAGATTTACTTGAAACTTGAAAAGTTATACTTATTTAAATATTACAGTCTGTTTATCTCGAACTTCACGAGCGAAGAAAAACAAGAAATCCGGAGGTCTTGAGACACAAAGGTTCTGGTAAAATTCACAAAAATAAGCAATTGGAACAAGTCAAAGAGAAAAATATTTTTTTTGAATTGATATTGTTGAATATTTTACAATATGACTTGCGAGTATATATTTTATTAATTTTGATCTTTGATGACTTTATTGATAGCAAGTTTATGCATATCTTTAACTATGGAAATTATTTGTCAGTGATTGTCGTTCAAACCGTTGTATATTCTTATTTTTTACCTGAATCGAAACAATATAAACATTAGATGTTAAGTTAATAAACCCAGAGAACAAAGCAAACTAACTGTTCTCAACGGTTAACTCTAGAAACTTTCATCCTGTTCGCCAATGCCCCCTCCTCAGGAGTTTCCAAATGAATGGACTTCCTTGAAAGCTTGCTCATTATACATATAGTTTTGAAGGATTGTTTGATTTCTGATATTCGAAAAGAGGCTTTCTGTATCCAAGTTTAACTATTGATAATGATAGCAGGAGATGAAATTAAAAAATGCGAGTAGTCGAAATTCGGGTTGAAAGAGGTTTTTGGGAAAATTTATTCCAGACAGAGATGGGGGGGGGGGGACATTAAATTAATGAAATAAAAGCAGGGAAATTCAAAAATTATGAGATGGAGAAGTTTTTGAAATAGAGGTTAGACTGTATTATATAGCAAACAGATGAAGTCATTTGGGAATTTTCCATTTCAATCGAATTTAAATGGGTATTTCGCATGAACTATCTATTTAAATTCGTCTGGAGGGTTCTAATTTTCAAGTTGAACTTAAAATAAAATTTTAAATAGTGTGAAAGTTTATACTACTTTCAAAGTGTTTTCAGATTTACTACACAAGTTTCAAGTGGCTGTGCCGTGGTGTACGACATGGTTATTATTTTATACAGGCGGAATCCCCCTAAATAGGGCTTTGCTGCAGATTCATTTCTTGTGTCAACAAAAATATATAAAAGCAAGACACTTTTTCGCATAATGGTGCTTTAATTTGTGTTCTCAGTTCCACGAACAGAATGAAACAATAACATATGTATATGATTAATTTCCAAACATATTGTCGGCCCCGCTTAAACGAATACTGTTGGTTCTAAGAAATATTATTCGATTAAACGGGGTATTTGATTAAGCGGGGATCTTTAACATTACGTCTTTGGCATCGGTTCCGAGATATTTTATTCGTATAAGCGGGGTATTCGTTTACCCGTTACCCGATTAAGCGGGGACGACAGTACATGATTTTCAGTGCTTCTTGACATACTTTTAACAGCTTTATTGTAAAATATTTCTACAATAAGAAAGATATATTCTTTTTTTCAGTTTTAAGAGGATTATACTTTAAAATAATATTTCTGTTGATGATTTTTTCATTTCATTATAAAAATACTAGCTGACCCGGCAAACGTTGTTTTGCCATATAACTAATTTCCTAGTAATTTCTAGTGTAGACAAAAAATAGCTTACTTATTGTAAGTATGTATGTATGTATGGTAGAATGTGTATATTGTATGTAAGAATGTGGTATATGCGTGAAATAAGCATGGAGCGCTGTGAACGATGAGGGAATATAAAAATAACAAAAGGCAAACATTATTTTTAAGTTATTATAATTTATTCCTTAAAATTATATATCATTAATTAAACAATTACGACAGTAACACTATTAAACAATATCAATCTCTTAATGCTATAGCTTGAACAATATTTTTTGTTTGTCCATCTTTAGCTAACACAAACAAACTGGATGGTTTACCCACTCGAGAGCATGCCACGTATAATTGTCCGTGTGAAAAACATGGTGTTCTCAAATCTAAGACACAAACAGACATCGTTTGACCTTGGGATTTGTTGATAGTCATTGCAAATGTCAATCTAATCGGAAACTGAATACGTTTGAATTGAATTGGCACATCTGTAGGTATAATAGGAATCCGTGGTATGAGTATATTTTCACCTCTGAACTTGCCATTTAAAATCCTGGCTTCGATCACGTTTTTCATTAATTTTTGAATGACTAATCGCGTACCGTTGCACAGCCGGGGCGGGTTCAAATTACGAAGCAAGATAATTGGAGATCCAACCTTTATTTTTTAAAAATTTGTGTCACTTTAATGGTCGTTCATATCCTCCCCCCCCCCCCCTCTCGCAGTGAAAAAAAACTTTACACAGCAGATTTTGCCTAATAACTCAACACTCATGGTGTTTGATACATTTTATTTGTTAGTAATGATGTTTTTTGGTCACAACCAATATGAAAATCACAAAAAATAGTTACTTTAATTTTTAACATATATTTATCTTCTTCAGAATTTTTGACTTTTAATTTTACCTTGAATTTGACCTAAATGCAAGGTATAAAATACAGAATTTTATAAAGGTACAAAAATTAAAATAATATAATTGATAGTGTATATAATTTTTGAAAAATAATATAAGTGCCGCAAATCAAAAACCATTTATTGCCACAATCGATTCAAAGCCCCCAAAAATGGCGCAAACGTCCATAAGAAAATTCTACAACATCGAAGGACCCCATTGCCAATTTTTACAAAGATCCGACTAAAACTGTCATTTTGTACTATAAAAAAATATGGGGTAGATCCCCATGAAGGGATGTACCTGCATAAGGACATTACAATCATTAAAATCATTCAAAAAAAAAAAAAAAAAATCATGCAGCTGTTCGAAAAAATCCTTGCGGGCCTGGATTCGATCTCATTCCATCAGGAACTTCAAACTGACGCGCAAAACCACTTGACCATCGGGTCGCTCATTGAAGTAAGGATTTACGATAACACATATTGTTTTAGTTCAGTAGATCAGATGTTATGTGCGAACAAAAAAAATTTATGGGTGGACTACCCCTAACATTTAGGGGGATGTAAAATAGATGTTGGCCGATTCTCATAGATACTGGATAAGCACAAAAAATTTCATCAAAATCGGTCAAGCCGTTTCGGAGGAGTATGGCAACGAAAACTGTGACACGAGAATTTTATATATTAGATACTAAGACTGCGGTTCGCCATAGAATACATTCTTAGCTTCACTTTTAAACGAATATTCTTCCCCCCTCGAAACTCATTGAAACAATTCTGAGATGCAGTTTCTGGTAGTAATCAATACTTATTTTAACCTAACTACTCAAAAGTAAAATAAAAAATCTTACGTCCTCTAACTCGGTTCCAGCAGCCTTGACGGAATATCTGATAATAACAAGCAAACTGCTAAATCTGATGAATGTTCAATAACGTTTGTTGAAGTAATTCGCGGGAATTTCACTCTGCTTCGATACATGGTATCGAAGTAATGGCGATGCTTGATAATTTCAAATGTTAAAAATATATTAATCATTTGATGCATTTCAAAGGAAGCGCCAAATGTATAAAAGAAGCTCAAAACTCAAACTAAAGCAAGATACTGAAAGTTGAATATTCCCCACAAACATTATGCAAACGGGATTTAAGTCGGTGCCAGCCCCCTATCCCCAAAAAAACTTATACAACTACGTTCTGTCCCGGGCCATTCTGACGTGGCCTCCCGTTGGTCCTGCTTCTAGATCGTTCATTAATTCTGACAGAGTCACTAGAAACATAAGCACGGACAAAACTTCAAATTTCCAGAGTACTACTCTCAGTACTCTCTACTCGGAGTAGTTTACTCTGAGTAGTAATTCCTAGAAAAAAAGGGGGCGGGGGATTGCTTGTTTACCATGTTGCTTGAAATGCCCCAAAATGCAAGGAGCAAAAAATCATAAAATCCGGGTGTAAAAAAGAAATTTTACTTTATTGCACAAAAAAGGTATTATTGAATTTCATTTTACTCGCTTGTGATCAATTTTGTGCCAGCATAGTTAGTAAGATTGAGGAGAAAAAAATAAAAAGCTGAATACTGGAAAGCACCAAGAGACACGAGGGAAAAAGATTTCTTTATAGTTTGCATCGAGCAATCCCTCCTAGTGCTTTTTGCAGAAGAATATCATCGGGCGATCACACCGGGTAGCGTAAAGGTCACCTCTACAAATCATGGAAAGGAGAATATCGCTTGATCATTGCCCTCACTGGGACCTCTGTTTATCTCCCGTAGCGAACCAATAGAAGCGCAGCAGAGTACCCGAAAGACACGCCTTCATGTTCCCATTGGCCCGCGATCGCGCGCTTTGTTTTGTTGTTGCAGCACTTCTTGCCAGCCTGAGATCAATGAAGGCAAAAACAAAATAGTTCGGCTTCAAATTCTCTGCGGCTATTATCTTTATTCTTTCTTTTTCTTGATGGTGGTTTCATTTTTAGTCATTTCGAATTTGAATTTCAAATAGAATGGTATTTTTTCCAAATTTATTACTTTGGGCTCCTTGAAATATTTGAACCATAAAACCGTTTCATAATTGCGCAATATAAGAAAGCAACAATGTAATAAATTACAGCAGTTCCTTTATTCTTATCAATAATCAGGTTTTTTTTTTTTTTTTTGTGGAAAATTTCACAAGCTGTTCAGTTGTTAAAACCAAGTAAGTCTATATTGCGACAGTTAAAATAGAAATTTTTGTGTGACAAATTTTTTGCACAGCGAAATTTAAATGGAAAACGCATATGCTTGAGGGGATTTTTTGTTGATGGAACAAGTTGCAAAACAGTAGG
>JAXGGA010000378.1:0-90000 GCA_038373865.1 Uloborus plumipes
GTTAAAGCAAAGGGTGTCTGGGGGGGTGGGATGGACAATATAAAGAAACAAAGTTAGATATATTTCCTATTATGGAATACTTTTATGGGGGAAAAAGTTTTGCTTCATGCCGAAACTGCAATTGTTCTAAGAAATTTTTAAAAGTTGTATTAACACTTCGTTCTAAACATTTTTATTTTTTTATTTTTTTATTACAGACTACATTTAGAAATGAACAGTCTTGAGAGGATTCGAACTGAAACGAAACGTGTCATCTAGCTTTCGCTTACGTAAGTTTGTCTTGGTAGCGTTAATGTTTCTTTTAGTTATATAATGGACTCAAGATTTGATTCTGGGTGAGATTTGATAACCGGCTAAAGTTAAGCCTATTGTATTAGCTCCGACAGCTCCCTTTTTATTTTAATATGTATATTAAACAAATTAAACGATTTTTACTATACGTCTCTTGCTCATGCACCCTCCGCAAACTACCAGAGAACATGGGCCTATGCCACGCAATTAGTTATTTCGAGCAGAGACGAAAGTAAAATTACTGTAATGAAAATAGTCGACATTTCGAATTCCTTTGGACTGTTGTTTTATCAATAAAAAAGATCGCCGAGTTCAATGGAGGCGTAGAAGACGTCCGGGTAAATGTTGAAAAATTCGACGGGCTAAACTACAGACGCTGGGCAGCCAAGATGGCGAGCGGCATTCATAGGACTTGGAAGCTATCAAATCGTCACCGGAGATTCCGTGAAACCAGATGAAAAAACTGCAGACCTGAAGGAAGCGGCAAAATTTTATCTGCTGGACGAAAAGGCGTATTCCTTGTTATACATAGCTATCTGGACGAACATTATCAAGAACTCATCGACGATATGGTAAATTTAAGTGAGGCATGGAAACTTCTCAAAAACAATTTCGATATGCAATCCCGCGCAAGACTGGTGAGAAATTTCGACAAAATTTTTCGTATTACATTTGATAAAGAATCTGAAAACATTAGAATGTTTATTAGGAGGGTAAAGTAATCTGCTACTCGTTGTAATGAAAGTAATCATCAGATAGATGGTTTATACCAGTGGTTCTCAACCTTTTTACGGCTAACGCCCCCTTTACGAGTGAATTTTTTTCCAACGCCCCCCTTTATATTAAAGGTTAGGGGGTGTGCAAAAAGAGGTTTAAAATTTAAAATAATTTCCTTCCGGAATTTTACAAAACTGTTAAGATATATTTTTCCTCATTAGTCATTATTAGAATTAAAATGACGAATGCAGAGATAAAAAACAAATCTAGGATTAAAAATATTTTATTTTTAAAAGAATAACAACAAAATAAAATAAAATGGAAATGAACAAGCAAAAATTTTTACTCGAAAAATGAAGGAAACAATCAAATGCAATAAAAATAAGCAAGCAAAGCATTCTTTTTTCTCATTCAAAATATGAAAAGAACATTCAGAAATCAAATATATGCTAGTGAGATATTTGTCTGTTTAATATTTTTTGTAAGTGGAGGCGCAAGTCTCTTGGGACGATTTGGAGTCGATTTCTCTGTTTTGTAACAAGGTCGATGACAACACAGAATCCTCATTCGACGAGGTAGTAAGAGGGGAAGACGACTTAGAAATTTTTGACGATAGCTCACAGTCCAGGATAAAGGCTACTAATGTCTCCTTGCAGCCAAAATCCTGTAAGATTGTTAACATTCCGGAAACCAGCTTTTCAAGTTTCAGTGGTTGAAAAATCTACCAATTCTTACTGATACTGAACATCTGCTGTCTCAATACTTTCAAAAGGGTTCATGGCCCATTGAGGAACGCTCAAAGACAAAAATATCCTCAAAACGCTCCTAAAAGTCTTTGTGCAAAAACGTGATTATCATCGAAGGAGAGTTCACTTAATGTAAACTATGAAAGTAAATTAATGAAGTGAGCAAAAGTCAAAGTTAAAATACTAAGGTGAAACAAAACAGTTAAACTAAGCGGGCACTCTAAGCATCGCAAATACGATTGCCGGGTAAAAATTTAGGAAAATAACCAAACCGAGGAAAATAGCCAAATTGCACGGATGTCACGGCCCATCGAGATATTTTGGATATCTTTAGGGTAGACTTACCCTCTCATAAGTACTAAGTTAACTTATGAGAAAATGTGAAAGAAAATTAAGTAAGTAAAAAATAAAAAAAAACAAATCGATGACGTTTTAATGTTCTGCTTAAAACGCTATTTGTGGGAGACACTAGAATGCAATTGGGAATCTGTTTCGCAGTATATTTTGAGTCCCCCCATTAAATTTTGGTAATAGACATTGAAATCCGGTATCCTAAACGGGAAATTGGTTCAGTCTGAAAACTAGTTCAATTTAGCAACAATCAAAACAGGCGACTGAAACTTGAGAACTTAATTTGACCATTTTCACCTGCAAATGCAGGACAGTATGATAATTACTAACACAATTCGTTAAATTTTTTTGCAGATACTAGAAATTACTTTGTTATGGTAAAAAAATCGATCAACAGTTCGGCTAAAAAATAACCAAACGATAGTGTGGCTAATGCTTTTGATTTTTTTTAGCTAGGTGTGATCAAAATTAGTCAAATTGGCTAATATTAAGTAAAAAAATGCAACCCTGATTGCTACTGTGATTTATTGTAACAGTTCTTCATTAGGTAAAGCTGGACCGCGGAGAGATGGCGTTTGATCTTGAAGTGGAAACGAACCGCTTTATTTTGTAATAGGTAGCATCAGACAAATCAAGCAGGAAATAAAAATTTTAATGTACGAGTAAGAAATTAACTTTTGACGCTGATTCTCCCTATTTCAAAATGAAACAGGGCCGTTTCCACTTCAAGGTCTTTCGCCATCTCTCCGTCGCCAAGCTATAACATTCTCTCTCAAGATTGTCGGACGCAAAAGATCACTAAAACTGATCACCTCCGAAAAGCGTAAGGAAATAAGTTTAAAAATTCCAGAGCAAAAGTTGTTTTAGCGTCGGCACAAATAATTCAAGTTGAATTCTTGATTTAATGCAAAATTCAATTTTGATTTTTTAAATTAAAATTAATTTTAATACATTTATTGTCCTCTGACCCCTAAATTTTCCCACCGTCCCCCTATCGCCCAAAATTTACTCACCGCCCCCCTACTGCCCAAAACATGTTCACCGCCCCTCAGCATCTTCCCACCGCCCACAGGGGGGCGGTACCGCCCCCGTTGAGAACCACTGGTTTATACATATCGCACGTCTAGAAGAATACTGTCACAACTCAAAAACAGAAAAATTTAGGATGGGGAAAATAAATTGATATATTAAAGCAATTAGTAATAGTGCAGTCTATCATACATTAGGTTAGATCATTTCGGCTCATTTGCTTTCATAATGCTTTTAAAATAAACGTTTCTTTTTGACTTTTAAATCATGGCTCTGGGTACATCTCTGAACATTCGGAGTTTCGACTTTTGAGTTGTGACAGTATTCTTCTAGGCGTGCGATATGTTTTCAATTGATAAGGGACTTGCCAGATAAATTCAACAGAATTGTTCAAAAATTGTATACTGTTGATGATGAAGATTTTACTGTTGAAAAAATCTCCGAAGCTTCACTATTAGGAAATAGTAGGTTAAATTTAATTGATTATGATAAGAGCAGAAAAAGAAAACTGTATTTGTAACAAAATATGAGAATTGTAAAAATAATGCGCAAAAGTTTAATTTCGATAAAATGACTTAAAACAAGATAATGTTGTAAAATTAGGTCCATGTCATGAGTGTGGTCTTTATGGACATTTAAAGCGTAATTGTTTTAAACTAAAATGTAAAAATAAATGGAATAAAAATTCGAAGTGAAATTCGAAAGGTTGTTTTACTGAATCTAACGTAAATCTTAATCTAATGTCAAATGTACTTTACAATTCCAATTATGATTGTAATGTAGGATTTGTAAAAAAATATTAATAGTAACTTTATTTACCATTCTGGTGCGACAAATCATTTTGTTAATGATAAGATTCATTTAGAAAACTTTAGTGAAATAAAAGAACAAATATGTCTGCTGCTACTAGAAATTTTCATACACCTATTAAAGGCGTTGGTACGTTAAAATTTCTTGTAAAATGTGATGGGGAATTTGTAGAAGTAAATTTGAGAGATGTATTGTATACTCCCGATCTTAGACATAATTTGTTTTCAGGTCTTATGTTAGATAAATATGGCTACAAAACTGTTTGTGAAAACGGTAAGGCTATCATTTATTTCGAAGATCATAACAAATGGTTTGAATTTAGGCAAGGCAATCAATTTTATGTGATTGAACTAATTTGGCCATAAAGTAACTTAGAAAACCCTGCAGCAAACGTAATTTCTAGTGAGACAATTGAACTTTGGCATCGACGTTTTGCTCATTACAATTATCATAAATTGAATCATACCTCAAAGAATGGGGATGTAAATGATTTACCAGAAATTCCAATTTATAAGAGTATGTGTGGAATATGTCAAGAGGCTAAATCAAAACGCTCATCTTTTAAAAAATCAAATGTAGTGAAGGCTTAAAATTTGTTAGACCGCGTTCACAAAGACTTGTGGGGAAAGGCTCCAGTTAAAACTGAAAGTGGTTATGAGTACTATATTTCAATAATAGATGAATATTCATGTTGAGTATGGATGTATCCCTTAAAGGCAATGTGAGAGGTATTTCCAAAGTTTAAAATATTTCTTGAACGTATTCTGCGAAATGAATGTATTCTGCGAATTGAATGTATTCTGCGAATTGAATGTATTCTGCGAACACATTTTAATTTGACTGCAAATTAAAATGTGTTCGCAGTGATAATGGGGTGGAATATTGTCACAAGGAGTTTGGGAAATTTCTCGAAGAAAGAGGGATTAATCATGACAGAACTGTGTTAATGACACCGGAAATGAATCGATTTGCAGAGTTCTTTAATGTTTACGTAATGAATGCAGTCCTTGCAATGTTAATAGAATCTATATAAGTTACCAACAAAATTTTGGCTTGCTATTTCATTACGTACATGTAAGAAATCGAATTCCTATAGGTAAAAGTCCTATTGAGTTATGGTATGGAAGAGTTGCAAGTGTCAAACATTTTAGGGTATTCGGCTGTTAAACTTATGCTCATATTCCTAAACAAAAAGAACGGATAAACTTTCACCTAAAGGAAAACCGGGCGTTATGGTTGGTTATACAGTAAATACGAAAGGATACCGAATTTATTTTAATTCTAATGGTAAAGTAATTAAAACTATTCATGTCAAGTTTGATGAAACTAAAATTGCAATGGACGTGATCCTGGGCCAAAAGAACTCGGTACCTTTAAGGAAAAACAAAATTGTTAGAAATGTAAAAAACAAAGTTGCTGAATATCAATCGGACAGTTTAATAATAGTGATAATGGTGATAGTGATAATGGAAGTGAAAACGTAGAATTAAAACCTTCTCTTTCAAAACTTAAGTCTGAAGATTCAGATCGCTATGAAAAAACCTCTGAAGAATCAGAAAGTGAAAGACAGGGGATACTAAAAATTTAAAAAGTTTGGGATCGAAAAATTCAGTTAAAGTTAAGTGGATTCACTTCGAACAGAATAGGAAAGATAAATCGCGAATAGACGTATTTTACAAACTTGAAAATGATGATCGTAAATTCAATTGCATCAAAAATGTAAGGAAGTTTTGTAAAAAGAATAATATTTATTTGTGAAAGAACTTTTTAATTTTAGGCCAACTGAAAATTTTGACCAAGTAGAAGTACATTTAGTGTACATTCCTAAAAATGTAATGGAAGCGCGGAACTCTCTCGAATCGCAGGATTAGGAACGCGCAATGAAAAGAAAAATACATGATGGAAAAACGCCAAGTTTGGAAATTAGTACCACCACCCGATAAAAATGTTAAAATAAATGGTTGTAGTTGGGTGTACACTAAAAAGTTTACCATCAAGAGAAAGTTAAGTCATTTAAAAGCAGATTGGTTGCGTCAGGATACACTCAGGGACGTGAAACTTACGACGCACCAATACGACGCAAGTTTTTGCACCAATACTAGATATTTCCCTTATGGGTCATTCCACGGTGACTGACGTTACAGTTTGACTCTATTTTTAAATAAAAAATTCAGTACTGACTTGAAATTAATTTTTACCCCCTGAATTGGAACTAAAATGTAATTACAGAGTATACTAAAAGTCTTTTCATAATTCATTAGGTATGAGGAAATTTTTTTTCAGAAATTATGGAGAATCAAACATATGTGACTGATGTTACACAAAAGCGACATCACTAAAATTGATTTTTTTTCAATTTGAAATCCTCTTCAAACTAACAGCGTGAAACATAAAAAATAAAATTCCCATAAAAATAGAGATTTCAGACTTTATGAAAATGCTTTTCTTGATGGAATAAACTGAAAAACTGATAGCACAGAAAATATGTAATAGGTGTGACTGATGTAACAAAGATTTCGTGACTGACGTTACCATAACAAAACATTGCTACAATAATAAATAATTTCTTTCTAATTGTTAACAAAGCATATATTTTGCCCAAAATTGAAGTTAAATTATAAGAAATAAAGAATGGCAACAAAATATTAATTACACTAATTAAGTTTTACACATTAATTTTTAATGAATTGTCCGCTTGAAATATTTTCTTCTGGGAGGGCTAATTTTTTTAATTACTTTTTCTTTCGAATAATAAATTTCATTCACATTGTTAGGCCATTTATAAATATTTTACTGCTCAAAACTTGACATTAACTGGCTACTTATATTTTTGAATGGCACTAACTTCACCTCATAGAATTGACCATCATGTTCCACAAGAACCCTCTCTCCTGCTGCAGCCTTCAATTTCAGAACACATTTTGCTAAATTAGACTTCAAAAAACTGTTTTGAACTTTTGGTGATTTAGAAAATCACTGCCAAAAAAGTGTTGCTGCTAATTACCTGCTCCAGCTTCTGACTTATTAAAAAAAAATATTACTCAAATATAACTATTAATAATATAGCTTCAGAACTCGGGGGAAAAGCTAAAATATTTTCACATTTCTTGAAGTGTAGTATGTAAAAACTTTTTTGCACAAAAAAAGATATACATACAATTGATCGTGATTTGGATTTTCTTCACTAATATTGAAATTCTCCGAATCTTTAGGAAAATAATGTGGCTATTTCTAAATCTGATGTAGGCTATTATGAAGCTTTTGTGGTAATTTCACAGGAAAATATTGTACTGTAATTTGCTACATCAAAAACATATGTTTCAATTCCACAAATTTGCTTTCTCATTTCTATACATTGTTTCACAAATAAATTCATCTGCTTCTAGGAGTATTGCAGAAGTTTTTTAGCGTCTTATCTCTTCAGAATTATCATTTTTCCAAGCAGTTTTGATATCTTTCCAGCCTGGTACACGTCTTCTAAGATCATATAGGGTCCAAAATTACTTAACCATGTTCTGTTTTCATTGACAAACACTTTAATTTAACTGCCATACACGGAGAGTTAGGAGTACTTGTTTGTCCAGTTTCAATTAAAAAGGAAAAAAAGGGCAGGTGTTATTTAAAACCGGGCTCTTTTGTGTTCTACATTTTCTTGTATTTCTTTTCCTATTTTTTTTTTAAACTTGATTCTAAACTTGCTTTGAACTTAGCTAGATAATCACTTTACAAAAATTTATTTTTTCTCTTTTTTTCTCTGCTCATTTTATCATACACTGTTTTTGATTTACTAATCTTCGTATTTTCCGTCATTTTAAATTTCTCTCACCTAATATGTTGCCTTTTTGCAGCAGTTAGTGCCATTTGTATAGTTTATTTAAAGCATCTTAGTGAAAAGAGAAATGTGACTGATGTTACTGACTGATGTTACACATTTTAAGCAAGTTTTAAATATATTAATTCAACTACTTTTAAATATTTAAGTAAAGAATATTAAAGATATCATCCTAAATGAAGAGAATATGACTCGTTGGGTTTCGATCTTGGGTTTAGTTTTGTTTAAGTAAAACAAACTTTTATACTTTTTTGTGACTGACGTTACATGAATGTGAGGACTAATTTATAAAAATTGTTTATAAAATAATTATAACAGTTTGAAGCTTCTTTGTTGGCGTAATCTCTTCATTCATGAACTAAATTTCAATAAAAAATAAAACTGTAGACATACCAGTTAATTTCATAAGTAAAAAAACTGATGAACTTTCAATAGCTCGAAAACAAGAAAACATGCGCACAAAATGGTGTTGTCAAAACTTACCTATAAAACTTACAAGAAATAAGTTTATTGCCTTTTTAGGGTTATTTTATAAAAATTCATTCTTTTTTACATCATATGAAATCAAAAAACTATTGGTTCATTGAAATTTTTTTTCGTGTGTGATGTCTCCAGTTTCGTGGAATTGCCCTTATACGTTTATTTTTTACAATATTTGTTGTAATTTTGAAATCGAGGGATGTCCAATTAGACGTAAAAATTGCTTATTTATATGCGGACTTAAAAAATGAAGTGTTTATGAAACTAAACAACCTCCCGGTTATTTAAATTTAAAACGAAAACCAGACTAGGTTTGCAAGCTCAATAAAGCCATTTATGGACTACACCAATCTGGCAGGGCTTGGTTTCGAACATTTGACAAGGCTTTCATTTCTTTTGCTGTTGTGTGATTAAATTGGTGTAATTGTGTATACATGCTGAAAGGTAAAAACATATTGTTACTTGTATACGTAGATGATATGACTGTTTTTGGGAAAAGTAATAATATTGGAAAAAGTATAAATCTAATATTGACATTGACTGAAACAAAAAATTTAATTTAAATTACGTAGGCAAAACTTCTAAACTGTTAGGAACTGAATTTTATCGGAATGCATAAGTTTATTTTGCATCAAAGAAATTGTATTTCAATTTTAAAAAACAGAATTTTTGTATCAATAGAAGATTCGTAAGATTACCTATAGTGAAAGAATTTTTATCAAATAATGTTCAAAATTTAAGCTGCCTTAAATTTACCTTATCGTAATTTATTAGGGTATCTGGCTTTTTTAGCTACTCTTACAAAACCGGACATAATGTACGCAGTAAATGTACTTTCTCAATATCAGCAAAATCCTTTGATGGGTCATTGAAAATGTTTAGTTAAGTTATTTAATTACATGTTAGATACAGAATCGTTAGGATTAAACTTGTCAAGAGCTAAACATTTTCGTTTAAGTTGTTAGTCCGATGCATCGCTTGCACAATGCTTAACTGATAGGAAATCAACTATCGGGAATGTAATCTTTTTGCATAATGTACTTATTAATAGGCGAATTGTAAAGCAAAAATTGTGTTGCTACTAGCTTAATGGAATCGGAGTACATTGCTCTAGTAGATGTAGCTAAAGAAATTTTGTGGTTTACGAGAATTCGCAGTGAACTTTTGGGTTTAAAAATTAAATTCGAGGAACCGTCTTTATTTATTGATAATACTGCGGCGATAGATTTTGCAAACTCTCCAATAGAAAACAATCGTACTCGTCATATTGACATAAAGTATCATTTCTTTAGAGAATTGTGAAAAGAAAAATACTTTAAGTTAAAATTTGTACCTAAGGATCAAAATTGTGCAGATTATTTTACAAAACCAATTACAAATAAGAAACGTAAGCAGTTTTTGAAAATGTTGTATGGTATGTTGTAAGTTATGTATTGTGTTTTATAATATTTCCTGTAGTTTTTTCCAGTCCGATGGGGCCGAATGAGAGAATTCGAACTGAAAAGAAACGTGTCATCTATATTTCGCTTGTATAAATTTGCCTAGGTGGCGTCTTTTAGTTATATAATTAACTCAAGATTTGATTCTGGGCGAGATTTGATGGACGGCTAAAGTTAAAGCCTATTTTACTAGCTCAGAGAGCTCTCTTTTTACTTTAAGATGTATATTATACAAATAAAACGATTTTTACTACATGTCTCTTGCTCATCCTGCTTCTGCAAACTACCACGTCTTGCGTTCATGTCATTAAGTTTATAACAGTAATAGTTTTTTTTAGTTAAAAAACCTAACTCTCGTTAAAGTAGCACTATAAAATATGGGTATCGCATTGCTTTTTCAGTGTAAAAGTAAATAGTATTAAACCGCATACTTATCAGTATCAATGTTTTTAGGCAAAAATAACTGCATTATTTGCTTTCAAATCCTAAGGAAACTACTTTTTACGCCAGAAAAACGTAAAGCAAGTACTGCCTATGTAATGTAGTCTGATTTTTTATAACATACAAAACCATCTGATTTCTTTTTCGTTAGTGTTTTAGCTATACAAGAAAATAATTTTGGTCATGAAAAGCAACAATGTTAAAAATAAACCTTTTAACACAAAAATCACTATTTACTGATGAGTTTGTCCGGGGAAGGGGGGCAAATATCATCGGACACTTAATTCATAAGTCAGTATTCCACTGTTTAATTTACATTTTATCATTTTTTAATTCACAGTAAAATTCCTTTATACGACAACATATTGCAGCTAATTTTACAGTTCACTATTGCTAATTTCACAGTAAAGATTCTTTTATAAGACGAAATATTACTGCTAATTTTAAAATTTACTATTGTTAATTTCACAGTAAAATTCCTTTATAAAACTATATATTACTGATAATTTTACAGTTTACTACTGTTAATTTCACAGTAAAATTCCGTTATAAGACAGTATATCACTGCTAATTTAACAATTTATCACTATAAATTTTACAATAAATTTCCGTTATAAAACAATATATTACTGCTAATTTTACAGTTTACTACTGTTAATTTCACAGTAAAATTCCGTTATAAGACAGTATATGACTTCTAATTTCACAGTTTATCACTATAAATTTTACAATAAATGTTTTTTTATAAAACAGTACATTACTGTGAATTTTACAGTTTATCACTGTAGATTTTACAATAAATGTTCTTTATAAAACAGTATATTTCTGTGAATTTTACAGTTTATCCCTGTAAATTTTACAATAAATGTTCTTTATAAAACAGTATATTACTGGGAATTTTACAGTTAATTTTTGCAAAGTTTACAGTTCTAAACTGGAACTTCAGCTGCCAGTATTTTATTGTAAAATCAACGCCTTTTTTTTTGCAGTGTATTTTAAGTTGCATTTATTCCAATGTCTGCTGGTTCTTCGGGTGATTTGTAATTGTTAATATTAAAAGCACGAATTAGACAACATGTGCTCTGTTTGAAAATTATTTTCAATCGTAGCGAAAATTCAATCGCTTTCTACATTTTGCCCTCAAAAGAAGAAAAAAAAATCAAAGAAAGTGCAATAAATTTAAAAACAATGCCAAAATTTTACAGATCTAAAAGAACAGCATTCTATTTCTTTATTTCATGATTTTCTTCTTATTTTTTCACCACAAGCTCTAAACTGTCCTACTCGTATTCCAAAAAAACATTTATGCTATTTTTTACTATATTTCCAACATTTAAACTATACATAAACGTATCTGTTATTGGAGAACACTGTATACTGCTTTTAAGACACGTAAAAGTTATTCTATCTCGGACTGGTCCCTACTCCTAAGTATATTCTTCAAGAATTATTTCTTGCTTGAAAATCCTGTTTTGCACTTTTTGATGAATAATCCATAACTTAATAAATAATATATTGTTTTTAGGTAAATTTTATGAATATTGAATGTATAAATGTCGTTGAAAAGTACTTAAAAAATAAAATTTATAAAGGTTGAAAAAAACTCTAACATTTAAACTAAATGAAATATATAAATATGTAACGAATATGTAAACGAATGTATAAATGTCGTTGAAAAGTATTTAAAAAATAAAATTTATAAAGGTTGAAAAAAACTCCATTTGTTCTTCACAATACTCCAAGACTTCTATTGTTTAAAATATTGTATGCAATACTGTAATACAGAAAGTTTAATTTCAGCAACTTAAAAAATAGCTTCTTAACATAATTACCAAATTATCTTATGATATAATAAGCTATCGTACAATATTCCACAAACTTTGTTTTTTAAATAGGAGAATGAAAATCTTTTTCATGACCTTGCCAATATAGTGAAGCACCGGGTCTTCTATTTTTTTTCCTATTTAAATTAAATAGACTAAAAAAATTAACTTAGTGCAAGTTAAACATCATGGTTGAAAACTACAGGTAAATGATTATACCATAACTCATTTTCATACAGTGTGAAGTCATAAACAAAGAAATTTCATTGAGGCTAGTCAATCTTTTGTTTTATATTTATTCCACAAACTTGTTGCGTCCCTTTCTTCTTTGTCAAATACAAATCCCTGTTCTTATTTTGAAACCCATGTCTTGAGCATGATCATTATCAATTTCTTTTTTTAAGCAAAAAACATCATTTTACAGGACAACGGATTGCATTTCAATTCAAAATGTCAGTAATATGATCAAATATGTGTGTTTATGCATCGTAATCGTTTTGCATCAATCAATGTCGTCAAAGAGTATCATCAACCTACAATCAACTAATGAATATCAATGCGTTGAACGAACGCGGCGGGGAAAATGATATGTTTTAGTTTGCAACAGTTGAGCCTTTTCCTCGTCTGACCCAACTTCCGCTTTTGAATATGTACTTGCACTCTTACTATACTGTAAAAAAATAAGCTGTTGTTTTTATATAGTAAACTCTCAATTATACGCGGGGCGAATTATCCACGAGTCTTGACGGGAAAATTCTTTGCTAACTTTATTCTTGTAGAACAAAAAGTTTTCTTTAAAAACACAGGTCTGAAATCCATTTGTTATAGATCCATCCCCCCTTTTGTCTTTTCTTAACATTTCTTACCCAAGAGTGCGGTGTACTTTATCCAATAAATTATTTTTCCTGTGCGTTATCGTAAGTGCCACTTCTTTATAGATTTTATATGCTTCAGAACCTCAAATACAAATCGCTGCTTGAAATGAATAGTGGTATATCTGCAAAAATCGATTTTTTTTTATTACATCAAAAAATTCAATTTTTTTACTCTTTCTTGTGGTAATATCGGCATATCTTTAGTTTCAAAATATCACGCAGCAATCGTTAGAGTCGTTGTTCATAGTTATTATTTTGGCGCGCTTCTACTAGTAACTAACGATACAGCCGCCATTGCGTCAGTTCTGAAGAAGTGCTTGGAGGAGGAACATCTATGTCTCTGTAAGTCGATTCGGCATAAGTACCCTTAATACCATTTTACTTCAAAATACCGTTTTACTGCAAAAACTTTGAAACGTTCTAGTGAAAAGTAGTGTTTTGCAAATATGCCACTGTTCATTTCAAGCAGCGAAATGATGTTTTATGCTGTATACATATAGTCACTGTTTGTACATATCACATTTTTAGTGTAATGCAATTATTTTTAAGCAAAGTGCATTTCTATCTTCTTTACCCAGGATTCTATGCTTTTTTCGGGTTTTCCGCGATTTTCGTTACCAGCGATACCCTTGCCACCCAATTTCGCGTATAATCGGGAGTGTACTGTAGCATAATACTTAAAACAGAAGTTTTAGTTTAAAACTATAAAATGCACAGTAATAAACTGTAAAACTAGCAATTTTAGTTTTATTACAGTACTAGCGGTACCCGCACGGCTTTGCCCGTGGTATAAAATTAAAAGTTCATTTGTAAAAAAATGATATAGCAGAAAAAAATACTCTATTTTAGTTATAATTCAACTATAATTCCTTCAAAGTATGATATGAAAATTTGGTATGGACCCTACACTACTTCCTTTTACGTGTAAAATTTCTTAGTAGATGCCTTAAGTGCTAAAATAGTGCTTGAAGTGAGTAAGATAACAATTCAAACATTTGCATCCCTAGTTTGCCACGAAACAATGCAAAAAATGTTTTACAATGATTAATCTCCTAAATATCGCCGATTTTAACATCATTCAGTAGATTTTTCGCAAAAATATCGCCAATAGTGCCAAATTGAACCCAAAAAAAATTTTTTTTCGCTAAATTTATTGCCAACTTGGCGATATGTCGCCAAATTGGCGTCAAACACTTGGTGACCAAAAGCTTCGCGAGATATCGCCAAGTGGTCGCGCCAATTCATATCACTTTGGTCTGCATTGAAAGCCCTGATTACCCCATAAAAGGGGTAAATCACCCCCTTGGGGACATTCGAATGCAACCCCAAAGATAGGTGCACAAAAATAAGCCAAAAGAAAAAATAAGAAAAATTTTGTTGCTCACAGAAACCAACAGAAATCTTACCAAAGTTTAAAAGAAGAAGAAAGTTTTCTTTCCTAACTTCAAAAACAAAATAATACATTTTCCGAAATGACATACTTTGGAAAGAACGTTGCAATATCGCAATAAGATAGAAGTAAATATACTGAAATAGAATTGAATGCCAAATTGTAAAAAAGTCGTCAAAAAATAATTTTTAATATTGTCTTTCATTATTTATTAAATGCAATTATTGCTGCAAATTACAGTCCAACAATAAATAATCACATTGCAAAAGTATATTTGGAGCAATTTTTTCTTTTAAACTCAACTGATCCTAAAAATTTTAAGTATTAGTCATAGAAATTTCGTGCATTATTCTTCACAATGATAATAAAAACAATAAACATCGACAAAGATCAACCAGCAAACGATAAATTAAAAGCTAAATTCGTTCACTCAAGCCATTTGCTGCAATTTATATTGAAATAAATTAATAATGAAGTAAAATATGTTTTGCAGACGATAAATTTAGAATGGTATCCTGTATTTTAAGGAAAGGACTCGATTTCTCATTTGATTGACAGGTGCCATCTTATCACGGTCTTTAATATTTCATTTGACTAATTTTAATAAGGCTTGGAGTTTGGATTGTTACAAAAACAAATACATTTTTAAAATTATTAAGGGAAAAAGAACGAAATAAAAACGTAACCATGGTAACAACATGAAAAGTTGATTTCCGTTGATAAAATAATTCATTTCATCTCTATTTTCAAACAAATTTTATTCGCGAGCAAAGCCATTTTAGAATCGTTTGGCTTGCTTTACTGAAGGTAAGCCTTGAATTTCGGGATTCTAAAAACAATTGTTACAGCTCTCCTGATGATCGTAGAAACTTCGAAAAAACGTCATTTTGTGCAGAAAATTTCAAGCTTTCGAATGACATAAGACTTGAAAATGTGTATGGAATATTTCTTCCCTATTTTATCGAATTTCCTCTAAGAATTCGAATAGAAAAAGAACGAAATGGAATGTTCGAAAAATCGCTTCGAGGTGCAAAACTACATGCTACAAACTAATTTTGTGCCAAGTGGCATGAAAATCGACCGAACGGTTTTGGCGCTACGCGCGTAACAGACAGACAGAAAGAAAGAAAGAAAGAAGGACAGACAGAACCACCTTCAGCTTTATTATTAGTAGAGAAAACTAAGAGTTTTACAGTTTATTATCATAAAATTTGCTGTGTTATACTGTAAAACCAGCAGTACAATACTGAGGTTTCAAAAACTATAAAATTCACAGAAACAAACGGTAAAACCAGTAATTTTACAGTTTATTACTGTAAAACTTGCAATTTAATAGTTTATTACCGTAAAATTACGATGAAATTAGCTTTATTATACTGTAAAAACGTTTATTTTGGGTAGATACTAAACTAATGTATATATTTAAACCAACCAATACATTGAGATGGAATACTACACCCTGAATATTAGCAATAATACTAATTACTAAAATATTAACAACATTTTAAAGGTGCTTTTTAGCTTATAATTACGTTAGCTATCAATTGTCAGTATCATTACATTTTTTTCGGAATGAAAATTATAAACAATTTCAAAATTTTTCTAAACCTGTGTTTTGGATGAACCCCAAGAAAATGTTTATTTTATTTTTTCTGAAATGAAAACTAAAACTAAATCCAAAATGGTCCTTTCAAAAAAATGCTAACACTTTTGAAATAAAGATGCAGTTAAAGTTACTATAGATTTAATGAAAATATCTGTAAAATCTCGCGGCCTATTGAATGGACCTGATGAGAGATACGTAGTTAGTTTTTAGAGCAAAATCTAGAACACCAACAAGCTAAAATAAGAATTAAAGACAACTAAACTGCTAGCAAAAAATGCTGAGCCTCTTCTTGCTTTTCCGCAGAGCCAAAAAAAAAAAAAAAACTTATAGACTGATATCTTCCACAACTGATAATTGGCTTTAGGTAATTCATCAAAGTTTTTACCAATTTTTGACAATTTCATTCAAGTGTTTCAAATTTGAATACTTATTTCGGTTTCTAGAGTTCATAATAATGAAAATTTTTGCTGAAAGTGAAAGTTGTTGTGCTTTTTTTTTTTTTTTTTCAGTTGAGAAAACACTTATGTAGAAGTGGAGGTTTCAGATGACTTCCACTTCGAAAAAACTCCGCAGGCAACGTTTTTAAATGAAAGTTGCAGTGTTTTATTTTTTATAGTAACGTTTATAGCTTCAAATGAAAGGTGACAACTGACATTTTTTTGCTTCCTTATACATTCCACTTCCTTTGTTTCTATTACTCTTACTATTATTGTTTATCCATTTTACCGAAAGTTTATTAACTTTTTAAGGATCATGGGACATATGGATTACAATCCATAAGGATTTTAACTTGCTTAGCACTAGCAATATAAAAATCACATTTTTTCCTCGTTATTGAGCCATGAGATTCTTAATTCTAACAAAAATGAACAAGTATATAAATAGAAAGAGCTTAAATAACGCTTAAAAAATACTATAATTATTTTTTGTAAACAGCGCAGATGAAATACATCGGTTAAACTCATCCCATTCATATGGTCATGCCTCTCTATTTTTATTCAAGATAATTACTTTTAGATTGAAGATATAATGTAATACCATTCATTCAGAAATATTTATGATTTGAAATACAAATGAATCAATGTCTGGGAAATGGTAGTTTCTCTAATGAACGATGCGGAGAGTAACTCCAGTAACTCAACACGTGGATAGCGCGACACTCTCAATGAGTCGACACTTATTTTTCCAGAAGTTGGTTCAATGTCAATTTCAATGGGTGAAAACCTCTCCAACTTCACACACATTTACAGAAATCTCCATAAATTGACATTCCCTCACTAGAGCAGTCGGAGGAGACAGTCACCTACCTAACTGCTGTAACACTAAAAAAATTAATGCAGTTTTTACAGTAAAATATAGCTAATTTTATAGTAATAATCTGTAAAAATGGCTAATTTTACAGTAATAAACTGTAAAATTGCTAATTTTACATCTTATTACCGTGCATTTTATAGTTTTAGACTGAAGCCTCTGATGCCAGAATTATACTGCTGTTTTTACGGTATAATGCAGCTAAATTTTACGGAATAAACTGTGAAATTGCTAGTTTTATAGTTTATTTTTACTTAAACGTATTTAAAGTGCCTTTTAGTTTTAAATTGGAACCTAGGCTGCCAGCATTTTACTGTAAAAACCAACAGTTCGTTTTTCGCAGTGTAGTGAATTTTTTATAACGTTGATAGTAAGTGCAAAAGTGTGTAAGCAATATAGAAAACACTACAATAGTTGAAATTATGGAGCCTCGAAAAGTGGTCACCAGATTAACTCGACTTGGATGAGTTAATCTGGTTTTTTAGATTAACTCGAGAGTTAATTTCCGTTGCCGCTTGGTGGGTCGATTTACCGAGGCTCCACTGTGTCCCTTCCATTGACACAAAATCTACTGAACCAATTTTCTCACAACTTGACATATATGTTATTTACGTCGTCAGTTCTTCAGTTCAAAATTTTATGCATGAAAAATGTCCACACTCTGCCATAAAGCTTATGGGTCTTTAAAGGGTTAACCACAGGCATTTTCAACGAGAATTATTCTTCAAAAAAAAAAAAAGAAAGAAAGAAAGAAAAGCTAAAAACGCCGTTACTAATTAAAAGTTTTAAAAAAGCCACTAAAGAAAACCTTTCAACCTACAAATGACAAGCAAAAAGAAGATAGTTCTTCAGAAGCATAGTTAAGCTTGTCTCCCGCGTAGCTTCTGGAACCCCCACCAGGTAGCGCTGTCGTATTTCACTCAAAGCTTCGAAACTAACGACTATCATAAAATAACGCATTTTCACCCAAAAAAAACTTTTCAACCAACCTTCCTTCTAAACGAGACTTTTTTTCTTCTTTTTTATCGTAACTAGCGTTCGAGCTTGAGATCACAGGTGCGCTTTAAACAGCAAGCGAAAACTAATGAACCTGACGCAAAATATCGTTTGGTGGTGTGTTTTTTGCCCTTTTTTTTCTCTCTCTTCTGCTTTTTTTAATTATTAGCAAGCCGGTTAAGCCCACGAGGGGGCTTGACTTTTTAACAAGCGCTCTCAGGGTGGGGAATCGTATGTCAAGAGAGTTTCTTCTATTTTTTTTCCTTTAATTTTCGAAATGCAACAACCGAAGAGGAAAAAAATGTAAAGAAAGACTTATTGTCTTCCGTCCTATCTATGCACTGGCAGTAAAAACTCAATTTATGAGAAATGTTCATCAATCTGGGACATTTTAGGCAAAAAGATTGATTCCCTCCCCCTGAAGCAGAACTTGAAGGCAGTATTTTTTTTTTTTTTTTTTTTTTTTTTTTTTTTTTTTTTTTTTTTACCAAGAAACTGCCGAACGTATTTCATGTGAGTAATTATAAAATTACAGGATATAGAAAATCCGAATTGCTGTACTTGATCGCATAACTCGAACTGAAGTTAAGTCTTAGACGAAACTTTTTTTTCTTGGTTACTTGTGAATTAAATTTCTTTAAAACTTTGCAAAATGAATAAAAATGCCTCCTCAGAAACTCAAATATTTTTATCATACAGAATGAGTATCCCTATTAGTGCTTGGAACTTGAATAGTCCGATGAATATTGAAATTCAGCAAATAAGAATTTTTAAAACTTCGTCACATAAATAAGATGGGTAAGGAGGATACTGTATAAATTGTCCGAATTTCACCGTTGAAAGTACTAATAAATAAGTCTTAATGATAGCTGATGTAAAAAACAATGTACAGGTAAGCTTGTGAGTTACATGAATGATGATTTCTATATTGCCAGTGTACATCTAGGTTTGTAGCAAATTAATTTTTCTGCAACATATCCATTCAGAAATCTTTTGTGCCTAATAATTTAAATACAGTGAAGTCTCACTTATACGCCGCCTCATTTATGTGCCGTTTTCACTTATACGGCGATTTTGAATGGTCCCAGCACATTCCATAGCAAAATAAGGATAGTATTGTTCGTTTATGCGTCGCTCTAAAGATGAATATTTTACTTATGCGCCGAATTTTCCCTAAAATGTTTGAAAATTTATTTATTTTCTTTAAAAAAAAGCATTTTTCTTTACTTTCATCTTTAATCTTTCGCCTTTATTGCTCACGAAAGGCATTTTTTCCGCATGAACTAGAGTTCGGAGAGGGACAATTATCTATTATACATCGTTTTAAAGGGAACAGTTTGTAACTAGGTATGCTACAACTTTTGTTTTCTCTTAATCATTATAGTTACATTACAGTAATTGCCAAACTGTAGTAATATGCCCCTTTTATATAGAAAAATTCTTATTCACTCTCTCATTAGGACCTATGTTGAGTTTTAGTAATTTAAATAGGCTTGTTCATTTATACGTCTCTCTCACTTATGCGCCTTTTTTTGTTGGTCCCAAGGGCAGGCGCATAAGTGAGAGTTCACTGTAGTCTCTTATTGCTTTACCAAAAATGGGCTGTTTTAACAACAAGCTCCTATTTTTATCAGAGTTCTAAAGCAACGAGTTTTTTTTTTTTTTTTTGTATTAAACTTCTCTTTTACATAGCTTTTACAGAAAAAAAGGGCTATTTGAGTTCAAATCGCACAATCAACGAACGCATAAGTAACCTTGTTCCCCGTTTTTCATTTTTTTAGTATGTTGTAAAAAGTTAAAAGTTGCACGGGAAACTATTTTCCCCAGAAGTGGCACTCTTCCCAAAAAGTTCGACCATCGCTGCAATAGAACGTCATCTGGAGAAGTGCTAATATGTTGAATAACATTCAATCCTTTTTAAAAAAATCAAACCCAAATTCTTTGGGTGGGAGTCTTCAGATTTTTAAACCATGATCCTAGTCATCTACAGAAATGAGATGAGGATGAGATTGACGCAATGCACATTACATCTAATTTCATATTTACAATGATTTTCAAATTCCACTCACGTTGAAATTAATTCCCCCAAAAAGCTTGACTAAAAAAGTCTGGTAAATTTGTTAATTTATGCATCAATAAAATCTTGCGAAGCATTTAGAAAGTCATGACATTTATTCATTCAAAACATATGTACGACATGCCCAGTAGGGTGTCCCGAAAAAATCGAATTTCTACAAAGCACTTAGCCTTAGTGCGGAAAATGTGTGACTCCCCAACACTAATTACTGGGCAAAATTTCTTGACTCTGAGTTAATATCGTCTGCTCTGGCAAGAGGCTTGAAATTCAGAGATTTTTGGGAAAAAATCGAAAAAAGAGAAAATTTACAAAATATTTTAAAATTAACAGAATGTTAAGCCTTAGTGCTGCAAATTTGTGACTTTCCAACACTAATCACTGAGAAAAATTTCGTGACTCTGAGTTAATACCTTCTGCTCTGGCATGAGGCTTGAGTTTTAGAGATTTTAAGAAAAAAATAAAAAAAAGAGAAAAGTTACAAAATATTTTAAATTTCACCGAATGTTAAGAATTAGTGCAAAAAATTTGTGGTTTCCTATCGCCAATATCAGAGCAAAATTTTGGAACTCTAAGTTAATGTCTTCCGCTATGGCAAAAGACTTGAATTTCAGGTAAAAGAACCCAAAAGATTAATATCAGAGCAAAATTTCGTGACTCTGAGAAAATGTCTTCCGCTATGGCAAAAGACTTGAATTTTAGGTAAAAGAGTCCTAAAGATTTTAATAAAAAAGCCCAAAAGAGAGGTCTTTATTTATAATCTAATTTCATGTAGAAAAAAGGTCGATTAGAAATTAAAGTATTTATGCAGTTAGAATATCTCAAGACAAATGTTTAAAAAAATATAACTGCATTTTTCATATAGATTTCTACGCATTAAAGAAAAAATTGCAAAGTGGGTTTAAATCTCATCCATTATGCATTTTAAAAACTTCATAATGTACAGTTCACGCTTTAGAATTTACAGTTAGAGAGACATCATGTATAGCTGTAATTTGTAGTCACTTTTAGCTGTTTTTCACAGTCGCTGAAATGCAGGCATATTGCTGGGTGATTTTAAAACAGCCAAACTAAACTCGTTTCTTTTCTCTTGGCCACATACTTAATTTGATGCCTTCGAAACTAACTTCAAGATGCGTTCAACGGCCTGTGTGGGGCAAAGGAATTGAATAAACTTCCATTTTTCGCATGAAACTCCAACAACCAACATATTTCGAAGATCGTCTGAAGGAACATTGTGGAGAACTGGTGGTGGCGTTATTTTGTAATTGTTCCAGTCTATCAAACTAACATAATCTGCAGCTTCAAAGCTAAGCTTCGGGATGTGGAATAAATATGCGCACAGTCTTCACAACAGATCCACATTCTCTAGCCTTTAAGATTCTATAAATACCGAGTTCTCTGATAGTCACATTTTCATATGTTATCATACTTAACAGAATGTTTTCTGGACAAGCAAAGAATGCATTCCGAGCAATGATGGGATCGATTACGTTAAGATATATTTTTGGCAGGTATCTTGATGCATGACTTTGTTTGATTCTCCGATTAAACTGAAGTTGAAGTAGATGTGCCAAAAGAGTAACGAATAGAGTCCTGCGACTTTTTCTTGGCTCTCTTTGGAAGTTTTTTTGTTTCTTCAATATCCACTGCACCGATGGACATTAATCTAGTAGTCCTTTGATCAGAGATAAATGCCTTTCTTTTAACGGAACTCTTTTCTCTTTAGGACATGAACATGAATACAAATCATGGCACTTACAAGCAGCTATATCAAAGAGTTTCACTGCTACCTCCTTAAATTTCATAAGTAGATCTCTTGTTTTCTCGTTGTGTTTGACTCTTTTAAGAACAGCCTTCATGGCCACATACTTTTGGTGATAAGTAAGTATCATTGCAATAACACGTTGTTCTGAAATTACCGCAATGCACAAGTCCTTACACAAGTTTACCATCTTTCTTGCTACACGATCAGAAATAATCGAGAAGCTAGGCTCCTTATTACTAGCCATCTCTGAAGAAAATATTCGTCTCACGTACATACAACATTTTATAACATCTCCATAGGTTAGAAGCGTTTAGTCAAAGTCTTTAGCATACCCAAAAATTGTCCATTTAAAAGTATCTCTTGGGGGAAAAAATTTAGCGTTTCGATTTAGACATATTGCAGTAATACGAAAAACACACCATACGACTTCGAACCAATATTTAAAACACCTGACTTCCTTATAGACTTAACCATATAAACAAAGAAGAGGAGCCCATTTCAGTTCAAGAGGTAGTCTGATGTTGTTATTCAGGCGATAAAAATTCAAAATATTGGAGCGTATTAGGTATGTAGCAGCTTTGTTATGTGTAACTCGCATTTAAGAATTTTTTTACGAAATGCTCTAATTTCAGGCCTCTTTTCAGAGCATAAGTAATTAGCTCACAAACTTAAAATTTTACGTATTAGTTTGTGATAGGAATTCACAAATTTTTTGCGCTAATTCTTAACATTCGGTGAAATTTAAAATATTTTGTAAATTTTCTCTTTTTTTGATTTTTTTCTAAAAATTTCTAAAATTAAAGCCTTTTGCCAGAGCAGAAGGTATTAACTCAGAGTCCCGAAATTTTTTTCAGTGATTAGTGTTAGGAAGTCACAAATTTTCAGCACTAAGGCTTAACATTCTGTGGATTTTAAAATATTTTGTAAATTTTCTCTGTTTTCGATTTTTTCCCAAAAATCTCTAAATTTCAAGCCTCTTGCCAGAGCAGAAGGCATTTACTCAGAGTCAAGAAATTTTGCCCTGTAATTAGTGTTGAGGAGTCACAAATTTTCCGCACTAAGGCTAAGTGCTTTGTAGAAATTCGATTTTTTCGGGACACCCTAATGCCCAGTACCTTTAGTGCTTTATCAGCCAGCTATAATACTAGGCGGCAAGTATAGAAATGAGATGTAGGGATGGACCGGATAGTGATTTTGCCGGATACCGGATATCGGATATCCGGTGGCTCATCACACGCCGGATACCGGATATCCGGCATTACAATTACATTGCATGTTCGCTTATTTTTATGTAATGCAGCTTCAAAACAATAAATCAAAGTTGTTTCTCGCATAATTTCTTTAAGAACATGTTAAATACATTTAAATTAATTTTTAAAGCCTCTATTTTATTTGTACAGGGGTAGCGCTACATATGAAATGAAACACTAGCATATTGTGATTTCTTTCTAAATTATGTAATTTTATCAAAATAGACGAAACTTTAAAAGATTGAAAAGACGAACTTTAAAGAAACTTTTAAATATTTCTGTATATACTCAAAGTTTAAACTTTTAATTATTCTTAGTTTAAATTTTAAAGCTTTTCTGTTTCAATATCGTTTCAATAGGTTTCTACGTAAATGATACAGTTATTAAATATTTCACCAATATTAAAAAAAAAAAGAAAGAAACAAAGAAAGAAAAAGGAAAAAAAACTAAGCTCAGATAAACGTTTTTTTTTTTCAAATTGATACATATTTTATTAGAATTTTATGAATTTAAACTTCATTACAAAGTAACACATTTTCTTATTTCTAATTTTGCAATAATATAAAGCAAAATTTTGCTTTGAAGTTCTTTTTTTTAAAGAATAATATGCATGTAATTTTCCTAACATACAAGTTAAAGAAGAAAATATTAAAACAGGACAAGTGTGTTAAATAATAATAATAATAATAAAGTTATACTCAAATAATCAGTTAAAAATTTTATATAACTCCAAAAAACAAAGGAACATGTTTTCTGAAGATTCAAATCAGCAGTTTAAATATACTTTTAAGAGGTATGCTAAAGTTGTTCACTTTTTAAAAAACAAATGAGTAAACTTTACTTAAATAATCAACTTGAAATTTTACTTTAGTTCCAAAAAATTAAGATACACATTCTTAAAAGTGGCAAATTATCATTTTAAATACATTAAGGGTCATGCTAAACATATTCACTTTTTTAAAAACAAATTAATAAACTAATTCTTAAACGATCACCTCGAAATTCAACTTCATTTTGAAAAAATAAAGATACATTCCGAGATGCAAATGTTATATTTATGGGTTATTCCAGCCAAAATGGTACAAATCATGTCTGAAATTGTCGAGTTAAGTTTATCAAATGAAGTAATTTTCGCCAACTAATCATTGTTTTAAAAATTATTCTCTGTTTATTTGTGCATAATAAAGTGTAAATGGCTTGTATATATGAGTCATTCATTAAGGGTTTTGAATAGTTCGACCACTCTGTGTAACAGAGGAGACAAATGAGGTTTGAAAAATATATTTCTAATCGTAAAGAAAAGTTAATTACAGAACAAGTATAAAATGAACTAAGCATCCTAAAACTAATTCTGTCTGCAATTTCAAGAAAAAATATTTTTTGCACTATTAATGCGACTGTAACAAAGTGGACATCCCACAGTGCAAATTAACTATCATCAGCAAAGAATTTTAGGCTTATCTTAGTTACTGATTATATAATTCAATGTATCAAAGTAATCAAAGCAGATACATTACTTGTACTTATTAAAAAAAATATCACATTGAATGCGATTGCTTATTTTATTTCTGAAAGGCTTGTAACAGAGTGGACAGTTTGAAACATAAAAAAAATCTAGGAACAAAGATAAATAGGTGTTTTTCCAAGATTTTTTTGTTTACATACATAAAAATCAGCAGAAAGGGTGTCAGAAGCATTTTTTGTGCTGTGCATTGCAAATTATTTTGTTGTTGCATTTCAGCTTAATCTTAAATTGCATTTTAAGTCCTAGCAATTTGAAGCTGGGGCAGATCATTTTTTCCTTCTTTTGCCAAAGAATTTTTTTTTTTTTTGGGGGGGGGGGGTCCTTTATAAATGGCTTATGCCTAAATAAGTAATACTTGGCTCCACACAATTAGATGGAGAACAAATAAAAAAAATTAAATTAATTGGAGGTAAACATTAAAATTAATTCCCAAAATTCTGAAGTATCGGGACTGATTTGTACCATTTTCGCTGAAATGATCGATATATTATCATTATTATTTAAAATTATTCTAAACATGTTCACTTTAAAAAATAAATTAATAAACTTATATCTAAATAATTAACTTAAAGTTTTACTTAAATTCTAAAAGACAAAATACACTTTCTAATGATGCAAATTAACATCTTAAATACAGTCAAGTCTCAATAGCTCATAGTCCCAAGGGACCGGCTAAAAACTTAGAGTTATTGATAGTTCGAGTTACAAGCAGTTCCTACCGTCTTTTCAAGAATTTGGGACCAAATGAAAACTTTGAAATGAATGTATATTTGAGTTTATAAAGCTTTGAGTTATCGAAACTCGATTGAATGTTATTGAGGGTCATGCTCAACATGTTCTCGAGGAGTTACGGAGCGGCGTGACAGACGTGAAAAGATTCTAATAGCAGAGAAATATCTTTTCTGAAAGGAAGGTATTACAAAAAGAAAGAACGAAACAAAGTGCAAAATTCAAAATTTCTTTACACACATTTAAACTCTTTCAAAAAAAAAAAAGAAAAGAAAAAAAGCATGGTTTTAAGTTGCGACGATTCATGGGGACAGATGTTTTCATTATCTAAAAGAAAACTTTCGTCAATGTTAGATAGGTTATTTAGTGCATGTTGTTTTCAATTATAATAAAGCAATAATAGTGGCAAAGTAAAAAATATCTAATTACAACATCATTGGGTGTTAATAGATCGCAATTTTTGTTAGAAGCACAAAAACTAAAAATAAAAGAATTCAATAAATAAAATAATTTGAGAATTTATATTAAAAGCTACTGCGATTAATTTTTATGAACTAACGATATGATCGTAAGTTTTTTTCAACCTTTTGTCGCACATTAATCCTTGAAGGTTTGTAGCCTTTTCTTTCTAAATATTTTAACTAAAATATTTTTGAAAAGCTGAAGACAATCATATTTTATCTGGCAATTGTGAAAAATCAAATATGCAGAATGCTTCCATGTCCAGTACACAGTCGGAGGAATAATACAATTTTTGTTTTAGAAGCAAAAATTGGTAAAAAGGAAATATGAAAAGTAATTACATCATCTAAAAGGTTTATCAAACAATGAAATTTTTAACTAAGATTTTTATAAAAAAGAAAATATTTAATTAGGTCCTCACATTATACCGGATAACCCTCACATCAATTCCGGATATTCCCCACATCAATACCGGATACTTAGCCGGATATCCTGCAAAAATCTTCCGGATATCCGTATCCGGGGCGGTCAGCCGGATCGGATATCCGGAAGTACCGGATACTTAAAATATCAGCCGGATACCGGATAGTTACCGGATATCCGGTCCATCCCTAATGAGATGTATACCATCATTTTGGCGATATACGAACTACTTGTCTGATTTCCTTAGGTAAAGCCTTCCGCGCAGTTATGCATGCGTCAGGTCTTCTCTGATCTTACCAAAATAGGGGTGTTCGGTAAGATAACTCTAAGAGTAAGAATAATGAAAAGCGTTTTTTTGAACCGTATAAAACAACGTGAAGAGATGCTAATTTCAAATACATAATTTAGTTTAATACTGTCGTCCCCGCTTAATCGGGTAATGGATAAACGAATACCCCGCTTATACGAATAAAATATCTCGGAACCGATGCCATAGACGTAATGATAAAGATCCCCACTTAATCGAACACCTCGTTTAAACGAATAATGTTTCTTGGAACCGACAGTATTCGTTTAAGCGGGGCCGACAGTATGTTGAAAGTATATAGCAAATGCAAGTTTTACATTGGAAACTTCGAAAAGTTATCCCCCCACAACCCATCTACCCTTTTTTAAATGCAACTGTTCGCGAGTGCTAGGTGCGGATTTCATGGACAGACAGTACATCAAAGTTCATGTTTTGATTGATTTTGAAATTCCACTCACTTTAAATTAAATTTCCACGGAAACCTCTTTATAAAAGCGTGGAGAATTGCTTAATTTATTCATCAACAAAACCTCAATAATTTAAAAAGTCATGACAATTATTCAATTAACGCATTACCACCAAATTAGCCAGTTTAACGGAAGTATCTCGCCACAATATGTTATTACCTCACAGCTCAATTTCAGCACATTTGTTTAACTGTTTCCTAATGGTCCTAATTCAACAGCTCTCATGATATAAGCGCAGTTTTTGTTTACGTTTTCGTGAAAAAGATTGATGACTAATCTAATTTAATAAGAAGAAAACTCGGAGATTACATATTGTGTTGGCGTAACGCAAGAAATCGACGCTTTACAACGCCTACTGCAGATGTCAGTTGCGAGCAAAACAAAAACGTATTTTGCCATCCGTTGTGTTTTTATTTTGCTCAATTCACATCACGATTTGGTTATTTGAATCTCTTAGATTTTTTTAATCTAATATCATTAAAATGTGCATCCAGGAAGGAATTTAAATTAGATTAAAATGTCTTAAAGTGTCTGGAGAAGTAGCATTGCAGTGTAGATAATGAGATGACAGGCAATGAGTCAATCTTTTTTTTTTCTTTTTCCTAACTTTTTACTTTGTGTTTTAAATTGAAATTGAGAGGTTTGTCTGGGGTCAAACAGAGTCATGTATTTTATTTTATTTCAATCTCTTTTTTCTGCACAAATCCAAAGATTGGTATACTTAAAATTTTCGCAGTTTATCATTGGCCTATAGTGCGCACAGGAAAAAAACCTCTGTGCCTTACCGAAAACAGAATTGTTAACAATGTTGACCGCGCCGCATGGAAGAAAAAATGTACAACCATCTCTTGTTAATGTACAGTGTAGACAGAAAAAAGTGATATAACCTTCTTAAATGAAGGGTCCGATAAAGATGTTAAGGAACCCTTAGACAAATGCAGTACCGCCGAGAGCCAAGGCGGAACCCTTGTCAAATTGGTCACCGGGGCCCCTTTCCCCCATGAAACTTATAAAATTTATATTACTCCTTTTCCGAACCGGATTCCCCAAAGCACAGTGTCCTTGGTTTCCAACTAGGCTAACATTGCCTCTGGTCGGCCATGGTCAAACGCCTTTTCAAGATCCCCATTTAGTCTAACCTTACATTATTAGAGATTGGGTGAAAATTTACCCCTTTGAGGACCCCCTGAACGTGAGGCCGTAAGCAACAGCCTAGTTGATGTATTCTGTAATTAAATGCCAAAACACGAACACACACACACACACACACCAATTAACGGATGCAATGGTCGAGAAATAAATGTCATTAGCTTTATAAGTACACAAAACAAACAGTATTTAACTAGCAATAAATACGCAACATATTTAAAATAATCCTCCGTTTTATGCCAAGCACCTAAAATGTCGTAATGAAGACTAAATAAAAATAGTTTTCATACTAAAATAAACATGTGGGAATTTTGAAATTGGTACTACAGTTCTTTTGTACTGAAAAACGTAACACTTCAAAACATATTTATGAAATTGCTATTTTAGAATTGTTTTAATGAGCTGTTTCTAACTAACATTAAACTTTGTACAGAGGTAATAATTTAAATTTATATCGTTTAACTAATTTTTAGTTCAGAGATGTTAAAAAGTGCAGGTCTTTTCAGATTGTTTACCTGTATTAAAACTTAAAACACATAAGATACAAAGCAGTCTGAACTGAGACAATGCAATAAGACTAAAACACACTAAGTTATTCAAACTTTAATTAAACCTGTTGCGTAAATATGTTAACGAACATAGTGTCTATTAAATAAACTATACAATTTTGGAATAAATTATAGCAACTCATTTTAGTCAAAAATACGAGTCCATTAAATTTTTCATCATAATACTTTTCTGTATTATTCATTTGTAAACCAAATAACTAAGTGCGATCATTTTAATGAGTTCGTTTTAGAAAAATCTGAACAATTGCAGAAGTTTCTATTACAATTACGTTCGGTGTTTGATGTACACTTGACTAAAATCAGTCACGGAAGCATATTTTGATGCCGCATTTTGTCGAAAACGCTTCATGATTTCTGAGCACACTTTAGTTGTAATAATGCAATCAGAAGCATTTGTGCATGAGCTTAGAATAGAATTAGCGCAGATAAATGATGAGATAAGGCATCTAAAATAATCATACCTGTGATAAAATGTTAATGAACATTGTGTTAGATGGAAATTCTTAGTAGCAAATGGAAAAAAAAGCTGTGATTTATTGCATAATTATTTTCTAAGACAGCTAACTATGTGCCTCTCAACTTATAAATGTGTTGAATTTGAAAAATATTTAAGTGTAGCATTTGTTTAAAATCTAACCATAACTTCGTGCACCGCTAACTCATTGTCGTCATCTTCAGCGCAAACAGACTAATGCAAATATGTAATAAATGGCAGATTGCATTCCCCGCATTCGATTTCATACCGTCAGTCTGATTCATGGCGTCCCTCTTAATCGCTCCACTTCACAAGCCACCCCCCGACGACGAAAATTTCGGAAGTTAGCGACGGATATATGCACCCTTTATGTAAGAGGTTTACCTTTAGCAGCAAAGTTACACAGTCTACAGGCTATCACGGCCTGGTGCTTCTCAAAAGAACATGACGCCAGGATGGTACAACATCAGCGCCTCTATTTGCCGAGCAGAGATTCAGCTTGACGCAAACCACGGGCTTGAGGCCAAACAAAGTGAAAATCTCTCGGGACATTGGAAATTCCAATGGTTGCTTTTCACAAAACACAGCAGGGCCAGTGATCGTAATAATGAGAGCTGTAACAAGTATTCGCCAAAGCAAACATTGATCTTGGAGCCCGGCGAATATGCGGGCACAGATAGACCTTCCAGATAGGCTGACGACAGTGCCAGGAATTATCATGACAAAAACTCCAGCCTTCCACTCTTCACAATGGGTTTCGGGAGTAGATTTCTTTGTTATGCTAATACTGTGAGAGATTCTCTTTCCCGCTCTGGATGTGTGTATTTAGTCCTAAAGAAGTGTATTGATGGGATGGTTGTGTGTGTGTATGTGTATAATTGGTCTGCGATTTCTGGTCGCGCGTCTAACGAGGGGGGTGGCCAATCCTCCCACCAGAGGAGAGAGAGATGAGTATCGGGCACGACAGTTAATGACACTGGCTCGTCGTAATTGGTTATGAATTATGAATGATACCCTCCGCTGTGTGTGTACACAGAGGAGCTAGATGGGAGGCCATTGAATGCCTGGGGTTTGTTAACACACGCTGTTGACGCAATCGTGGAAGTTACAGCAGGATTCAGCGGTTTGAGTGGTTGGCTGATAAGCAGCTTAAAGAATTTCCCGAGAACCCCCATTCTGTTTTTTTATTTTCATAATTCCACATAAAAAACAATAGCCCGCAATTTAATTAAGTAATCCGTTCTTCTATGAAAAAGATAAAAGTAATCAAGAGGATTTTTTAAATGATTGACGGGAAATATTGTTTCAAAATATCGAAGTGATTTTGTTGACGCCCATTGATATGCACTTCATGCTCCAGTAAGAAAATAAGCACAGAAGTTAATGGTATCTTTGAGACAGTGCGGATAACTTTTGTGCCACATTATGTATTTATAGTATACTACTTTTTAAAATCACTATATTTTAAAAGATTAGAAATCCTATTTTATGATTTCAACAGTAGAATACGTAACTAGGACTTCCTGTACCTCAGTTTGTTTGATTTTCACTTACTTAAAAAACAAACAAGACGCGACGCAAAGTTTTCTAGACTGGCTTTCTCAAAGATACCCTATATGACTGCATTGGTTTTTAATCCAACAATAGCTATTAATGTAATTTATGTGTATAAATGTCTCTTCTGTGGGAATGCTTAGTGTCCGCTCACTGCACCTAACATAAAATATGTCTTTTTGATTGAAAAATGAGAATTAACGAAAAAAAATCATTTAAATATTCGAACTAAATATCAAGATTTTCAAAAGTTATGAGATTGCAAATTAAGTCATATTTCTATACGTAATTATTAGACTTTTTTTCTCAGCTTTTCAGCGTATTTAAATTAACCATTAAACTTTTCTACTATTTTTGAGTATCATAATTTACTGTTAAATTGATTAGGGCATATATTCCTTATCGATTAGAATCTTTCCTCAACTATTGTGTTTCACACTTAATATTTTAAATCGTTTTATCAATTTGATTTTTTTCTTGATAAATGAGATATCTATTTTCGCTTTTAGCTGACTCTAAAGTGTTTTTATTTAGATTTAAGAATTGATTACAAAGATTTCGAAGAGTGTTTCTTAATTCCTTACATTTTTGTTTCAGTCATGAGTTTTTCACAAAGATACAATCAAATCAAACTAAAGTTAAACGTAGTTAAAAACAAATATTTAACTATTTACCACAACCCCGGCTACAAAAGTACTTTTACAGCAACTCAAAAAAAAAGAAAGAAAGAAAGAAAATATAGAACAACTCGTAGAATAATAAATGTTCGACACAACATAAAAAAAAACTCATAAATGTAAGAAACTTGTGTCGAAGAAAAAAAAATTGTGGAAACTTCCGTTGAGAAAACAAGATCATATTCCTTCACTATCTGCACAAGCGAGAAATACAAATGTTTTGGCTGTGAACGTCAATTCGAGATTCCATATACTACACATCCCTTACTATGTTCGTGGCTGGACACTGTTGTCAATCTTTTAAAGTTGTCCAAGTCTTTATCTCTTTGGGTTACTTCAAAGTTATATCACCGCTTTTAGTGATCAAAGGACCCGGTAGTGTTATCAATTTTTGCCTTGAACCGGTTTAGAATTTGATCTAAAGTAGTATTTTTTCCAACAGTGCATGTTTCTAGTCACTTTCTTCAAGGAGAAAGCTCCAAACGCACTTTTATACACATGTCACAAAAATTATAAAAGATTACGAGTCGTAAAGATAATCTATGAGAGTACTTTTGCAGCTGGAGAATGGCTCTTTTATCTGATGACTCTTAAGAAATTCAAAAGAATGTCACGAACAAGCTCTTTACGACTGACTGGAAAATGAAGAGTGGATAGCAGGTTTTAAAAATGTAGTTGTAGCCTAAATTTTTGAACTCATACAAGTTCGAATGTTTTTAAGGGCTCTCGTGAGAAAGCTTTTTAAACCATAGACATGCAATGTCTAATATAGCAGTGGGCAATTTATCGTCTGGGAGGGGGGTGTCCTTACTAGGGATGCACAGATAAACAAATTGGCCGATTGCCGATTAATGACCATGTTCCGATAATAATCATGATCACGAGGCCGATAATAATCCTCAAGTTTCATCTTGTTTCGTTCTATAACGTTTCGTTCAGTTGATAAAGTTGGATTCGAAACTTTCTGATGTCCAAAATAAAATTTAAAGATCATCTCTGCAACATTCTATTGGAAAACGGGTTGCATGAAACGAATAAGAATCAAAAACTTGGCGGGGTGTTTTCTCATGCTCATTAATTTATTTTGACAATAATCTCTAGCTAAAATGTTCAATTCCGGTAATCTGTTAGTTATAGACACAAATTTAAAATTTTAAATGAATTGTCTTTAATTGCTTACTACATGAATCCTCTTATCTTATTACCATATTAACATTGTAACATGAAAGTACAAGTTAAAGTATTTTTGTTAGTGCTTGTACTTCAAAGTTGATAAATTGCGAAATAAAAGTCTAAGGGCCATGCTCCACATCAGCGTAAAACGCGACCGAAAACTAAGGCAGAAACCGAAAATCCGGGTACTTTCCATAGGAACACCATTGAATCCATTTTACGCTTCTGCTTTATTTTTCTGCTTTACGTCAATGTGGAGCAGGGCCCTAAGGCTTTTTTTCATTTCTGATTTTCATGTTAAAAATGTACAACTCAGAGTTGAATATCCAATTGATTTCTACCGAACTGAGAAACATTATTACAGACTTCACCTATTTCCTATTCTTTTTGAAACTGAACACTTGTAAAAGGATATAAGTGATGCAATTATTAATAATCTCAGAGCTAATTGAATGATTTGGTGGATGAAGGAGCTAGCTTACGTTTTTTGAAAATACAATCTCGACGCATGTAGGCTTTGGATGCAGGTAGAAAAATAAAGCTTGGAACACATTGAAAAATAGATGTCATTAGACTAATTTCATACGCTCACTTAACGGCTAAACCAGAAAACGAAAAAGCTGCAACAGTAAAACTTTGAGCCTAAAGTACTCTACATTTTGGTTTTGGTTTTGTTTCATACCCCTTCATCTCCCAAGCACTTCAATTATCTTAATTTTTAAACATTCCAATATCGTTATCAGTTCAGTGACCAAACGAAATGGAAACAACAGAATTAGAAAAATAATCTGAAATTTGAAAAACGAAACATTTATAATTTGGGGGGGGGGGAGGGTATAAAAAAGCAAATGTTAACATTTTCACGAGAATTTTTCGTCCTTTTTTCCCGTTAATTTTCAACTATAATTGCTTATGAGCCGCAATGCCTTTCTCCAAAACTATAACTCAAGCTTTAAAATTAAAGAAAAGCAAATTATTTTCATTTATTTGAACAAATCCCTCAGGGTAGAGATGATGATAAAATTAAAAACTCGAGTACATAAAAAAATGTTGAATAAAACGTTTAAGAAATATTCATGGCAGGCTTTTACTACTTTTAGATTTAAGCTGGAAGAAAAATGAAACTGTTTTCAAAGAACTAAATTTTTGATTTTAACTTTTTACAATGCTTGCTAATTCAAGAATGTAATAATAATGTTTTCCTTATTATAAAAAGCACGGTGGAGAAAAAAATATATTTTTTCGAGATTTTTTTTTTAAATAAAAAAACTCAAAACAAACATGGCGAGAATTATTATAGTTGACAAAACTGGCAATTATATGCAAAGGCTAATTTTTCCAGAAATTATTGGGGTGAAGAATATTCCATCTGCAGAAGGCTGTTATTATTTTTTTCGCCTAGGTATGAATTTAAGATAAAAAGGATAAAAAAACTGTTGAAAATGCTAATTTGCGTTTTTTTAGCCTTATTTATTTTGAGCAACTTCCCTTGAGCATATAAAAATATCCATTTAGATGAAGAATAATATTTATGCGTGGGGAAAATGTTCATTGTGCGGAGAGTTGTTTCATACCGTGATGGTTACAGTCACACGAGAAAAAAATTAATTATGTACTTTTTTTAAGAAAAGAAATTTAGTTCTTGACTTACGTATGTCGACCACCTTGAATTTAACTTAAGCTTCAAAGAATTAAATTTTGTAAATGACTATTTTACGTATGAGTTTGATTACATTTATCTTAAATATATATATATACATACATTTTTTTTTCAATTTTGAGTTAAAAGTTCAATTTAAATAAGTTTTAGTATTAAAAATTAAACGTTAAAGTTTAATCTTTTTTTTTTTTTTTTGTAATTTCTAAAATAAAAAAAAACCGTTGTTCTTATTTACGTAGCCGTACCATTAATAATTACCATTTGTTGAAATTAACAATTCTTGAATAGCTAAATTGATGTAAGTAATACACTTTTATTTAATTAAATCACAAAAATGGTGAAAATAACTTTACACATTGATAAATGCTTTTCGTATTTCAGGTGATCTATTTACTTCTGAAGATGGTGATCAGATAGCTATTGACAAACGATTTTTTAATTGCCTTGTTTTTCATTTAGTCTTGTGTAAGGCAATGGCCGCTTATTTTGCTCTTTAGGTGCTACCCTTGACTGAATTTGACGTCAAGTGATGTTTTTCATCTAGATGATCATATTTTTATTTCAGTAAACAGACTACATTTATGAGGAAGTTTTTTTTTAATCCAAGTATTGTTTCCGCTATTTTTACTTTTTTTACGCTGCATTTCATTTTGGGGAGTTGTATTTTAGATTGTGATGTAATTTCTACAACTTAAAAAAATATTCAAAAGTTGTTTTGGAGCAACCATAGGGACATGTTTATAGGGTAGGCCACCATTCACAGCACAATGCATTGGCATAAAGAAAGGACAAGAGCAGAAGAAATAAAGTACATCCTTGCCCAAGCCGGGTTTCGAGCCCGGGACCTCCCCTTCTGGTCAGACTTTTCTGACCACTAGTCAAGATGACCGACAAAAACCTTTACGCTAATATCTTTTTTAGCTTTTGAACAGAGTAAAAGCTTTTTAATTTTTTGTATTTCATGATTGATGCATATGTTTTGTCAACAAATCTGCTGGAAACTGCAATTTGCATCTTAGTAACACAGGAATTTCTTACATGTATCAAAAAGTCGCAAAAGCGGCTCTTTCATCAGGTTATATTTTTCGAGTCTTTTGCCTCCTCCAAAAAAACAGAATGCCTTAAAATGAATTGTGGGGGCGCTTCAGGGCAACAGAGTTGAGTTGAAGTGTCTGCTCTCTCATCCCAGTCACGTTTTTAGGTTGGAGCTTGGAGGCTGGTTCTTATCTTTTGGAGCGTTCTTTTTTGCGAATTGTCAGAAAGGGTTTAAGCAGACTACCATTGCTCTAATATTTTGTTTATTCGTATAGTTATTTATCATTTGAATTGAAACATTTTAAAAAAATGTTGCAAAAAAAAGAGAAAGATATGTAAAAATTGTTTCCATGATCTCACAATTTGCGGGAGTTAATTAATAAGTTTTTTAACCCAGTAATGCCTAGCGTCCCTTTTTAGGGACGGTCCAAAAAAGGATCTGAATTTCAACAAAATGAACATTTCACCCAAATAATAGTGTTCAATTAGTACCTTGGTATTGTTTCAATTCGTTATCGACAGATTGCAGCACATAACCATTGTAACGTGTGTTCTGTAGCAGTTTTAATATGATCTTATCAAAAATGACGTCGTTCACAATCTCAAGAAAAAAGCTAAGTTTTCAAAGTTACTCCCAGCTTCGCAGTTAACGTTAATTGCTGATTTTATTTCTTCTTATACAATGTCTTTTTAAATATTATATCGTAGGCAGAAAAAAATATTTAGTAAAAAAGTATGTACCCTCTGGGGTCTATCGTAACTTTTAAAGGACGATTTTTCTTTCCTTAATAAAAACATTATTTCTTACATAATATTTTTTTATTATTTTTCCTGTCCATTAAGCAGTTTGTAACCAGTACACAAAATATCTTTGGGGAAAAAAATGTCAGGCATTAATGGGTTAATAAAGAATGCGAATTTGTATCACAATAATACTGACACTAAAATTTTTTAAGACCCCCCTCCCCCATAGTATACTTTAAAGTAGAACCTCATTTCTTCAGACTAATAGGGGATCTGCGGGCACCTTGTCTAATGGTCTGCGCAGTCTGACCGGATGGAGAAGTTTCAGGTTTGAATCCCGACAGTGGCATGGATGTACTTTCTCTCTAATGTCCTTTTCCTTTCCTTGTGTGAATGTGTCCCCAGCAGCATAATCTCATCGGCAGATGATCGGCCATTCATCGAAATCCGATTAAATTCTCATCGGCCGATGATCGGATTCGACGAGTTCTCATCGGGAATTGCTCCAATATGTCTCATCGGCCAAGCAGAACCCAAGCAGCAAAATCCGATGAATTTTGCTCGAAATACGATGAGATTTGGAGCAATTTACGAGCAAAGCAGTCCCGTGCCGATGAATTTAGGATCAGTTTTGGATGCTCGGCTTATTTTCATCGGGAAAGTTGATCGGAAGGACATCGCTTTCCGATGAAAAGTAGCTCATTGAAAACCGTGCTCGGATACTGATCGGAACGATATCCTAGTGCGTTACGGGATCAGTTTACGAGGAGTTCGATGATCGGCCGAGCAAAATCCGATGAGTTGATGCTACTTGGGGTTGCTGTACTGTAAATAGTCGCCTGCTCTATTGACGGGTCCTAATGGCATGTATGTACTATGGAAGTCAGACTTGACACCAAATGACGGTGCAGTTGAAAAGTGAAGCAGCGCAACCACAATTGCAGCCTAGCTGGCACAGTTGTGGCACAAGACAACAACAGCAACAATAGAGAATCTGGTTCGTTCACGTAATGGAAGTCCGGATTCAATAAAATATATAGCCAATAAATTGAGTTGAGGTACATCATACTCGGTTTCTTTAAAAATAGGCGTAACAAGTTTAGAAATTTTGCTTCGTCTCCATGGAACTCGTACGAAAGAAAACAGCTCCACTCTTTTTTTTTATGCACTGCTGCTGAGGCATCTCATTTATTTTATGTTTATCGAATTAGGCTTAGGTTTTTATTTATATCTTCATGACACAATTATTTCTCAACGTTTTCTAACAAATTTAGTCATACATTAATACAGCAAAAGTTTCGAAGGAAATATTTCTTTGATAATGATTTTTCGATAGAATAATATTTTTCGCACAAAGCAATTTTAACCGTTTGCATTTAATCATTGTTGAAAAGCTAAGTGGGGGAAAAGTCCACAGTGCCATAACTATGCCAACCATCAGGGGAAAAGTGCGGAAAGTAGGAAATTAATTTTACTTTGAGCCGCCTCTTCTCGTTACACAGGGTATAAACAACTGCTGATTGCAGTAAACATTACATTTCAAATTTAAGAGAACGAAATGTATAAAACTAGATGCAAGAGACAGTTTCCAAGCAGAAACGAAAACGAAAGTCATCATTGTAAAATTCTCTCTTCATGGTCGGCATTAGGATTGCCGTAATCTTTGATTTTAAGGTCTCAGAATGTCAGACTGCATACAGCAAGTCGGCAAAGAAAGAACATATAAAGCAATTACTTGAGTTAAATTTACTGAAAAATTAGAAAGTTCTGTTTAGATTCACTGAAAAATTGCAGTTAAGTTGATATAGTTTGAATTTATAAACCAATAGAGAAAACTCCAAAGTAAAACGTCAGATCTTTCTCATTTGCCAAATATCCTTAAAATGACTACAACTGATTCCAAGCCTGGCAGAAAAGGAAACGAATATAAGGCATCTTGGTAAAATTCCCTCTCCGTGATCGACAACAGAATTGCCATAATATTCGATTTTAAGATCTCAGAATGTCTTGTTCTCCAGAAAGCAAGTCGGCAAAAAAAAAAGAGAACATTTAAAGCAATTACTGGATTAGAAAGTTCTTCGGTTTAAATTCACTGAAAAATTGAAGTTAAGTTGATACAATTTCAACTTCTAAACCAATAGAGAAAAAAAATCTGGAAAGTAAAACGTAAGATAGCATATTTGCAAACTATCCTTGAAATGACTACAACTGATTCCAGTCCTGGCAGAAAGGGAAACCAATATACGGCATCTTGATGAAATTTCCTCTCCAAGATCGGCATAAGAATTGCCATAATGTTCGATTTTAAGACTGCAGATAACAAATCGGAAAAATAGCAACTATTAAAGCTATTACTGAGTTAATTCTTCAGTTGAAATTTACTGAAAACTGAATTTTCTTGAATGTATGCCCGCTGAAAAATTAATAGAAAAATTAGAACATAAAAACCCAAGATGGTTGGCCAACTATCCTTGAAATGACTACAACTGATTTGAGCCGAGGCAGAAAGGGAAACGAATATAAGGCATCTTGGTAAAATTCCCTCTTCGTGATCGGCATCAGAATTGCCATAATGTTCGATTTTAAGATCTCAGAATGTCAAGGACTGCAGATAGCAAGTCGGCAAAGAAGCAGCATTTTTCCTCGGGCCAAACTGGTTGGGTCCTTCTGTGACATTAAATATGACCACCATAACTAGGTCTGGATGTCCGAGTGCCATGCAAGGATTAAATGCCGCCAAAAGCGAGCCAAGGTTCATAGAGTTCACGTCTGTCTGTCCCCCTATTCTACTTCTACGGTAGAAGCGTTTGCCTTTATTTTTATTTTATTGTTATTATTGTTTATTCTTTTTCTTTACATGGAGTGCCACACTCCTCCACGCTTTATTTTCTCTCTTTCTGTCTCTCTTTCTATCGCTCTCGTTCGCTCTTTCCTTCCTGTGTGTTTGGCTCGTTGGGTGCCTCTCCGGAACGTGACAAGCATCGCCAAGTAGTTTCAATGAGTCTTCAAGTGATGAGCGAGACTGCCAGAATTGAATATTTATCGCCGGAGAATCAGTTGATTTAATGCCAATTAATGATTCAAATTAAGCAAAAAGTGGCATTTGCAGAAGATTAAATTGTCAACGTTTTGTGAAATGTGTTTGAAGGAGTAAAAAAGCGTGGGTGTCTGGGGAATATAAGCCTGATAATATTTCAGGATAAGTACATAGTTGCTTTTTACTCTACAGAGCTCTGTCGTGACGATTTGAAAAGGAAAAGCAGATAAATAATCTTTTTGGATTCCTTTCAAAAATTTAAGTGAAAACAAAACAAAAAAAAAAAATATGTTATCGATTTTCAGGAGGATATTATGTTTGAATTTACTTAGTGTATTGTCAATTACGAAATAATAATAATTTTTGCATTGCAACAAATATTACATTAAGAACTGGTGCAAAATTAATTGGGAAAAAAATTTTTCAGAGTAAAGGAAGAAATTGAAGATTCGCTTTTTTTAGATGCTAGGAAAAACTTTGCAAACTATACAGCATTTTCAATTTTTGTACGCTAACCTGCAATTGCACGAATTATCGTTAGCAGTAGAAATTAGTTGCTAAATTTAGGACTTTTCATTTTCTTTGCTTGGTCAAGGTTTTCGTGTTTTTATTAAATTATTTATCATTTGAAAATTGATTTTAAACACAAGTTTCTTTTTTTAAGTCCTTAAAAAAGAAACTTAAACTTTTTAAGTTTCAAATTAAATTTCGTTTCTCGTCAAATAAAAATGAATGTGTTTCATAAGAAAATACTTTTATCTTACTTTCTTCCAGAAATTAAACTAGCTGTCGTGGCCGTCATGAAACTTTCTTCTATATCTATCTTATGAATTCCAGTTACAAAATAAAATACGTACTCGCCCGAATAATTGGAGACAGCTCCAATTTCCCAATTATCGTAATAACCCTGCAAATGCTGAATCAATGAGCGAAATTGGAAATCATTGCAAAAAGCCTTGTTTAGATTAATTGCAAACATTTTATTTGTTAGTAAAAAGAAATTGGCAACAGTTAAAAATTTCAAATCATTGAAAGTTTTCAGCTGTTTTGATAATTAAATAGCGTGAAATCGATTTTTTAATGAATTAATTTTTCGCATTGTTGACTAAGCGCAAAAATCACCCCACCCTCCCCCTGGGGCGATTAGTGCCAAAATTTAATCGATGCTTGCTTCCATATTGGGTTAGTGTTATTCCAAATTTCATTCAAATCGCAGCAATATTTCTCGAGATACAGTAGGTGCAATGACAAACTAAGCACTTTTGATTGCTCCACCCCCCTTTGAGATATTGACACACAAATTGAATCAGCACCTGTACTCAGTAGGGTCTACCTATGGATCAATTTTCGTTTGATTCCGCCGGTTACTTCCTGAGCTATAGCAATCACCCCCGCGCAGAACACGTGCGATTGCTCCACCCCCTTCAAGATATTGACACGCAAATTGAATCAACACCTGTACTCATAGGGCCTACCTATGGACCAATTTTCGCTTGATTCCGCCGGTTATTTCCTGAGATATAGCAATTACCCACGCGCAGAACACGTGCGATTGCTCCTCCCCCCCCCCCTTGGAGGAATTCGCTAAACAAAGTCAGATGCACCAGTTCACATGGTGGTACATATGTGCAAAATTTTTTGTTCGATTTCATGCAGTATTTTTTGCTCTAGCGCGGCCACAAAAACTGGTCACACACATACAAATTCACACACAGACAGACATTTTCCAAAAATGGTCAAAATGGACTCAGCGTACCTCAAAACGTGCGAATCCGTCAAAATTCGACATTTGAAAATTTTCACGAAACCAATACTTTCTTCTATATATTAGATATAGAAGAAAGTAAAAATAATGGCGACATAAAATTTATTTTAAAAAAAGTAAATTCATTTAACTAATATGCATGCATAATTTTCATTGCAAATACTGTCGTCTCCGCTTAATCGAGTAACGGATAAACGAATACCCCGCGTATACGAGTAAAATATCTCGGAACCGAATATTTCTCGTGCCGTTGACGCAACGTTAACGATCCCCGTTTAATCGAATACCCCGCTTAATCGAATAGTATTTCTCAGAACCGACAGTATTCGTTTAAGCGGGGCCGACAGTATGTCATTTTAGCAATGAAAGTTAAAAAATGAAGAAAATGATTTTGTAAATATAAAATAATAAAGTGTCTTCCACTAAGTTTTGAAAGAATTCGAAGTTACACACAAAGCGTATTTTTGTTTGCAACGTTTTTCTTTCCAAATCATTTGAGTACTGTGAGACTTTTTGTTTCAAATCTTTAATCAACAGGTGTATTCAGAAGAAGGAATTTTTCTTCGTGTTATATATGAAAAGTTCAAATTATGTTGCATTAAATTAGAGTTTGTGGTAAAAATTCTAATTATTTTCATCTAAAGAGAATTATATATGATTGGCCAACTAAGCAATATAATTCAAACGTTGTTCAAACGTTGTTTTATAAGCAATGAATTTTGCATTTTAGATAAAGTGATTAGTGATATGTTAATCTCTTATTTCCTTTTAGGATTATCATTTCTTTAAATTTGATTTAGTATTGTGAGAAAAAAAAACATACTATTAAATTTATCACTTTTTAAAAAGTAGCTACTAAAAATGTTCCAGAAAATTGTTCTTCCCTTATTTTAACCCCTGACGAAACAAGGAAGGGGATTATAAGCAGGGGTGCCCACAGGGGGGGGGGGGGATTGTGGCGCAAGTTGGCGCCATCAAAATTTTTGGGATTTTTTTTTCCATTGGGTCACTTTTTTATTAACATGAACTTTTGGAGGAAATAAAAATTTAAATTTATTTCACAAAAATTGGAAATTTTATTTTCATTACATTTCATAAACCAAATTTTACTTTATTCTATATCTAATGCATGGAAAGAAATATTATATCTATTAAAATTCTAGAATTTCGGAGTTTGTGTGCTGAATAGATAAATACTTTCCATCACTCCTGGAAAATATCAATCTCTGTATAAATGTGTCAGATCGATCTTAGGTAGTTATGCTTATTTAGAACTTCAATTTCGAAAACGTTTTCAAAGAATGCCCCCTCTTCGATATCTTCCACCCAGTTCTTGCAACGTTAATAGGTTAACTTTTCAAAAACATATTGTACTTTATTAGTGATTCAATAAGTATACCTCTTCTACACTCCGACTGTTTTAAGGTTCAAATCAGGTTAGTGAGATGGTAGATTGCTATTGAAGGAAGAGAAAAGATATGAATAAAAATGAAAAACTTCATGCTCGCAATCATCAATGTCAAAACTGAGTCATGAGTCTAAATTCAAACTTTGATTCAAATAGAGAAACCTGTTAACTATCAGAAAGTAATTGCATCCATGTAAACGTTTTGAAAATATGTAAATAACGTGCCTGGGTGGATGGGAAAGGCAGAATGACACCCGAGATGCAGCTGCCTCCTTGTAGTGCGTTCAGGACTGCTAATGTAATGAAATATAACTGCATTTAGAATAAAAAGCTGCATTTTGCCCATTTATAGCAAAAAATAGTATCTTTATTACAAAAGAATAATTATTGCTATGTGCAAAAAAAGGTAAAAAAAAGTCAATTTTTGGTTAATTTCACGGAACTCAACGTGTTATGTACGAACTTAATACGGCATAGAATGTAAATAATTTTGAAGATGCATGAAAAGAGTGTTAAAGGGAAGCATTTTAATGGTATTAAAACAAAAATTGTGCTCATTTTTATTTTCCAAAAATTTTTAGAAAATTTACATTTTTTCGTATTTTTAGAGAAATTCAAGCCCTGGTAGAATCCTAAAGGAACCTTTCAAACTTGATAATAGTTTACTTGGGTATTGTATTTACGCATGCACAGCTTTTACCGGGTATTACGAAATAAGATTCCAAAATTTTTGTTTTTCGCTCCACCCTAGCACCTATGCCTGTACATTTGCATACATAGGGTACAAGAAAAAAGCACAAAAATTTTACTCAGGAGTGATTAAAACGGAGTTTTATATTGAAATATGAGAGAGAAATATTTTGGGAATGCAGTATTCCTTTACTTCGTATAAGGAAGTAAAAAAGAGGTTTTTTTCATGTTAAAAATGTTTCAGATATTAATCATGTGACTACCGCTGGATGTACTTACATATTGTTCATTCTTATAATTTCCAGCGTTTACTTCACGGCATTATACACTGAAGTGACAAAAGTCATGGGATAGCAATATGCAAATTTTCAGATGGCAGTAGCATCGCATAGAACAGGTATAAATGCGCAGTGCTTTTACAGAGCTTTCATATCTGTTCAAGTTATTCATGTGAAGAGGTTTTAACGTGATGATGACCGCACGACGTGAATTAACAGACTTTGAACGCGGAATGTTAGTTGGAGCTAGACGCATGGGTCATGCCATTTCGGAAATCGTTAGAGAATTCAACATTCCCAGATCCACTGTGTCAAGAGTGTGCCGAGAGTATGAAATTTCAGGCATAACATCCCACCATGGACAGCGCAGTGGTCGACCGCCTGCACTTAAAGATCGAGACCGGCGACGTCTGCAAAGAGTCGTAAATTCTAACAGACAAGCAACACTGCGTCAAATCACCGTAGAAATCAATGTGGGACGTACAATGGACGTGTCTGCTAGAACTGTGCGGAGAAATTTGGATTTCTTGGGCTATTCCAGCAGAAGACCGACTCGAGTGCCTTTACTGACAGAACGACATCGCTTGCAGCGACTCTCGTGGGCACGTGAGCATATCGGTTGGTCCCTAGATGAATGGAAAACCGTGGCCTGGTCCGATGAGTCACGATTTCAGCTGGTAAGAGCCGATGGTAGGGTTCGAGTGTGGCGCAGACCCCACGAAGCCATGGACCCAAACTGTCAGCAAGGCACTGTTCAAGCTGGTGGTGGCTCCGTAATGGTGTGGGCTGTTTTTTCATGGCATGGACTTGGTCCTCTAGTGCGACTGGACCGAACATTGACTGGAAATGCTTATGTGCAGCTACTTGGAGATCACTTGCAGCCATTCATGGACTTCATGTACCCAAACAACGATGGGATTTTTATGGATGACAATGCGCCATGTCACCGGGCCACAACTGTTCGCAATTGGTTTGAAGAAAATTCTGGACAATTCCAACGAATGATTTGGCCACCTAGATCGCCCGACATGAATCCCATTGAGCATTTATGGGACACCATCGAGAGGTCTGTTCGTGCCCAAAATCCTGCCCCATCAACGCTTTCACAATTATGGACGTCTATCGAGACAGCATGGCTCAATATTCCTGCAGAAGACTTCCAACGACTTGTTGAGTCCATGCCACGTCGAGTTGTTGCACTTCGCCGGGCAAAAGGAGGGCCGACACGATATTAAGAGGTATCCCATGACTTTTGTCACTTCAGTGTAATTGCAAAAAACTGCCAATGAAACTTTATCTGCAGATATCGGAGGTGGAGGTACGAAAATTTATTCTCATGAGTAGTTTCATGTAATTGTTTTGTAATATAAAAATCAACACATTAATGTCGTTAAATGATACCATTTATCAAAAAAGAAAAACATCTTTTTAAAATATGAAGTTACACCACTGTTACCATGAACGAGAAAATGATTTTTCTAAGTTTGTGTGATTAAAATTTACTTTGAAATTTTCATATAATTAAACTGTAATAGTTCTAAACAAGAAGTTCTGTCAAGAACTAAACGAGCCTACTTTCCCGTACACCGACATCGGCATTGTAGCATCTGATTAATATTCTCTTGATTATCTGAAACTGAAAATTATGTCAAACATACCTCTATAGCACTTAAGGCTGATTTCTAAAAGCAAAATATACCCCTCTCATCAGATGAAATAGACACGTAAAAATTAAATAAACGAGTCAATTAAGTTTTGTCGCACCTTTTAAAGAATGTAACTGTTATAGTTCTTAGGTAGAAAAATTCCACAATCGTTTTCAAAAGAAAAAAAAAAATAAGTAAAATAAAAGTACAAACAACTTCAAAACACATTTTATCAAAGAAAGAAAAAAAAAAACTCGTTCGTTAATAAAATGTCTTGAATTTCATTTTTAATCCGTTGCCAGTTGTTAAATATAAATAAAGAATAAAATGCTCTCGTGAATGAGAAATTTTTGTTAGCAAAAAAAAAAAAAAATCGTCTGCCAAAAAAAAATCATAATAATAATAAATTAAACAAAACAAATAAATAAATAAACAAAAAATCGTCTGCCCAGTCAGTCATTTTTTTTCTGAGCCTGCATTTCCGCCATGTTTGCGGAGTCGGAGTCGGAATCAGAGTCCTCACAGAAGATTATTCAGAAAAGTACTTTACAATACATTATTTATCAAAATCATTTTCTTACAAAGTTAGTTTGAAGGAAATCCGTCTTGAAGTTCAGAATCAACATTCAATTTAAATTTTCCAGTAGGCGCTCATGTTAAATTTTTTTCTGAACTGTTCATCATTGAACGAAAAATGGTTCAAATTGAAAAGTGAAATATGGGAATGAGTCTCTACGAGATCTTTCGAACAAAAAAAGTTTATTCAATTCTGACGGTTCATTTAAAAGTTATTAGGTGGAGAAAGGTTGCTTGAACGGTTCAATGTTGAACGAAAAAATGTTCAAATTGAAAATTTAAATACGGTAATGAAGTATCCTTGCCGAGATCTTTCGAACAAAAAAAAGTTTGTTTAAATCGGACTGTTCACTCAAAAGTTATTAGGGGTGAGAGCTTATTTGAACGGTTCAATGTTGAACGAAAAATTGTTCAAATTGAAAATTTAAAAACGGGAATGAAGTATTCTTGATTAAGATCTTTCGAACAAAAAACAGTTTATTCAATTCGGACGGTTCACTTAAAAGTTATTAGGTGGGAAAAGGTTGCTTGAACGGTTCAATGTTGAACCAAAAATGTTCAAATTTAAAATTTAAATACGGTAATTAAATGTCCTTGCCGAAATGCTTCGAACAAAAAAAAAAAAAAAAAATTGTTTAAATCAGACTGTTCACTCAAAAGTTATTAGGGGTGACAGCTTGTTTGAACGGTTCAATGTTGAACGAAAAATTGTTCAAATCGAAAATGTAGATACGGGAATGAAGTACCCTTGAAAAGATCTTTCGAACAAAAAAAAGTTTGTTCAAATCGGACTGTTAACTAAAAAGTTAATATCGCGGGCCAGGTTGTTTGAACGGTTTAAAGTTGCACCAAAAATTGTTCAAATCGAAAAATCAAATATGGGAATGAGCTGTACTTGCCGAGATCTTTCCAACAAAAAAAAGTTTGTCCAAATCGGAATGTTCATTCAAAAGTTATTAGGGGGGGACAGACAGACCGACAGACCGACCGACAGACAGACACACAAATTCCCCATCTCAATACCCTACTTTCAAATTTTTAATTTTTCGATATTCATTTTACCTTTTTATTTTTTTTAACTTGGCGATATTTTTTGGACTTGGCGATATTTTTTTTCACTTGGCGATATTTTTTGGACTTGGCGATATTTTTTAGATGCATTAAGCCACTTTTAATACTTTTTTCGTCTTTCTTTAATTTTTAACGGGAAAGTAGGCTAAAAACGCAGTTGTATTTAATTATACTTTTTGAATTGTAGTTAAGAGTGAATTTGGGTTCCTTTTCAGATCATCTAAGAAAAGTAGCAGTTTCCACAAAAAAATCTAAAATATGTTAACCCCTAGTAGCACACAAAAGTTGTCTACTATCCTACACTGCTTTTGAGGTGAGAATAATAGTGATGGATGTCGATTTCCGTGCTACGGAGTGTACAAGGAGCCAATCTTTTCTGCTTGGAGAAAGGAGGTAAGTGTGTACAGTCCTGTAGCAGAAATTTGATTTTCTTCCAGTAAACATATTGCTACAAATTTTGTAAACAGTGGTTATTTTTATGCAGTTTTATTCTTAAACTGTTAAATTTGCTGTTAATCCTAATTTTTGCTTAAAATTATCGCAAATCTGTGGTAACTTTACCTATAAGTTGTTTTTCCTGCTTTGCGTCGTATTTGGCGAGAAATCACTAGGCGTCGCCAAATGGGGCGACATTTGGCATTATTCCGAATACAACTAAACATTACCATTGCTATTTGAAGGACAATCCAAAAATTTAGTAAGTGTACAATGGCAGTTGTACAAGTCGTTTCAAGTTACTTTAAATTGAAAATAAGTTACAATATAACTTATGATAAAGATTGATGCATGGGGGAAAAAAAAGCAACTGAGTTCGAGTGCTAACCCTTCTCATGAAGTTAAAAGTTAAGCAAATTTTATTTTAATTATATTTTCAATAGTTTGAATGATTTGAATATGAACTAAATTTACTTGTACTACTTCTAATTCTAACCGCTCCCTTTGTATTACTTTTTTTTTTTTTAAAGAATTCCGTGTTAAGAAGGAAACATATGGGTCCTAACACAAATTGGGGTGCCGTGCATTGATCAACTTTAATGTATTTAGCTGTGATTCAATTATATTACTGTCAGCTTTTGCTAATACTTAACTTTTTTCCCCCAATAAATTTTTTTCATAGCTTTTCACTCGTGTTATTTAACATTGTTTTAAAATTACTATTCATTAAAAAAATCATTTGTACAGAGTTAGAGAAACTGCTAGAACTGCGTTTGATTTCCAACCTATAATCCCAACTTTGATTGACAGATTTAGGCTGCGGGAGAAATTTTTACGATTCTAAAAAAAACAGTTTTAAGAGATTTCAGAGTTACATTTTTGTCACAACTAAAAGCTTCACATTTAATCTTAATGTTCTTACCACCCCGAAAAGCACTATATTGTCCCAATTTGAATCCATAACACAAAAAACCGCAGCACCGCTCTCTAATTTTCTCGGAATAACGCTACATCAATTCAGAAACAAGCCATAAAATTAGGATTAGCCTCCTCCATGAAGAATAAGCTCATAAAAAATACAAATAAAAATAACATAACTACACTGTAGAGAGACAGAAAAAAAACCCCGAGTAAAACCATTGGCGAGGAAAGTTGGCGACGGCTTGGCAACCCTTCGCCTCAGGGCTGCGCCATGCACAAGTAACCATGCGATGCCTAACCACGTACGACCGTAGCTCTTTTTCCGCCGATGCTGCAGCGCAACTGCCGCCGAAGACTTCTGGCTGCTGCCTTTTAAAATAAACTAAAATAAAAGTAGAAAAGGAGGGAAGTCTAGAACTAATTAGAAAACAGAAGAAGGAATATATTGTGCCCCAGTGAATTGCTTTTAAGAGAGAGATTTTTGTGCGCTTCAACAAATGTGATTACTTTGCACGGGAAATGACATTCGCGAATTGTTAGGTTCTGCAAAATGAAAATTCTTAACTCGTAATTATAGAATATCGAAAAGATGTCATCGCATACTCCAAATGCTTCGCATGTTTTTTGTAGAAATATTTGTCAACTAATATATTTACAGTTGCAGACTGAACTAAATGGATATCACACACCAGGGCCGTATTTAAGGGGTGGGTTTTTAGGGTTCAAACCCCTCCAAAAATTTACAAACCTGTTCCTAAACATTCTTTGCATTAGAATTATTTTTGTTGAAAAGATATTATTTCCATTTATTATTTATTCCAAATACGTTTGAAAAATGAAATTATTATTATTGAAGAATTGTAGACACTCGGTGCTTTATCTGCACTATTTGCTTTTATTTAAGTTATTGCAAGCATCATTTCCACCTACAAGTGTTTTCCTTCTGATTTTGAGTACTTGACTCTAAAAAAAATATCAAAAGTCTTTAAATTTGGAAGTGCCACACTCTATATTTAACACATTTCATTAAGGACAAAAACATACGAGTTTAACAAGTACTACTTCGAATGAACACACATATATTAAAGTTTACAAATACCTTTATGCAATAGATGTAGAGAAAATTACAACGTTAAGAATGCACAAATAAGCAGGGACACTGCAGACACGTGTTTCGGCGTTACAAGGATCGCCTTTTCCGGCTTTTGTCGGATGTCAGTGCATCCATAAGCTCACAATTTTTTTGCATTGATAAAGGTGTTTCTTGTAACGACGAAACACGTGTCTGCAGTATCCAGAGCATTTTTTAAGGATTTTTCACTGGGCGACACGGGGCGGTTGTCTGTCATTAAATGTGTCTAGGGGGGGGGGAGGAAAAACCCAAAATATATACAAAATTTTACAAGGAAAAAACATTTATTTTTAATATTTTAACTAATATTTAAAAAAAAAAAAATTGCAAAATTTTACCCAATATTTGTAAAATTATATTCAATCGAAAACGATGTAACAAAAATATATTTTTTTTTTTTTATTTTTTGGCGGGCTAAGTTAAAGGGATGTACATGTGTTACTCTTTTCTTGTAGTTTTTTGCAAAAAGTACAAAAAAAAAAGAAAAAAATGTGCAAAGAATTGTGAAAAATATAAATAAATTAATAAAACACTGTACTATATATATAAAAAAGAACCACTATAGATAATTACCAATATCATGGGCATGTTTATCAACATCATGGGCATGTTTACCAACATTAGTGGGCAGAAAAAAGGAACAGGTGTTGTTGAAGGCTGTAGGAAAAGCGGTGGAGGCTTTTAGGAAGGGGAAAAAAAGAGAAAGAAAGAATTCCGTTTACGAAAACTAGGAGTGACCAAATGTTGGATTTTACAATGTCGCCCAGTGACTCTGTTTTGCATTTTTTAGGCGACAAATTTTCTTCACTAGGCGACATTAGTGTCGCCTAGTGCCTATGTTAAAAAATGCTCTGGCAGTATCCCTGCTTATTTGTGCATTCCTAACGTTGTAATTTTCTCTACACATATATGTTTTTGAGTTTTTAAACAGACATCAAATTTTGAACAGGGGTAAAATTATGTAAATAGATCAGTATTTTTTTCTTATTTAATAGAACTGTCATCTTTTACATTTGACAGTTCTCAGCAGAAAAAAAAAACTCTCAGCGAGTTACAAATATGTATACCGAAATAATCAGAGCAATTTATGATCGTAATCAATATATGAACTGCTATTAATATGTATCTGCAATAAAAACGCTTGTTAATTTGTAGAATTTAAATATTTCTTACATATATTTTTTTATTTTACGAAGTTTATCTCTTTCTCTCTTTCGCTTTCACGCCGATTTATTTTTGTAGTTGTTGTTTTTTTTGCTAGCTATGCTTCACTTTTCCAACCAATTTATTTTTGTTAACTAACTTTATATAGAGTTAAAGGAAAATAAATCGTAACAATAAAACAAACTTGTACAGTACAGTATAAGCTATAAAATGTATTAGCTTATGTTTGTATCTGTGTGATTTCTTTGTGTGCAAACTTTTCCAATGGTAAAAAGAGACTATGTGCTATCAAAAATGCTTAAATCTCTTCCAGCCTTTATCTACAAATACTCTTCTAAAAAGTAACTTGTTCCTTTAAAAATGATGTTGATTCACAGCACAAGTTTTTATTGTGAAAAGGGGAGAGGAGGCTCTACTTAACCTTTATTACCTCAAATAAGACACAAAGAAAACTAATTTTTCACGCAAAAATTTGTTGCCGAAATCAAGCAGAGCTTATGAAATATATGGTAAATCATGTAAAAGATCTTTATTGCATTTTTTTTAAAACTTTTAATCCATTTTTACCGAGCAAAATAATAGCAACTATACGAAGCAAATAATGTTACTAAATTCGGACTTATTTACAACAAGTAGGATTAGAGGGGGTGCCCCCTCTTTTACATGGTCTCAATGATTTTAAAACTAACTGATATTAAATATCTCAAAAAATTATAGCGCAATCTCAAGAACTGCAAATATCGAGCTAAGCCTTGACTAAATTCACATCGTATTGAAATGTCGAACTTTTCCCGTTTGGACAAAAATGTCAACGGCAATAAAAAGTTTATTTTCACAAACTTTAAACACTCATAAGTTGTTTTTACGCGATTTTTGACATCCCCTTAAGGGCACTGTAGGTAGAAAATGTTCTAAAATTGAATTTTTCCCAATCTTTCAAATGAAACCAGGATCGAGACGATACGATAATTATTTCACTAGATAGAGAATTTTTTTTCGTCTAAAATTTAGATTTCGAATAAAAAAAGAACCTTTCCTTGAATTTTTACGGACCTGATCTAACAACCTTACCTAAGCTTACCAGTAACTGCTGTAAAAATTAGAACCAAATCGGTTCGGTAGTTTCTGAAGTTAAGAGGCAACCCTCAAAGGGTGCCGTTATAACGTCTCACCCTTAAAGGTGCATTGTACAACCTGTAGTTTTAACAGTGAAGTACAAGAGTGAAAGTCCGACTTGTCCAAACAATGCACAACATGTGGGAGCTCCATCTATCCACATCTAAATTTTTTGCATCGAGATCATCCCAACAAGCCCTCACCTAGTTTCTCGAGAAGCACTAATTTCGAATAGGAACTTGGAGTACTTTGTATCTACGAAAGAGTTGCGAACCAGTCACAATTAGCATACACGGAAGATCTTCAACCAGTCAGTATCGAAGACCTTTAACCACGAACTTGGTGCCTAGCACATGAGGCTACCTTGGTCCCAGCAGCAAAATATATCCTTTTACGGGAACTGATGACTATAATGATAATCCTACGCAATGTAATAACCCTTTATTGAAAATATCACCACAGTTTATGGAGCCTAGTTGAATTCTCCCCATTTTTTTTCTTTTTTTTTTTTTTTTTCTTTTTTTTAACGGAAACGTATTGGTTAGACGAAGTGCCAAATTACTGTTGCAAAATCGCATAAAACTGTTAAATATCTACAACGATACAGTTGGAATTTGTAACATTTGGCAATTCTGAAACTCAAGTATATAAAGGGAAAACAGCGACACCTATGACTTACTGCTTTTCATTACATTGACTGCTTAGAAACCTACACAATGTCTCAGTTCATAAAAAGTAGGTTTTCAAAACAGCCATTGAGATCTAGTTTGCATAAAATATTCATATGATGCAAATCTCAAAAATTCTTCTTAAAATAACGACACTTTTTAGAATTCCTTTTTTACTCAGCAATATATTCACGTTGAGTACAACCTTAAACAGAGTCAAACGCGTAACTTTCTAGAGAATAAATATATTTCTCTCAACCCCAAGTTCCTGTAAAGTGTATCCTCACTAATAAAACGCAGCTTTTGACAACACAAGAATTTTTTAATCCCGAGGTGTATTCAAAACATTTAAAGAAATTTTGCTGATTCTGAGTTTAAAAAGTATTGCTAAAACTTAATCGTTAAAATTCACTTCAAATGTCCAATATTGCATTAAATATTCCCATTTGATATGTCATAAAACAAAACTCGGTTTTCCGCTTTAGAAAAAAAAGGTAAAAAAGAACAAGCACTGAATCAAGTTTCCTAAATAAATATTCTACTTTCCGCATTAGGGCTTAATTTAGTCTACTGTGCCCTTTTGCCGTTTGAAATCAAAGATATGACTAAAAAGCCATCTGCGCCTATGCGTTGTGGCTGCTGAGAAAAAAAAAGAACGAAAAGAAGTGAAGAAATCAAAGAAGTGGTGATGAATAAAATGCCTTTGCGTTCCACAGGGACATAACCATTAATTTACCGAGCGTAAAAATGCAAGTAACCTTGCAAAAACAAGCAGAAGAAAGAAATTAAAACATGCTTTTGCAAATATCGAATCCAAAAGACAAAATTTCCGACTAAGAGCAAAAATAATGAGTAAAAAATATAAATGTAAGTGAAACGTAAAAACAACTACAGACCGAAAAACTTTAATATCCATCGCATCGTTCTTTAAAAGCAGCCGCCTAGAGTATACATATAATATATGCAGATTAAAAACATTGTCATTGAGCAATGCAGTTTACATTATCAATTGATTAGCGTCGAAAGCGCTACGCGGTATGATTTCACTTGTAAGGGAAAATTTTGCTTGAAAACGAAGTAAAATAACATGCCCTGATGTTGAGTGGGAGAAAAAAGAAAAAAAAAAGGAACGGTAAAAGAGGCGGGGGGGGGGAGTAGTAACAAAAACGTCGCAGCAGAGAACAACGCGATAACTAGAAAATAAAATTCTACCAAAAAAAAAAAAAAAAAAAAACGAGAGCAAAGACGAGAAAGAAAATCTCTGTTGAGGTGAGGAGAAGTGGGGAAGATATAAAAGGAAGGACTGATGATTATGAAGACCGAATCGCAAACGGGGGTTGGACGAGACGCCAGTGTTTGTTTTATCAAGGAGCTCTGTGTACTACCTGTTGAGCCGTAATTGTGGCATAGCCATTAAATATGGTAATGGAGGCTAATTTAAAAGGCAAATACAAATTATTCCCTACTCTTTTAGAGAGGTTTTTCCCTCGGAGGGATTTCTTTGTGAAGAGAAAAGCTCTTAGCGTTGAAAGTGAAAGTCGAAGTGTTTTTTTACCTTTTATTATTTTTTTACCTCTTCTGCTTGTGATTGCCTCTTTGTTGAATCCGAAAAATCAGACTTTTTTTTGCTTTTATGTTCCTTTTTCCTTTTCTGTGTTTGCTCTTTTGAGCCAGATTGATTTTTGCGATCCCTTTTGGCCATTCGAATGTAGCTTTTTTTTTTTCGTCTTTTATATGCGTTCTTTCCTTTATTTTTTAATGACTTCATTTGCGGCGTTAAGCAAGAAGTAGCTTGGAAATTAAGTAGAATAAACAGGTATTTCGGGACGTTAGACTACTTGTAAAGTAAAACGCGAAGGATTTTTGTTAACTCGGTAGTGATTTCTGTTTGATTCCGAATAAAATGGCTAACTTAGAGATCGCATATTCAGAGAAAAAGAAAAATGGCCACTTCGACGAATGATATTCTCTGATTAGGAACTCGAAATATAAAATAATGAAATTAGTTTTTGCTTGTTTTCGAAGAATATGAAAACGTAAAATATGTCATTTTAACATTTTGTTTATTGAATAAGAATGCTGAATAAGGAGTTAGTGTAAGGCAGTTTTTACTTGCCTGTGAATAAATAACAAATGGTAATGAACAATTTATTTTTAGGTGCTATTTTATTAAGAATTTTAAACAATCGAATAAAATGTAAAATGTTCAGAATATGAAATACAGAAATCTAAAAATTCCTTACATTTTATTTTAACTTCTTTAATTAGTTTGTCAAATACCAAACAAGCACTAATTAAAAAAGTAAATTTAACTTTCACACAAATAAAATGTGAGCATTTTATCAAATAAAGGAAAAACCGATTGTTGAAACAAATAATTTTTATATTGAAACTACTGTACTAATATTTTAAGCGTTTATCTATCATTGCGATTACCTTTCTTGTTTTTGAAAAGCTAACGAAATGATATTATAAGCCTAGAATATTCACGTTTATATCATCTTTTGATTTCAATTAATCATTCTGTGAACGATTATTAATTATTCATCGAGTAAAACAGAAGATAGAATTTTTTAACTTAAAAAATAAAAACTAACAGGCTTAGTAAATTGCTTCGATAATTCTTTTACAAGTAAATAATGATTTTGAAAAAAAAATTGCTTTAAGACATTTTTAATTTCTAATGATCAAATTATTTCGAATAATACAAAGAGAAATAAAGAAAGAAAGTAAATTGCGTTTTACCATTAAGGCATTTAATTAGATAAATCAATAACTACAGCAATTATAGTTCTATTTTTAAAAGAGCTCACACAACAAGTACTCCGAATCCAGGACCATGGGCCTACTTAACCGTAAAAAAGTTATATAACTAACCCAACAGTGAGAACAACAGGTTTTAAACTCGCAAAATATCACCAGCTGGCAATTTCTTCCCATGGGGTACTCGATATCTCATCCGCTATTTGCATCTGATGGCTTCCTGTTGTTTCTTTCATTTATTTTTTATATGGGAATATTTCAGCAGCGAAATTGCTGTGAAAATACAATGACTTTCATACAATAAAGTCTTGCTTGAGTAATACAGACATTACCTTAGCAGTATATAAATGAAATGAAATATATTGGAGAAAATTACAGCTTAATCGGAATTGCGATCAAGTGTCCTAACTGCTGCATCCCGAGTTGATTATTTATGCGAGATTTACGTAACTTCAACTTTGATTTATATGTCAATTTTCCGCGACAGCTAGCGATAGCATCGTACCCTAAAACCCTATAAGGAAAGGAAAAAGTAGCTACTTGTTTCTTTATTTAGTTATGAAAGATAAGAGCTGGTTTCAAAGTTTGGATCTTCTCTCACATAGCTCGATCGCTCGTGCAGGTAATTGGGCTCGAAGTTATGTATTTCAAGAGTTGGCTGAGGCCTCTTTTCTTCTTCAGCCATATCTGATGGATCTGGAAGTTATGAATGTGCTTTGATTCGTATCCTAATTTATAGCTTGTTTTTCAGTTCGTTTGTTTATATGAATGTCATGGAAAACGAGCTCTGTGAAGCGGCCAATGTCTTTGCTACCAGGGTCTTGACTTGTCCCAAAGCTGATAGGGGTTGATCTTTGTTCACCAGAATTTTCAACTACTTAAAGAGTGGAGGGCTTATCAGCCACAAGTGCTCTAGTGAAGTAGAATGTTAACGTCTGCTGTTCTAATAAATTTTTGACTACTTAAGGAGTGGAGGGCTTATCAGCCACAAGTGCTCTAGTGAAGTAGAATGTTAACGTCTGCTGTTTTAACAAATTTTTGACTACTTAAGGAGTGGAGGGCTTATCAGCCCAAGTGTTCTAGTAAAGTTGAATGTTAACGTCTGCTGTTTTAACAAATTGTTGACTACTTAAGGAGTGCAGGGCTTATCAGCCACTAGTGTTCTAGTAAAGTTGAATGTTAACGTCTGCTGTTTTAACAAATTGTTGACTACTTAAGGAGTGCAGGGCTTATCAGCCACTAGTGTTCTTGTAAAGTTGAATGTTAACGTCTGCTGTTTTAACAGTTATTTGGTAACTGCAGCAAAATGGTACTTCTATTTACTTTAGCGTAGCTAAGAATGGACGACACTTTTGTGGAGGTGCACTTTCGACTTTTGATCACTGAAAGCATCAAAGAATTTCCTTAAACGCTCTAAGTTGTATTTTAAAAGATGAAACTATTAGCTATATAACAGGAAAACAATCTATCTATGCGAAATAGAAGGCAGTGGGTTTACGACAAGAGTGAAAAATTACTTTTTCTGTTTTGCAGTAATTTCTATTAGTGGTGGGTATATTTAGAGTATCGAGTGATTGGTAATTCTGAAAAAAATCCCTGGATTAATTTCATAACAGTGAAATTTAAGATTTAAAATAACAGCTCCTGTCATTTCAGAATCAAATGAGCTTCTTGAGTACTCTCAGAACCAGATGAACATCTCGAAAAGTTCAAATAAAGTTCTTGGACTATTTCATAATTAAATGAACTATGAACCCCATGGTTGATTTTAGAACCAAATGAACATCTTGAATGACTTCAGAATTAAATGAACCTCTTGGGTGATTTTAGAACCAAATGAACATCTGAAATAATTTCTGAAACCAATGTGCCTCTCGAATTATTTTAGAACCAAATGAACATCTAAAGGGATTTCAGAACTAAATAAACATCTGGAGGGATTTCAGAATCAAAGGAATCTCCCGCGTAATTTCACAATTGAATAAAGTTCTCGTGCACTTTCATTCAAATACCTCGATTTTCAACGTATCTGACTTTCATAATTGAAACTTTATTAAACTCTAATACTATTATTATGCTCCATAGAAATAAATCTTGACTGAATATTTTAGTTTGAATATCATACATTTTCCCTGGTTCAGTGTTCTCATTAATAAAACGGTCTATTCACACGCATACACTGCACAAAATGAACTGTTGTTTTTGCAGTATAATACTGGCAGCCGAGGTTCCAATTGAAAACTGAAATGCACAATTATATAAAATGTAAAACTAGCAATTTTACAGTTTCTTACTGTAAAGTTAGAAATTTTACAGTGTATTGCCGTAAAATTTAACTACATTATACTATAAAAACAACAGTACAATACTGGCAACAGAGGTTCCTGTTTAAAACTGTAAAATGCACGGTAATAAACTGTAAAGTTAGCAATTTTATAGTTTATTAGTATTATACCGTAAAAACAGCATCCATTTTTCACAGTGTAAAGATATTCATAACCAGACTGCAAACTAGGCTCCTCTTTTTTCAATAGCCCCATTTGAGCAAAATGCTGCCAAAGACAGCTTACTGCAAAGGTCAACTGCCTATCGCACAAAATACCCCGGTGGTTGAAGTTCAAAGCATCCTCGCCAGAGGGAGCGAAACAGTTATCGGGCTCATCAATCACTGGCCCTTCTGCCTGGAACGACCCTCCCAACTGCTTCACCTGATACCAATATCCCCAGGTACGTCTCTTGCCCCAGACTTATCTTCACTAGTTCAAGAACGAAGGCCAGAATCGCTTCAGAAATTTCGGTTATCTGATTTGTTTAGTCAATTTAATCATTGATTTTTAAGTCATTAATTTAGGATTTTTTTTTTTTTTTTGAAAATATCAGTTAGAAATGCATGGTTCAGAGTCCGACTTTCTTTACAAGGAATAATAAATGTCACCCAGACTGTATCAATGGTATGCAAAACAAATTACTGTAAAGAAAACTAAAAATTAACCAAACTTTTTATTACTAATATTGAAAAATCCAGGGAAGTATGTTTTCAAATTGTACATCTCGTGGCGTTTGGAGAGAAATATACATTTTTATCTCTACCTCACATGAACGAGAATATTTGAAACATGTGGATCAATTTATTAATACCCATTTATCGCATTGGATACTTTTTCCTTTGACTAATGGCTCTTTGGGTGGAAATATCGTGAATTCGATAACAGCCCACAGTGTCACGCAAGCGAAGTTTCACTGAGCTTTTTACCATTAAAGTAAACAAGCTTACCAAAGCATTTGAAGATAAAAATCTATTGTTCTTAACCATTAAGGCATAACATTATCTCTAGTTCATTACTTTGAGTATAAGAAAATGAAGTGGACTAATTACCTATCAGGAGAAAATATTATAAGAGGGTATGGATGAAACAACATAAATTATTGGGCGAATCGATTGTTGTCAATTGCCTTAAAATTGATGCTGTTACGTATCATGGTCTTGAGCAGCCGTGACAATTGTGACTGACTGAGCTAAATTGTGACCGATTGTTTTAGCATACATGTATGTATATTAATGCCCTCCTCCCCCCAAAAATACATCATTTTTAGCTGCTTAAAAAAATTTAACGTCTTTATTAAAAAAAAATTGCACAAACGCACACACAAGCAACTCATTTTAATACATGTATATAAATTATAAATATAAATAGACACATAGTATAGTATAGCAACAGCATTGTATAGTTATTTATAACTTGAGCTGGTTACACGAGGGAAATTTAATTGTTGCAGATTTTTAACTGTTAAACCTCTTGTAACACTAAGTTCCTGTTTTACAACAATACACGAAACTGCATAGGAAAATTAAGTTCGAAGTCTGTGGGGTTAAAAGTGCTAAAAAGCACATAAAAGATTAAATTTCTTCTTTATATTCAATTTATCAAAATCGGACTTTGAGGTGAACATTGTAGGCAAAAAACTTCAAGTGTGTTCCAAACTTCCTGTTTCTCAAACTTAGCGCATTAAGCAATATTTTAAGTTATGGTTTTGTATTTCAAAATGCTCTCAAATAGTATAGTCTGTGAAAATGTAATCTATAACTAGTCAACAAGTTACTTTGAAGTCATAGTAATAACGTCTTTATTCGAGAAATGCTATTCTGAGTTATCCTCCCTCAGACCAAAAGGTATTATCATTTAATCGGCACCAGCAACAATTTACTTTGAAGTCATAGTAATAACGTCTTATTCGAGAAATACTATATTGAGTTATCCTCTCTTAGACCAAAAGGTATTATCATTTAATCGGCACCAGTTTCTATCACGGTTCATCTGTGAATAATTTTTGTTGGAATCCTTTCACTACTTGTTGAGATACTGCAGTCGAACTTATTAAGATATGTATTCAACTACACTGTCTTTAGTTTCAACGGTTGGCACCAGTCTTATCTGCACCAGTTCGCATGAATGTCTGATATTGGTTCAATTTCTAGCTCTATATTGAATAAATATCTTTGTGCTTGGAAACTAAATTAAAGTTCGTTTATCGCATAATTTTAGATTTTTTTCATCGTTTTATCGCACAAAACTTTAGGTTTTTCCTTGTGTATCTACGCACTAAATTTCGGTTCTAGGTGTCATTTTGTCTAGTTTGTTTTGTAAATCTCCCATTTTAATGTTTATGATATTTTCCTGGTGGAATCATGTAAAAAGTCTTGGCTTTAGGTGTCCTTTTCTCTTGTTTTTCTCCAATTTTTACTATGTAAACTAGTTTCTATTCCACCGTATTGCTTCTATCGGCTGACTTTCATCCTAAAGCTCACCCTTCCTTGCATTGAAAAAGAAGTTCCTTGCAACCCCGAAACACGTGTTTTCAGCAAAAAGCAATTTTGTGCTATAAAATGTTGGATAACCTTCATTTTCTTGCTTTATGGTTTGAGTTGAAATACCCATAAAAAAAGTCTTAACGCAGATAGGTGCTGTTTTGAATTGGTCTCGTTCAGCACTTTTTGAAGCGTGTGCCTTTGACGAAATTAATTAACAGAAACTTTTTTTATCATTATTAAAATAAAGAAAAATAATTAAAAGAACTTAAATTTCTTCATCAGTGTGAATCTTATGAAATTGATGGTAAGAGTTCTATAAGAATTGGCTATAAAACTACAAGTTTTACTGCTTACACGTTTTATAGGTTGTTCTCGATTTGTTCATTATATCATTGTGCACTTTGCTCCACAGAACTCAGGTGTATAGGGAGGTATCTCCATAGAAAGGTCTCAAAAGGTTAAATGTTCCATCTTTTCGTAAAATAAAATTGTTGATCGCCAACCAAGAAATATCATTCCGCTCAAAGAAGGCTGGATCGAAATCTTTCAGAGGCTTAAAAAAATCGCCTTCACTTTCCCTTGTCGCCAAGGGCGACCAAGTGGAAGACAGAGGACTTTCAGTTGAGAAATAAACAGGTCATAGGTCATGCTACTCTCGGTATAAATAAAATAAAAAAATCCAAAACTCAGCCACGCAGAAGAAAGAAAAAATTCCGAAGGAAGGTAGAGTCCTATTGGTAAAGGAATACGCCATCGCACAATGTAGGTCGCCAAGTTCCCACTTGCGCAATGTTCTGAGGTTGATTCAGCGACACCTTCACTGTTGCCACGAAACGAGGATAAATACTTTCTTTTCTGGCTTGCCAGATCAGCTACGGAGATTATCAAGAAGATAGTTGGTTTGTCTGGCAAGAAGTGAAAGGCTTGGTGGCACTTGGATTAACTTCTTTTCCCCTCTCGAAGTAATATGGTCTGACCTTCGAGGTTACGGTTACCGTGTATCAGAAGAAGGAGGACATGCCCTTCTTTTAAATGTTCAGTCGCTTTAGGAGGTGCGATTGAAAATTACATTTTAGTCATTGTCATCTTCTTTTTTCTTCGCTTTTATCTTTTACTTTCATCATTTTTCAACTGGAAACACTGCAAAAGATAATATTATTTTTTTTTAAATAAATATTTCAAGTAATATTTATGGATTTGTGCTTATTTCTGTGAAAATTTTCCAATACACAATTCCAAATTTTGCCTTTTATAAGCTTTTGTAAAAAGTATAGCTGCAGTTATATGCGATAAACCTAGTTGGTGATAAGAGATATTGAAACTGAAAAACTTTTCAAACGAATCTACAATGAACAATTACTAATTGCTTCAATTTTAATGAGTTAAATTGATATCATTATTACAAATTAAAACAGGTAAAGTGTTCCCTTTTAAAGTTTGAATACACGTTTCTAGTAATTGGACGAGTTCAGCTATGCACAGTTTTTAGAACATTGATTTTTTTACGGTTCTCATGCAAAAAAAAAAAATGTCATTATAATTTGCATAACAATAAACTAAATACACGAATCAAAGCAATATTCCAACTTAGGTACATAAGAAAATCATTTAATTTTTGCTTTTAATTTATTTTGGATTGATTAATCTAAAAATTACTAAATGATTTTCCAAAAGTTTTAATGTCTCTTTACTATTATATTTAGTGTAGTTTAATATCATGAATCGTAGAAGCACTTTCAATTGCACGCCAATCCCCAAAATCCTTAGTTCTTGACAATTAGGCTTATCAACAGCTTATCATCGTAGACCATGAAGCCACCAATTCTCGCATCGAATGAAGAATGATCCGTTGCCAAACTGCGTCAACAAATTCAGCGGTACTTAAACGGTGTCCTCCCTTGAGGCTTGTTTATAAGGTGCAGGAGAGTTATTAACACCACAGCTTAAGGGGATGTAATCGAAAAGTCTTGCGCAGCAGAAAATGGTGAATTCCATGTTGATTTGACTCATGGAACTTGAGATAAAGGGAAGAATAACTGTATATATAAACATATATAATTAAATAGTTATTGTATTTTACTCAAAATTCGTTTCAGTAAGTACGAAATTCGAAATATAATACAGCATAGAACTACGACTAACACATAAACTTTAAAAAATAGGTAAATAATACTTGCAAAATTTTTACCATAAGCAAAAGATACCAAACCGTACTGTTTGGAAGTTAAATATTTTTAAAATTAATTTATAAAGTTTCATTTATTGATCAGTTTTATTTACTCTGGAAAAACGGATGAATATTCGAGAATTTTCTTGTTATAAGGAAATAATTTAATTTCTTTTTAGATGAAGTTGGCGATATAAAACTTTTGGCATTATTCTTTTTGGCACTATTATCGATGAAAGTCTCAAGAAAGATGATTCGAGAATAGTAGTTGAATGATAAAAGGATATTGTTCATTTTAGAAGTGATTTAGAAAAATTTGAAATAAGAAATAAAATGCCTTATAAACATTACCTTTTACAAAACAAACAAACTTCAAATGAATCATATTATTAAAAATGTTTTTAACACTTTCCTGCTATAAAAATTAGCTTTTTAAGCACTAAAAGTTAAAGAATGCGTATAGTATCTATTTCTAATAGTTACTCACTAGAAGGCACTTGAGATTTAGGTGCTCAAAATTTTCTCAAAAACAACATTAACTTCATTTGAAAACAATTCTAGAAACTTTTGCACTCATGTGTAAATGAATTTTTAAGAGAAATGTTCCTAAACAAATAAGTTTCCACCCATTAGCTAAGGCTAAAGCAGAATTACCTGCAAAATACCAAAAGCTACCTGGGTATGACATCCAAAAACTGCACTAACCACTGAGCAGTCTCAGGGCCGCCGAGAGGGGGGGGCAGCAGGGGTAAAATCCCCGGGGCCCGGCCCAAGAGGGGGCCCGGGATACGAGTTTAAAAAAAAGGCAGTTTTTTTGGTTAACTGAACTTCATTTTTGTTTAGGCAAAGCAAAAACATCTCGCATCTACATGTGTCCACAGCAACGCAACGAGTGCTTGTAGCCCAATGCCTTAGGGGGCTATCTTCTGTAGTACTTACCAGGCATTTCTTAAGTGTACAATGGAAAGTTTTAATGAACTTTCAAAGTGAGGAATAACGCTTTTAATAGTCAAGAAATGTAATTTTTTTCAAAGGATTTTAAAACACATACATGTGTAATTTATGTAAATATGTATTATTAATTTTGTGAAGTAGTGATAGAATTATTAATAGTTATTAGTAAATTGAAGTAGGAATATTATTTGTAAATTTTTGTATTGTATTTCTGATTTATTTCATACGCATTTATATCATAGCATACTTAAGTACAGCACACGAGCAGATTATAAAAATATGAAACACACAAAAATATAAAATTGAAAGAAAAATTAGCAAATACAAAACACTGTTATGTTTTCTGCTGCATCGAATGTAAGTTGTCTTAGTATTGAAGTTTTTTTTTTGAAGGGGGGGGGCGCATGTCAGTACTTTGCCCCGGGGCCCCGGTAAACCTCTCGGCGGCCCTGAGCAGTCTTTAAATGCCAAAAACAAAGTTGAACTGATTTTATTAACACTTACCATGTTGTAGAAATTACTCAAAATAACAGGAAAAACTTAAACCAGGTTAATGTCAATGGCTTTTATAATTATTATTTTTTCATTTTCGATAGCTATACAATATTCTAAAAGAGAGTTTATTCAATTTTATGTCAATAGATGCAACAACAATATTAAAAAATAAGTGGAACGGATAAAAATAGACATTTTGGATAAAAGTTACTCTGTATAGCTGTACTGAAAGATCCCCGTTTCCTCCAACTGTCCACTTTCTCTCCCGAACAAACGCATCGATTCCCCAAATTTAATCTCTCCCGTGGCTTCCGAATGCCACGCTAGGCAATTAGATGACTACTCGACCCCCTTATTGCCTCCTACACCACCCCCACCGACCACCGCGCATTTTGTGGCATCGCATGCAACGGCAACATCTGGCACCGAACATCACCTAATCGTCCGCCTCGGTATGGGGAATGAACTGTGGTACCGTGTTCCTCAACTCCTCATCAGGTGACGATACCGGAGAGAGATGGATGAAACTGGGAAGGGGGGGGGGACTCCTACCCAAGACCACACTTGTTTGCTGTTTTCGGTTGTTGAGGGGGACAACTTTGCAGAATATGTTGGAGTTATCAGAAAAATTAGTTCGGGGTCTTTAGTGTATGTTATTGGTTTTGAAAATCAGCCGACAATAAAATAGCAAAACGTAGGAAGCGTACAGCTTAATTTGTTCCGAGAGCTCCATGAAGATTAAAGTTATTTCAGTCAGCAAGAACATTGTGAGATTTCTTTTTAAAAGTATCCCCACCGTAACAGAAACCATACCTTGCACTTACTTCGTGATCTTGAATACTCTTTTCCGTACTTTTCACTGTTCTGTGCGTGAAAATAAATACTTTTAGTTTCACTTTGAAATTTACTCAGTAATGGTGGATTTAAACTGAAAAAAAAAAAAAAAAACAAGTATTACAACTAAGCAAGATATTACTAAAGAGATGGCAATTCTTATTCACAAATGATCAAATCTTGCTTTTACTGATTAACTATAGTACCGGTGTGAGGAATGAACTGTGATACCGTGTTCCTCAACTCCTCATCACCATCAGTGACGATATCGGAGAAAGATGGATGGATTGAGGGAAGGGGGGACTCCTACCCCAAGACCCCACTTGTATGCTGCCGAAGCTCATTTTCAGTTGTTGAGGGGGACAACTTTGCAAAATATGTTAAAGTTATCTGAAAAATTAGTTCGGGGTGTTTAGTGTATATTATTGATTTATAAAATCAGCCGACATTAAAATAGCAGTGCATAGTAGATACAGCTTATTTTATCCCAGTATTCCATGAAGATTAAGATCATTTACGGCAGCCCGAACAGTTAAAGAATTGTTTTTCGAATACGTATCCCCACCAAAAAATAGAAATCATGCTTAATACGTTCTCTATGATATTGAATACTATTTCCAGTTCCCCTTTCAATGCTGTGAATAAAAACAAATATATTAATCTTCTCTTCAACGAAAATATTCAACAATGGCTGGTTTTAACTCGAATTAAAATCTTTACTGATTTCTATAACTAAACAAGATATTGCCAAGGAAATGGTAAAATATACCTCACCAACGATAATATCTTGGTTTTAACCAGGAACTAAAACAGGTATGGGGAATGAATTGTAATACCGTGTTTTTCAACTATTCATCAGGTGACGACACCAAACGAGATGAATAGTACTAAGGGAGCTGACTCATCCGACATTTTGGTTCCAGAAGGGCAAGTGCGGAACCACTGGTATATGTAATCAAGTCGCGTTGAAGAAAAATGGTAGCGAAGCTTGAGATGTAGCTGCCTAGATAACATCTGACTATTTTTGTCTATATGACAAAAACATTTTGCAAACTCAGATTTAAACCAAGTGCAGTATGGAAATGGGCCTACTTACAGGAATTATTTCCAAATTTACAGTCTTTAAATTAGAGAAATAAGTTTTTCGTCTAGATTTACCTAATGTGGCGCTTTATCCACCTGATTATAAGTTATTTTACGCCAGAGCAACCACGGACACTATTAACGTGTTTCCTAATACTCAAACAAGGCTGGATCCAAAGCTGTCTTGGAACCAAAATGTCGGAAAAGTCAGCCTGTCCTCCTAAAGGAGCTCTAGATAGTACTGAGTTAAGGGTCGTTAGGCAGGGATTTCCTTAGGGGGACCCTACTAGTCTGCTACTGAAACTCTAAATTACTGTTAAGATCTTTATTACTGTAAAATTATCTATTCTGAAATTAATTATTTTACAGTTTATTACCGTGCATTTTACAGTTTTCAACTAGAACCTCTGCTGCCAGTATTATAATGTTGTTTTTACAGTAAAATACAGCTAAATATTATGGCAATAAACTAGAAAAATTCTAACTTTGCAGTAAGAAACTGTAAAATTGCTAGTTTTACAGTTTAGTACTGTGCATTTTTCAGTTTTAAATTGGAACCTCGACTGCCATTAAGTATTATACTGTAAAAACAACAGTTCAATTTTTGCAGTGCAGTTGTTTGTAATGTACTATACTTAAATAATCGGATCAGTACTCAAAACTTGTCGAACTTTCAAACCATCATTATTGTAATGAAGGTGCCTAGTTCAAAAACAAAAGCTTGTAAATAAATTTCTTAACAGATTATTTCTAAAACAATATGATCATTTAATAAACCAGTTAATAATTTGCAAAAAGTGTTTAACGTTTTTTTTTATTAATCTAAACTTTTCTTGAGCCTTTCCATGTTCTTTTTTTGTCAGTGTTCCATATTGTAATTTTATAAAAATAAAATTAAACAAAACTTATTTCCTAATTTCAAAAATGTATGCACTTTTTGATTACCTCTATGAATAAAGTAGAAACAGTAAATACTGAAAAGGATTGTCCTTCCCTACCACATAGGAATACTTCTTAAAAAGATTAATTTCAGTTTTCAAAAGTAAAGAAGTTACCCAAAATTACGCGATTACAATACGGCCTTCTTTAACATACTCCCCCACTTTCAGAAATATCGATACACATTCTCCCTCTATACTAGCTACAAAGTTTCACCACACCTCAACGTACTTTTGTCCTCTCATTTACATTTTCTGTGTTCTAAAAGGACTCAAGAACCCACATCGCGTTCGAAAATTCGAGTCACGTGCCTCGCCTTACGCTCTCCCTATCAATATGCACGCCCCCCACCACCCAGAGAACTTAAAGTGAGAGGGGGGAGTGCATGTTCCAATATCCCTTTCACTTAATTATTATTCTTAATCTAAGCATCGGATCACGTCAGTTGTTCTTTTTTTTTCTTCTTTTTGTTCCATTAGGTTCCTTTTCCGCATATATGACGTCATATTGTTTACGTTGAGAACTCGTGTGTTCAGGTTGGTCTTAGTGCCGAGAAGCCGCTGATTTTCCCCCCCCTCCATTTCAGAATCGTTGAGAGATCAATGTCAAATCAATAAATCATCTTCTTAAAGGAAATGGAAAAGGTCAATAAAAGTGTTTGCTAAGCAGTTAGGAGTTTGTTAATAACATAGTTGGGAAATTTGAGTAATTACAAGGAAGTGTCTTCAACTACATTTAAAATGGTGTGATAGTGGATTTCAACAATATTGGGGTCGTCCAGCTATTAACTGATCCTGTAATTGCCGTGACATGGGTCTTTTCACCCAAGTTCAGCACAAAAGAAATATTATCTGCCTTCCATAGATTCTTAAACACTGTAAAAAAAGGTTAAGAAAAAATGGGAAAACTATTTTTTTTGCTTGTTGCTTGACATGCAGAATGTTTACTAAGTCTTAAATTGACAAAAAATATATATATTTTAGCCTTTTATGCCCTGACGGTACCAGGGGTGGATACAAAGGAGCTCAGCCCTGGTGAATTTTCAAAATTGAAGTCAAAAAAAGGAATTTTTGGACTATTTTTAATAATAGCATAAGACAGGTTTAGGGCTCTCCTAGAATACGTTTCGCAATTGAAGTCCAAAACACAGAAGGGCAACATTTGTAAAGCAAGATGTATAGTAAGGACTACGAAATAAAACCAACCTCCCTTGAAACACTTGTAGATTCACCCGTGGACGGTACTCAGAAGTACCACTTACATTAATTTACTATTGTGAATATTAAATGGCTCCAATCATGCTGGTACTTAACCCATTAATGCCTAGCGTCCCTTTTTAGGGACAGTCCAAAAAGTGTCTGAATTTTCCAAAAATGAGCATTTAAAAAAAATAATAGTGTTAAATTAGGACTTTGGTATTATTTCAATTCATTATTAACAGATTGCAGCACATAACCGTTGAAATCTTTGGATCTAAACGGTACAAATATCTCTTCCAAATATCTTTAGAAGAAAAAATGTCAGGCATTAATGGGTTAGTGGTATCATTCCTTGTACTTTGCTGAGAGTTAGACAGAGCGTACCTGCGATCAAAAACAGTTTTGTTAGGGACCCTAAGACATAGAGGGACTTAGACACTACTGATTGACAAAATTTTTGTGCTATGTATATGTTTGATGTTTCAACTAAAAAAAAACGCATAAAAGATGTAAAAATTCATTGTCAAATTAATTCGCGGCATAAAGAGTTAAAAACTATTTAAGATTTTTACATAATTTCTAGTTTTATTTTTATTTTTTGGTTATCATCTCATCAGGTTCTGTTTCCCCATTTGGAACAATACAAACAAACCTCGTACAAACGAACTCCAAGGGATATTTAAGATCGATTCTTCCTAACTGTAACTCGATTTATCCGGACAACAATAAGCAGCAAACTCTAAGATAGATCTGGAAGGCAATTTCACGAAAAGGTCACCATCTTGTCCCGCACGTGACGTTCACGTATTTCATTAAAAAATAGAGATTTTAAAGGGTGAACAAACAACAACTTGGCGACAACAATGAACAAAATTTAATTGGTTGAGAAATCACAAACCAGTGCGGGTTTTCCTCGTCAAAAATTTTGTTCATTATCTTTTAAAATTCCTAAGGCTTCTATAAGTGGAGAGCGGACTCATCCGACATTTTGGTTTCAAAACGGTGGGCGTGAAACCACTGGTATCTGTACTCAACTCGCATTGAAGAAAAGTGGAAGCTAAGCTTGAATTGTAGCTGCATAGATGATATTTGAAGATTTTTGTCTATATGACAAAAACATTTCATAAACTCGGGCTTAAAACAAGTGCAATATGAAAATAGACCCAATTTCGTGAACCATTTCCCAACAAACTGCTTTTAAATACGAGAAATAAGTTAGCTTTTTAAATTTACCTAATATGGTGCTTTATCCAACGAATCATAAGTTATTTCACGCCAGAGCAACCAGGTACAATATTAATGTGTTTCAAATACGTGTAACAAGGCTGGATCCAAGAATGTCTTGGGACCAAAATGTCGGACAAGTCAGCCTGTCCTCTAAAGGAGCTCTAAAAATTCCTATTTTAAATGAAATATATGAGCGTCACGTGTGGGACAAAGTGGCGGCATTTTTATGGAACTGCTCTGGTCTGTTTTATTTATTTATTTATTTTATTTTTATTTTTTTCTTTGTTTCTTTTGGCTTGTTTCTTTCTCTTCTTTTTTTGAATGAAGAATTATCAATTCGTATCTTTCATTAGTATCCTTCAGGAGTGACCGTCACGTAAAAACTCGCCCATTACTTTTACTCTTTTCCAAATCCCACTTAATGGTATGTCACTCAAAATTATCGATAGTTTTAAAGTTATTTATTGTTAAGTGCTACTACAAAAAACCAATGAAATGTCTGTTTTGAACAATTATATTTTTAAGCACAATCATTAAAAAAGAAAACATTGAACGAAAAGCCGAAAGCGGAACAACTTCTTAAATGTTAAAACCAGTGAAAAATAATGCTTCCATCGTCTTTACCAAGACAGCCTATATTGAGCTAAAATACTCTCTAAGTATTTTAAAATATTAATTTCTGCTTCAGCTGAGAAGCTATTTGCATTCAATTCTTATTATTATGTAAATGCTTATTGTTAAATAGCATTTATTCATTTAAAAATCATTACGCATTATTTTTTATTGAATAATTCTTGCTAACTTTTGGTAAGTTGTTTGAATAAAGATATTATTCTAAAAGAGGAGTGTTGGGCAATGTTTTTGTTTTCATGAATAACGTTTTAAACTGCTACTGAAATAATTATTTTGAAAAAATCATTAATTTAAAACATTTTTGGTTTTATCTCTTAATTACAATCAAGTAGATTACTACGTTTTCATTTGAATTAATGAATACCAAATTAGCCGTTTTTTTTCTTTTAATTTCATCAATATTAATTTTTTATCACATTTCTCTTTTAAGTCCTGAAAAAATATTTGAAATTATTTGAAAAACAATTCTTGTGTGAAAAGAAATTACTTTAGAAAACATATTAACGCATAATCTCTCTTTCCCTTAATTTTTTGCGCTATTTAAAATTTAAAAACAAGATTAATTCATTTTTAAAGAAAAAAAAAAGTTATTTTAGTTTTAGAAGTAATGTTTTTTTCTTAATATTTTCATAAAAAATATTTAGTTCGAATCAGTTGCATAGCAAAAAACAGGAAATTATTTATACGTTCGTATTTGTCATTAAATAACAAATATTACGGTTTTCAGCGTTACGGTCAGTATCGTGCCTAATACCAAGAGAACACTTTTTTTAAATACTTGAAAAACTGAATTTACTCCTAACAGACATTTTGTAAACATTATTCTTTATTTATGTTTGTTTCTTGAAACGTTAACTTCTACACCTACGCTGTAAAAAATGAATGTTGTTTTCAGAGTATAATACAGATAATTTTATAGCAATAAACGGTAAAAATCTCTAATTGTACAGTAACATACTGTAAAACTCTCTAATTGTACAGTAACATACTGTAAAATCGCTAACTTTACAGTACTAAACTGTAAAAATCTCTTTTTATACAGTAACATACTGTAAAATCGCTAACTTTACAGTAATAAACTAAAAATCTCTAATTGTACAGTAACATACTGTAAAATCGCTAACTTTACAGTACTAAACTGTAAAAATCTCTTTTTGTACAGTAACATACTGTAAAATCGCTAACTTTACAGTAATAAACTAAAAATCTCTAATTGTACAGTAACATACTGTAAAATCGCTAACTTTGCAGTACTAAGCTGTGAAATTGCTAATTTTACAGTAATAAACTGTAAAATCGCTAACTTTATAGTAATAAACTGTAAAAATCTCTAATTGTACAGTAACATACTGTAAAATCGCTAACTTTACAGTACTAAACTGTAAAAATCTCTAATTGTACAGTAACATACTGTAAAATCGCTAACTTTACAGTACTAAACTGTGGAATTGCTAATTTTACAGTAATAAACTGTAAAATCGCTAACTTTATAGTAATAAACTGTAAAAATCTCTAATTGTACAGTAATAAACTGTAAAACTGCTAATTTTACAGTTTATTACAGTGCATTTTACAGCTTTAAGCTGGAACCTGTGCTGCTAGCATTATACTGTTGTTTTACAGTATAATACAGCTAAAGTTTACAGCAATAAACTGTAAAATTCCTAGTTTTACAGTTTATAACTGTACATTTTACAGTTTTAAATTGAAACCTCGGCTGCCAGCATTAAACTGTAAAAACAACAGTTTATTTTTTACAGTGAAGAAAGAATGTTGTATTTCTCTCAAAGGAGAAAATCATGCTTGTAAAGTTCGAAAACAGAGTTTTTATAACCTTCATATAATGTAGATATGGGGAATATGCCGTGAGGGAGCCGCATTGGGGAAGATGCCGTATCATATGTTTAAACCCACAAGTATCAACAAAAACAGCTAGCCAGTCGGAAAGAATTAAGAAGTATGAATATTGGGATGAAACATAACTTAATTTTGACTTGACGAAGGTTTAAGGGTCGGTTTTATAGTGTTTTGTCATTTTTACCGCTCAGAGGAGTATTCGAAATAGTGTTAAATGCGTTTGTCTGTGACGCCGTATTTCCTTTTGGGCAAGATACCTTAACTTTTCGACACGCCCAAGAAAAAACCATGATCCTATTCGAAACGTACACTTAGAAAACTGTACCGAATCGTCCAAAAAAATGTGACTCGATGAAATACATTGTATGCAGCAGTTGGCGCAAATAGGTCGTGTACCGCATCTTCGAAAACGGTATAGGTAAAATGCTGAAATATAAGAGTGTAGTAATTATTAATTTTCAGTGATAAACAATTGTGTTTCAAAGCGAAACCTTTTTTTTTTTTTTCAAAATTAAAAAAGTCCATATTTTGTGGATGTATTGGATTTTTAACAATAAAACCAATGCCCCATTTTATATAAAATAAAGTCAAAAAATACGGCGTCTTCCGTCAATCTACCTAATATATGTTTCTAAATTTATAAATACGTCATTTCCATTTCGTGTTCATTCTCAGACATTCAAAATATCTCACGTCTCTTCTTATGTAAATGTTTAATCAAAAACCTTCCTTTAAAAAAGGTACCGTCTGGTATTAGATAAAACCTCCCGCGCATTTACGCATGCGTCAGGTCTTCTCTGATTATATCAAAATAGGGGTGTGAGGTGATATAACAATAAGGGGAAGAATAATAAGAAGTATTTTGAACCGCATCAAACAACGTGGAGCGATGCTAATTTCAAATAACTAGTTTAGTTGAATGTGTCAAAAGGATATAGCAAATGCAAGTTTTACATTAAAAACTTAGGAAAAAGTTATCACACACAACCCGTCTACAAGTTTTTAAGTGGAACTGTCAGCAAATGCTAGGCACGGTTTTCATGGACCGTGCACATATATTTCATGGATTGCACATAGAAATTCAAACAAAAATTTAATGTATGGCATTTAATTCTCATTTTCAAAAAAAAAAAAGTGTGATCCAATTGCATCCTATGCATGAAAATATTTAAAAAATCAATAGAGTTTATGATGAAATTAATAACACACCAATGGTTTCAATAATGTTTATTTTGCATAATAGATTTTTTTATTAATTCCCAATAAGACAGATGAAAAAATGAAAAGTTAAAAAAACCCCTTAAAATTTCAATCATTTTCTCCAAAGAGATACGACGCTATCGCTTGAACACAAATCTTTACACTTGGATCTGTCTTTCTTCCTGCTCCACTAACTCCATTCTCTACAAAGAAAATCGGAAAAACTTGAAAAGAATATCTAATTACGCACAACTATATAATATGTTTACATTTATTTTAGTTTTATTTTAGTTTTAGGTACATCATTTATTGGATTTAAAAATATAAGTGCGCTTATTCAGGATGAGCAGTTCATAAACGATGAAAATTGCGTAATTTTAAGTGCATACTAAATAAAATACATGATCGTTTTTCACACGATACGGGAATAAAATTTAATTTGTTCTTAAGACTGTGAAAAATGTCATTTTTTAATGAAATAATTTAATTAGTTATAAAATAATAAATTATAAAACTTTTTGGTTATTCTTGCTAAGAAGGTTGCAACATGCCTTTGTAACTTCAACTGAATTTCCTTTATTTATTTTAATGAAAAATAGTTTCTAGACTACCAACCTGGGGGCGATGTTGCTCCTCTAAGGGGTGGTAAATTCTTAAGGGGCGATGGGTATTTAGAAGAGAAAAACTAGTAATAAAAGGGTAGCGAAAATCGAAATCGTATACATGTACGAAACCGGTGTTTCAGAATTCTGACAATTAATCACAAGTTTAAAAAAAAAAAAAAATGAAGCTCTAAAGCTTCCTCCTTGCACCACGGATGAACCTAAGGAAGCATTTTGTCATTCATTGTCAATTTTATGAATTTGCAGATTTTATACTTACTTTCCTTCAAATTTTTAGTTTCACTGATTTTAATTCTGCCTGATTCTAGTGTAAAAAAGAAAATCATTTCTTGAAAAATGTACGTCTGTTTTTGAAAAGTATGTCGATGATCTTAGTTAATGTTACTCTTCAAACTTCAAATGCTTATTAGTTCGCTTTGTGAACGAAAAATAAATTAAATGTATTTTATTTCATTATTAAAAATTTTCTTTAATTGCTTTTCTTTTAATACCTTTATTGCGTACATTTTACTTCCCATTAAAGTTAGGTACTTATATTTTTAATAATATCGATGCTCACTTGCACCAACTTAAGGTTTTTTCGAGAAAGAAAAGAGGGGGGGGGATAGGTGTCAGTCAGCGTCTTGAAGGGGGACATCAGGTCAAAAAGAGTTGAGAAACTCTGCTTTAGACTTATAAATGATTTTAATTGATTTAATTGAATGTTAATTTATTCATAAAATTAAATAGATAACATAATACCCATATTTACAGTTACTGAAATTTGAATACAAGCAGAGATAAGCACCATTTTTTGGATTCACTAGAAATTGAGAAATGTAGGAATATCTACCGCATTTCAAATGATGAGTGAATAACGTGTGAATGTTAGGTGCAGTAAAATTTTCCAAGAAATGCAATTTGTTATTTCTTAAATAACATGTTTTGAATCATAAGAAAAAATTTAAAAAGCGTGTATTCTTTTAGTTTATTAAAACTTTTTTAAATAAGTATACAGAGAAATAAAGCAATAAGTTGCCGAATAACCGAGTTGGCGGTGTATTGCATGCATACAGAGAACTGTTTTGTAAGTACTATCACTTTTCTGCCCAGGGTAACAGTAAGTATACAGTATAAAAATGAACTGTTGTTTTTTACAGTATAGTACTGTCAGCCGAGGTTCCAATTTAAAACCGTACAATGCACTGTAATCAACTGTAAAACTAGCAATTTTACAGTTCATTACGGTAAAGTTAGCAATTTTACAGTTTATTGTTGTAAAATTTATCTGTATTATACTGTAAAAACAATAATGTAATACTGGCAGCAGAGGTTCCAGTTTAAAACTTCAAAATGCACGGTAGTAAACTGTAAATCTAACAGTTTTGCAGTTTATTACTGTAAAGTTAGCAATTTTTACTGTTTATTACAAAAAAATTAGCTGTATTAAGCTGTAAAAACAGCATTTCTGTTTTACGGTGTAGTTAAAGTTTGCAATGGGAAACATTATAGATTTGTCAGTATTGGTTATATCTTCTAATCTCCCCTTTTGTAAATTCAGTTAGTGCAATTATTGTGGCAAGAAATTGATTTAACATTTAAATTTAATTCAAATGTTAAATCCTTACTTTTTTTTCTTCCTTTGAATTGAACTAATTCTGTCATCAGAAAGCAAATTATCTCTCCAATAATCATGTAGGAAGTTTTTTGGACTGAGAGTTTTAATTGAAAATATACATGAACGTGCAATTTAAAATCCACGTACATCAAGCAAAAAAAACATACTTGCACTAAAAAAGAAATTCCCGATTGTTTATATATTCACGATGACTTCTGTTTGATGCTAAGGTTCAATTACTTGGAAAAAAAAATAGAAATTGATTCGTACAAAATGAATGCACAAAAATACCTAAAAATGATATCCGTGTTTTTAACTGAAAGTACCGTACTGACACCAGCTACTCACTGGAAATCGTATTAGCGACTTTCATAAACATCAATACTAGAACACAGAAAAAAAAAGAGAAAATGGTTCCAACCTTTACCAGGTACACACGCAATAAATAATGGTACCATTCGAAAAACAATCAGATCTTGGTGATTTGGAATAACCATGATCATCAGTTATTAATGAGACCAATTATCTGCGGAAAATTTTGCCGAATAAGAACATGGTTCATTGCAGTACAAACAAAAAGAAATCTGTTTGACTAGATTGTTGATTTTGATGGATTGGACTTAACCTATGTCTGGAATGAGTTTGCAGAAGTTGCCGAACATAATGCATTATTTACAAGTGTCGTAGTTTTTTTAACTGTTAATTTTCTCCGCGGTATTCTTTATGGATGTAAATTAATGCATGAACTTTCAAAGAGAAAATGATAATAAAAAAAAAGTAATCGATTGCAGTTTTGTTGAAAAGGAAAAGTTCAGAAGGCATCGTGGCTGGAAATTATTACAGTGAACTCTCACGTATACACCGCCTCATTTATGCGCCTTTTTCACTTTTGCGACGATTTTGAATGGTTCCGGCACATTCCATAGGAAAATAATCATAGTGCCATTCGTTTATCGTTTATGCGTCGGTCTAAAGATAAATATTTCACTTGTGTGCCGAATTTTCAGTAAAATGTAAAGAAAAAATTATTTATTTTCTTTAAAAATTAAGCATTTTTCTTCACTTTCCTCTTTAATCTTTCGCCTTTATTGCTCACGGAAGGCATTTTTTCCACATGAACTAGAGTTCAGAGAGGGACAATTACGTATTATGGAGCGTTTTAAAGGGAACAGTTTGCAATTAGGTATGCTGCAATGTTTGTTTTCTCTTTATCATTGTAGTTACGTTACAGTAATTGCCAAACCGTAGTAATATGTCCCTTATTCTTATTCATTCTCTCATTAGAACCTATGTTGCATTTCAGTCCTTAAAATAGGCCTGTTCACTTTTACGTCTCTCTCACTTAGGGGCTTTTTTCTGTTGGTCCCTTGGGCCGGAGCATAAGTGAGAGTTCACTGTATCAGGTTTTAAATGGTGGTCCATTTTGGTAACCAAAATCATATTTAGCGGCATGAAAATTGCAACTAGATTAGTTTTTGTTAAATTTTAGAATTGTTGGTACAGGTTAAATTTTCGAAAATATGAAATAAAATATTCTGAACTGTTGGCACAGGTCAAGTAAGAAAATGAACAAAGGTTATGCAAACCTATTTTGGAATGCGTCTTAATATTATTCATATGTCATGTGCATATTCCATATGTTTCTTACGTATTCGTCTTCCATGACAATCTGTCTTTGTGACACAGGAAAGAAATTTTCCTAACTTAAGCACACGTAGAGGCAACGTATTTAGTTCATAAAAACGTAGTAGCAACAGAAGCGTGGAAAACTAACGAAAACCAGACATTAGTAGAAAAACTTAGTGCCTTATTTATTCAAAGTGCAGAGGAATTGTAGCTCAAGTTATACTGTTTGTCTCTACACTGTAAAAATGAATGTTGTTTTTCCAGTATAATACAGCTAATTTTATCGTAACAAATTGCAAAAAATTGCTTATTTTACAGTATTAAACTGTCAAATTGCTCATTTTCAGTAATAAACTGCAAAAATGCTAATTTTACAGTTTATTTCCGCGGCATTTTATAGTTTTAAACTGGAACCTCTGCTGCCAGTGTTATACTGTTGTTTTTATAGTATAAGAGGGCTAAATTTTACGACAATAAACTGTAAAATCGCTAACTTTACAGTAAGAAACTGTAAAATTGTTAGTTTTACAGTTTATTACTGTGCATTTTACAGTTTAAAAGTGGAACCTCGGCTGCCAGTATTATAGTGTAATAACAACAGTTCATTTTTTGCAATGTCCATATCGTATTGAGTGTGGGGAAAAAATATTGATTGAAAACAGTGATTCAATTTTTCCCGCTAGGGGAGAACGGGATGCATGCTCAGAGTGAAAAGAAATAGCAAGCTAGTAACAAAAAAAAAAAAAAAATGCATCGGAGAATATGCAAAATTTACTTTCAATTTTTCTTAAAAAAAACACGTTGAAGCGTGTTGAAGACGAGGATGAAAGGTTTCTTTATCCATTGCAGCAACTTGGCGATTGGAATTTCAAGGAATGAAGAAGCCTAGAAGTCATCACCAGGAAGTAAATTTAACTAGTATTTTCTTATTTTTTTTCCGTTGATCCATACTACATGAACCATATCAGGGGTCTGGTCAGAGGAAATTTGGGTCCAAAAATGGACCCTTCACAAAAATCTCATCGATAAAAGCGGACGCTTCACAAAAATCCGATCGATAAAAACGGTCCCTTCACAAAATTACAATTAACCAGGGTGTAAAGAAATCAATGATTTCTTTGGAAAAAAGAAAAATCGGATTTTTAAAAAAAATTTGCATTAGTAATGCACCTCTTAACTCCCCCCCCCCCTCTTCCTAAAAATTTTCAAATTGTTTCATACTTTACAAAATTGTTTGACTTTTTCACAAAATTAATCGAATTTTCACAAAATTATTTGATTTTTCACAAAAAAAGAGACCCAGTGAAAAATCCTGGACAGACCCCTGCATATAACAAATGTCATATTTTTCTTCAAACCAGCCTTACAATATTAAATCGGGTATGAACATAAAAAGACTATGTACAGAGTAATAAAATCATTGGACTTAAAAAAAAAAAAGAAAATCGATGATTTTTTTTCATTCAGCATTATTTGTATGTCTAAAATGTGTTTCAAAATGCAAACAAAAGTTGGAACACTTATCGGAACTGAAACTTAATTTTTAGTGACAATTACATGACCATAGTGATTCCGTTTGAAAATTTAAACATAAATGCACAAGGCATTTTTATGAAAGATATTAAAAAAAAATGTTAAGATGACAACAGAGGTTAGTAAAATTAAAAGCGGATATGTTCGTTGAAGATTTTGCAAACGCAATAAAAATTGGCCAATATATTTATACTTATGACTAGCTTATTACTCGGTTTTGCCCGGTATTGCATTATGTTTAACTTATTTCATGCTAAAATGAAATGGATGAGCCCTAAATTGATAATTCATTGTTAATAGTAACCTTTGTTGGAAATTACTCATATTTAAATGTGTTAAAGTTTATCAATTTGTGTTCTTAAAGGCTTATCTCTATTACTGTATAAATTCAAATTTCAAAGAAAATGTCAATTTTAAGACAAAAAAATTTGAAATTTGAGCTTTTTGGATTTTTTAAAAATTTCAAAACCCCGCCTATGTAAATTCATGGAACTTATGTGCATCAAGGAACCTCTGTACCAAGTTTGATGAAAATCCGACGAAAGCTGGATTTGTTTTAGGAACAAACATACAAACAAACATTCATCCATTTTTATATACAGTCGAGCCCGCTTATTAGAATATCGCTTAAAGGAATATCCCGCTTAATGTAATACGTTTTCAATGTACCAAACCATTGAAATGCATTATTTTCATCCTGGATAATAGAATCTCCCGCTTGTTAGAATATTTTTCGTGTCAAAATGGCTATTCCATTAAGCGGGTTCGACTATATATAGATATAAAAAAATGTTAAGATCACTACAACTGTAGTTAATAAAATTAAAAGCGAGTATTTTTGTTGCAAATTTTGCAAACACCATGAAAATTGGCCAGTATATTTGTACTTACGATTGCAAAAGAAAAATAATTTTCATACTTAATGTCTTATGTATCATCCATGCTCCATGACAACCAGCTTAATGTCCTGAGGAGACACCAAACTGCTCCTCCTAAATCGCACCACATATATAAACAACATATCTAACCCCTGCAAGCCAAGTAATCATCCATATAAATAATCCCATGATCATCCTTTGATTCGACTTGTGTTTAACCGGCGTTCTCCCTTACAGCAGGAAACGTGTGAGGGACCGAAATAATCCCCACATAATCTGCTCTCTTTGTCCGAACCGGCAATCAGATTAAAGTGGATTCTCTTAGGGAGGGAATTGTCTTAATTTCCCTACAGCATTAATGGCTTTTCCCCCTTTGTGAAATGTTACCTGAGATGTGCTAATTAAGGTGTAAAGAGGTTTTTGCAGTTGTTTGTAAAAATGAATGACTCTTGTAATTATTTTTTGCTTTTTTGTTATTGGAAAACAAGTAAAAAAATGTTTGTGGTAACTACAAAAATTTTATGCACGATTTATTTTATTCTTATTTTACCTAAATACAAAGACAATAAAATTATGCACTCAACAGTGTAGAATTAATGGTTTTCCCTTTGAAGCTTTTTAAAATTGTAATTCTAAACTTCTTCTGTAACGTCTAATTAAAACAATCTGGTGTGGACACCACACTACTTCCTTTCTCGCTTAAATTTCATAACAGATGCTTTAATTGTTAAAATAGTACCTAAAAGTAAGCAGAATAATAATTCACTCATTTGCGCCCCTATTTTGCCGCGAATCAATGGAAAAAAGTGTTTTACAATGATTTATCATCTAAATATCGCCGAGTTCAACATCATTCACTGGATTATTCCTAAAATATCGCCAATAGCGTCAAATTCGACATAAATTTGAAAATATTCTTTTTCGAAAAATTTATCTTCTCGATATGTCGCCAAGTTCGCAACAAATATTTGGCAACCGAAAACTTAGTGATACATTGCTAAGTAGTCGGAAAACCTTAACATCATAGTCTGCATTAAAATGAGCAGATTTACCCCAAAAAAGGATAAAAGACCCCTTTTGGATTATTCAAATGCAATCACAAAGAGAGATGCACAACTAAACCCCCTTCAGAGCCTATACATTGGATTTGTATAAGGAACAAACATACAAACATACGTATAAACAAATATACATACATCCATTTTTAAATATACAGATACCTTTGCATATTAACATGTATCTCCTTAAATTTTTGCATAGAAATTAAGTCTCGGAATATTAAAGGCCAGGGAACATGTTAGATTAAAAGATTTCACCAGAAAAAAATGCTTTTATTAAATTTGATGATTCAAAGGTTGAAAAGTTCTTCAGAACTCTAAATTTTAAAAACATACAAACACTCAAAGTAAAACTTCTCTTAAAAACGGACATTGACAAGTCATACAAGCCGTTGAGTTCAAGTAGATCCAGCATCCTGACACGAAACTACAGCTGAAGACTGGAAGCTTCAAAACAAGAACTGAATTCCGATAAAGCAAATATTTCAGCTCCCAATCAATGCCACTTGTTGATTTAAGAGTGCCATCTTGGCGAAAGAAATCGCCTAACCTCGGGGCCTACTTACTTACATCCCGTCTTCCCCGACCAAACAATCGGATTAGGGAGAGGACGTAAAAGGGATTTGCTCAACTGACCATCCCTTCTGATCATCGTTAAACGCCATCCCCACCCACCCCCTTTGTGCCTCTAAGCAAGTGGCCGTTAAATGGTGTTGTCTTTGGGTGACCGTTCGACTGGGGTAGGTTCCACTTATTTTCGCTACATTCTGTTGAAGGGTGGACTTGACAGGAAGTCATATGATTTGCGAGATCAGATGGACAGTTGTACCACTTTTCGCTGTGTCCTGATAGTTCAGCAGTTAAAGTTATATGGATCTTTATGCAAGGCCGTAGCCAGGATTTTTTTTCGGGGGGGGTTCGAAGTGAAGAAAGTTTGTTTGAGAAAAAATAATAAACAAGAGGTTACAATGCCTTATGACGCAATGGGAGCATAGGCTGCTTGTACGGGGGGGGGGGCAAGGGGACAGCTGCTCCCCTTCACTTCTAAAAGTAAAGGGGCCCTGCCATTCACTTTTTAGAGCGAAAAATTAACGGTCGGTTATTTACTGGGTGGATTGATTTATTTCATCAAAATTAAAAACTGAAAATACCACAAAAATGTTTTTTTTTCTCTCATCTTATTTCACAAGAAAGGAACTTTGAATTACAATGGGGATATCTACAGTAAAATCCATCCTGCTTTTGAGACTATTAAAGTTTTTGAGGTCATTTGTTAAAATCCAATAATATAACCAAATTTTACAAAAAACAGCTTTAGGGTGCCGCCCTAAGCTCTCCTCACAAACTTCTTTTGATCAACACGTTAATCAATGGGCTGTTGGGGAGAAGGAAAGGAGTCTTTCTCCTCTCCTGCATTATTTTTCAAATAAAAATATCAGACAGTGGCGTATATAGGTTTTTATTTCGGAGGGGGCCCATATAATCAAGTTTACCCCCCCCCCCAACTTTCTTTTTTTTTTTCGCTATACTGTAAGACAGGTAGAAATTTTCAAATTGAATTAAAATATTAACTTTTGGAAAAGATAGAAAATTACAAAGTTTTAGATTCCCTCCAAAACTTTTCTTAAAATTGAAATTATTTATGCTACCTTTAATGACGTTGGAGGATCAAAACTCCCCTGGAAAACTTACGGAAACTTAAATTCTAAAAACCAATTTCAGGCTATCTTTAGTGACGTTAAAGGAATAGAGAAGGCATCTCTCCTGAAATATTTTAACATGGAAGCACAACTCAGGATATATTTCTTCATGATAGAATAAAAGAAAAGAAGATGAGTTTTTTTTTTTTTTTGAACTGAAGTCTCATTTAAGTTATCTTTGGGAAGTAAAAGTTCAAAGACCCTCCCCTGAAAGATTTTCGATACATAGATGCGCAATTTCGCGCTCTCTTTGGAGACGCTAAGAGACAAAAAATGGTTAGGGATCTCCCTCCGAAAATTTTCAAAATTGAAACCTTAAGCCATCTTTACTTTAGACCATCTTTGGTAGTAACGTTAGCAAGGACTCTCTCCCGAAATGTTTCAAAATTAATGTTTTAAAAACATTTTTATTTAGGTTATCTTTAATACCGTCAAGAGAAGAGGCAGGATTCGAGCGCTGTGCCCCGAAATTTTGCGGCATTGAAGCTTCAAGAATGCAATTTTAAGCTCTATTTTTGAAACTGAAGGTTTATAATTTTACTTTTAGCAGAGGTGCCCATTACCCCCAGGAGCAAAAACTTATCATCCAAGAGTTCCACGAAGATCCCTCTTAAAACGAGAGCCACACGTGAAAAAAAAGGAAACAAAAACTTTTAAAAACTCCCCTTAAAAATAATTCAAAAACGCCGCTTACGCCATGATTCTTGATAGGAAAAACTGCTTTTAGGCTTTGTCTAACAACATTTAGGATAATAAAAGGATTTAGGGACTCGTCTGGAAATTTTTGGGGATAGAAACTGTAGTTCGGTTGCTCTCTCTTTTCTAAAAACACATTTTAGAGCTAAAGCCTATAGAAAAGTAAGGGGGACATCAACTACCGTTAACTGTTTGAATTTTAAATCTCTAAAATGCCATTTGAGGCAATGTTTGACCAAGGTATTGAAGAAGAAGGTGGAAAAGAACTCTCTTCCAAAAATTTTTGGGCATTGAAGTCTTGAAACTGCAATTAAATTACACGTTGTAAAAGCGAAATTTTAAGATATCATTGGACTCTTTAAGGGGGGGGGGGGTCATGAGCCTTCTTTGAATTCATGCTTGGCGGATATACGGGCCTCGACTTCCTACCCTAAACCCACACTGAGAAGGCACTCTATTCTTTAATTTCACCACTGGTATAGAGATTGAAAATTACGTGCCCCTTCTAGCTCGGCCGGCTTGGACTTCTACCTCTTTTCGATTTTTTGTTTTGTTCAGCTGAAAGTTCGGAAATTATTTGTGCAAAAACAAAAACCGAAAATGATTGCACTTTATTTTAAATTTCTTGCCGGGGAGGAATGATTACACTTTATTTTAAATTTATTGAGTGTAGCATTATTTTAAAGACTCTTATTTCCTGACTGACTAGAAAAAAAGGGGGAATGAGAAGAAAGAGAGAAACGTAATTTGCTGACTAATAATCTACATGTGCTAAATATTTTTTCATTTAAAGATTTCTATTCAAAATGATTAGGATTTTTTTTGTGCATTTTCTAATTGAAATATCTTCATTTTCCCAAGACACATTCTTTTTTCTCTTGAGTAAAGCGCAAGGGCTCCCTGACCCTCTTGGGTTGCACCACTGCCTGGTGCCAGCTAACGAATTATTATTAGCAATAATTATTTACAGTGAACTCTCACTTATACGCCGCCTCATTTATGTGCCTTTTTCACTTATACGACGATTTTGAATAGTCCCAGCACATTCCATAGCAAAATAATGATAGTATCGTTCGTTTATGCGTCTCTCTAAAAATAAATATTTCACTTATGCGCCGAAGTTACCCTAAAATGTGTGAAAATGTATTTATTTTCTTTAAAAAATAAGCATTTTTCTTTACTTTCCTCTTTAATCTGTCGCCTTTATTGCTCACGGAAGGCATTTTTTTCCGCATGAACTAGAGTTCGGAGAGGGACAATTATCTATTATGCATCGTTTTAAAGGGAGCAGTTTGTAATTAGATATGCTACAACTTATTTTCTCTTAACATTATAGTTACGTTACAGTAATTGCAAAACTGTAGTAATATGTCCCTTTTCTATAGAAACATTCTTTTTCACTCTCTCATTGGAACCTATGTTGAGTTTTAGTCCTTTAAATAGGCTTGTTCACTGAAACGTCTCTCTCACTTATGCGCCTTTTTCTGTTGGTCCCTAGGGCAGGCGCATAAGTGAGAGTTCACTGTATTTATTTTATGTATTTCAAGCTAAAAGTATGTAAATAATTTTAGAGTAAACTAAAACCGAATAATAATAACTACCTTTATTTAAAAAAAAATCCGATTTTTTTTGAGGGGGGGGGGGGTGAGAGGTATAGGAGGGAAAGACCCTCTGGGGCCTTCCCTTATATACACTTTTGAAAACAAGAGAGTAGGCTTTTTTCTTAAGGTTTTTTTTTTTTTTTTTTTTTTTTGAGCAAACACGAACCGAACACCTACTTTTGAAAAAATCTTTCTCGATTTCGGGAGGAGGGGGCCGGGCCCCCTTGCCCCCCCCCTTTAAATACGCCCTCGATATCAGAATTTATGACGACATCATGTTTGAAAAATTGAAGAAAAAATAATTAAAGAATTTCAAAACTTTGTTCTTTTTTTTTTGAAAGTTTAATCCACGAAAAACTCCTTTGGCGAAATGGTGAGCAGAACTATTCAAGTCTATTCAAATGATTTTTTTTTTTATTTTTATTATTCTAATTTTTCTTTGGATCATCAAAAACCTCAGACCCGTCACAACTTTGAGAGGGGGGGGGGGGGGCTCTGACCATCAAACCTTGAAATCTTCTTTTTTTTTTTTTAGTTGAATACTTTTTAAAAATTTTTGAGGTTTGAAAATTTCGGGGGGGGTTCTGACCCCCTGACCCCCCCCGCTGGCTACGGCCTTGTCTTTATGGGACACTTAAAGTATTTTCTACGCAAAAACAGCATGAAAACTATTTTTGTATTATTCTGAAGAAATGTATGTCATGCTGGTTTACTTCTGCTCCGCTTCCTCGTCTTGCTTTTCCAATTATGGGGAAAAGGCATCCGAATGTTTTGAAAGAACAACTGCCGGCCATCTTGTCTAGTGGTCAGAGGAGTCTGACCGTGATGCGATGGTCCCGGGTTCGAATCCCGACTTAGGCATGGATGTACTTTCACTCTCTCTTGTCCTTCCTCTGTGTGAATGACTGTGTTGTGAATGGCTGCCTGCCCTATAAACGGGTCTTATGGCATATGTGTTGAACTAAATTGTACTTCCACCTTAATGGTGCTCGTAAAAACGGAAGCCGCACATATTCCACATTAAATTAGGTAGATGTGTCTGCTCGGGCTCGGGTACCCGAGTGGTTTCAGAAACAACGAAACAACAAACAACTTAAACAAAGCTATAAAGATTATTCATTTTGTACAGTAACATTGCATTACAATAGAAGTGCAATCCAAAGTGGTATAGTATCAAATAATGTAGTAAAAGCTTTTTTGTACAGTTCTTCGAAAATGCACGTTATGCTGGGCCATTTCGGCTTCCTTTTCTTAAACTTGCTTCTTTACTTTTGGGACATTATACACAAGTCTTCGAACCCGTTAAAGAAAAATAAAAGATTTCAGCTCAATGCTTTTACTGCAAGATGGACAGTCACTCGGTACTTCTCAATTCATTGCAATAGCCCATTTTTGGGCTGAAAATGCTTAAACTTTTTCGGACATTTATAACAAAAAAAGAAAAAAAAAAGGCTTGTCGTGCTGCACCTCTATTTTACTATTTTCTACCGCATTTGCTTTTCAATTACTGGGAATTGGCGTTTAAGCCCTGTTAAGGAATACCTAGACAAAAAGTTAGGCGATTAATTATATCATTTTCAGATGGACAGACATATCACTATTCATTACATTACAGCAGTCTTCAATTAGTAGTTGCATGGTTCTTAATGCACTTAAAGCATTCCTTGAGCGAACACAGTTTGTAAACTTATTTTTATGTTTCAAAGAAAAAAAAAACTTATCATGCAATACCGTTTCTGTTCTTTTCTATTTCAATTGTTTTTTTCCGTTATGGAAAAAATAACATTTTTTAATCCTAGTAAGAAATTACTTGACATAAATCTGTGCAATATCAGTGTTTAACTGTTAAAGTAAGTCAGGTTGTTTATAGTAGCAGTACTGTAGTAAAATTATTCGTGGTACAGTTAGTATTCCACTGAAAACCCACACTAGGTTTACAGTAACATAATAGCTTTATCTAAGCGTTATCCAGTATAAAATATTATCAAGTACAAGGAGTATCCAGCCCAAAAGAAAGTATTTTAAAGAAGTAGGCGAAAGAAGTTTTACATTCAACGAAAAAAGAGGACAATATTTATGTACAGAGATAACTTTCTCCTCTATAAATTAGCCTTCTTGAATGTCATTATCCATGCCACAATACTTGTTATTTACTAATTACAAAGACAATTGATTAAGAGGTGGCAAACAACGTCATGCTGCTAAAAAATGAGTAAAGTTTAAACGGGAAAAAAATGAAAGGAAAGTGTGTCTAAACATATACGAATCTTTATTCCAGACACCACTTGAGCGACAAACAATAAAAGTTCGAAACTTTATTTTAACCGCAATTTATGAAAAAATAACTTAGGATTTCAATATTTTAAACTGAAAAATATCCATATCTTTACTAATATATAAAGCTGTAGAGTTTGTTTGTTTGTTTGTTTGTTTGAACGCGCTAATCTCAGGAACTACTGGTTCGATTTGAAAAATTCTTTTTGTGTTGAATAGTCCATTTATCCAGAAAGACTTTAGGCTATAGTTTGAAAAGATTCGATAAGCGATTCGTTTTTTATTCAAATTCAAGGCAATTTTCTCATAAATCGCCGAATACTGGGGTTAAAAATTACTTTCACATATTAATGTTATATATCGTTGGAAGCAGAAAAATTTTGTCCGTCCTATGCAGTTTGTTTCGATTCTCTAACTTAAACACAGCACGAGTTATTTAATTTTTAAACTTGCCTTTTGCAAGGCTTCACCCGATTTCTTGCAATACTTGGTTCATTAAAACCATCAATAAAAAATAAACTAATTATTCCACAGTTTTGATTTTTACGCCATTGGATAGAGCGATATTTTTTACCCCAGAATTGATTAGACTTACAGTCGAAGAACCAAGCTTTTATCTCCACTAGAAAAAAAGTTACAAGAGTTTGAACTTTGAGTTCGAAAACCTCTTTCCTGACCAAACTATTAAAGTTTTATTGCGTTGCTATGGCGACATCTTTTAAATTCATTGTTGGTGTCCTTTTTACTTTCTTCTATATCTATTATATAGAAGAAAGTATTGGTTTCGTAAAAATTTTCGAATGTCGAATTTTGACGGATTTGCACGTTTTGAGGTGCGCTGAGTCCATTTCGACCATTTTTGGAAAATGTCTGTCTGTGTGTGTGTGTGTGTGTGTGTCTGTCTGTGTGTGAGTCTGTATGTGTGTGACCAGTTTTTGTGGCCGCGCTAGAGCAAAAACTACTGCATGAAATCGAACAAAAATTTTTTCACATATGCACCACCATGTGAACTGGTGCACCTGACTTTGTTTAGCGAATTCCTCCAAGGGGGGTGGAGCAATCGCACGTGTTCTGCGCGTGGGTGATTGCTATATCTCAGGAAGTAACCGGCGGAATAAAACGAAAATTGGTCCATAGATAGACCCTACCGAGTACAGGTGCTGATTCAATTTGTGTGTCAGTATCTTGAAGGGGGGTGGAGAAATCGCACGTGTTCTGCGCGGGGGTGATTGCTATATCTCAGGAAGTAACAGGCGGAATCAAACGAAAATTGGTCCATAGGTAGATCCTATTGAGTACAATCGCTGATTCAATTTGTTTGTCAATATCTCGAAGGGGGGTGGAGCAATCGCACGTGTTCTGCACGAGGGTGACTGCTATATCTCAGGAAGTAACCGGCGAAATCAAACGAAAATTGGTCCATAGGTAGACCTTATTGAGTACAGGTGCTGATTCAATTTGTGTGTCAATATCTCAAATGGGGGTGGAGCAATCAAAAGTGCTTATTTTGTCATTGCACCTACTGTATCTCGGGAAATATTGCTGCGATTTGAATGAAATTTGGAATAACACTAACCCAATATGGAAGCAAGCATCGATTAAATTTTGGCGCCAATCGCCCCAGGGGGAGGGTGGGGTGATTTTTGCGCTTAGTCAACAATGCGAAAAATTAATTCATTAAAAAATCGCTTTCACGCTATTTAATTATCAAAACAGCTGAAAACTTTCAATGATTTGAAATTTTTAACTGTTGCCAATTTCTTTTTACTAACAAATAAAATGTTTGCAATTAATCTAAACAAGGCTTTTGCAATGATTTCCAATTTCGCTCATTGATTCTGCATTTGCAGGGCTATTACGATAATTGGGAAATTGTAGCTGTCTCCAATTACTTGGGCGAGTACGTATTTTATTTTGTAACCGGAATTCATAAGATAGATATAGAAGAAAGTTTCGTGACGGCCACGACAGCTAGTCTTCATTTCGTTTCTTAAAAGCATTTCATTTTACGGCGTTTCAACAAAGCAAATAATGCGATCGTCCGTGTTTCACTTGAATTCCTGCATACTTAATGGCTTATATTTTTTTTCTGGTACCATTTTGAAAATGTGTTTCAAATTAAATTGTAATTCTTTTTTTTAGCACGGATTTTTTTTGGCTGCGATCTAAATATTAAAACAACTTTTTTGTTTGGAATTTTGCAATTAATGTTACAGGAAGAGAGCGGTTTGGAAATATTTGTTTTTGGTAGGGAATTGTATTTGTTTATTAGGGAGAGTGTTAAATATGTGCTACTTGACATTGTTTTTATTCCTGAGGAAGCATGTGCAAATAATGCGATTGACTTTTTTATGCGGGAAAGTTTTTTAGCGAGCCGCTTTAGCGAGGAGTAGTTTTTTGAAACCGGTTTCGCTAAAACTTTCCTCCCTCCTTTAAATGCGAGCCGCCTTGGCGGCGAGTAATTTGTTTTAAGTTCCCTTACTACTTTAAAGACGAGCCGCCTTGGCGGCGAGTAGTTTGCCGAAACTTTCCTTGCTACTTTAAAGGCGAGCTGCCTTGCCGGTTATATATCATTACTGAAACTTTCCTCGCTACTTTAAAGGCGAGCTGCCTTGGCGGTTATATATCATTATATACCGCCTTGACGGCGAGTAGTTTATTTAAATTTTCATCACTACTTTAAAGCCCGTGCAACGCCGGGCCCCACAGCTAGTTTAGATATATTTCTTTCAGAAAATATTGTTAAAAAGTTTAACATGAAGAAAAAAAATGTTTTCTTAAACTTAGAAATTTTGTCGCTTGGGTGGTTTCTGAAATAAGCGATTTAAATATAAATGCCTCAACTAAAAAACAGAGCACTTCATAAAAATAAATGCAAAAATTATATTTTTGAAATAAAAGTGAAATTGTCACAAATTAAGGTTCGGATTAAAACCACTTACAAGCAACACTCCAGCAACTTATTGCTGATGACAGCCGTAAAAGTCGGCTGCCTTCTCTCTCAACAGTGGCTTGGGAATTAGGTCTAAGGGAAACAAAGAAGGAGAAAATAAGGGAAAAAGGGAAAGATATATATAAAAGGGATGAAGTGCCTCATCGAAAATAGCAGGGTATTTGAAGAAGCAGTGGAAATCAATTACCGGGCGTCTTAGCCAACTGAGCGGGGGTCCGCCGGAATTGAATTACCTCTTGCGCTTCTAATTCAATCTCGGCCCGGAGTCGATTTTACGGGCTCCTTGCTGGAAAAGATCCCCAGGAACTTTTAACGCTGATATTTCCAGACCGCTGGATCGGTCTATTTAAGCGACCGGCGTAGCTGCTTCTTAATAGGTGGGGGTTGTGGTTCGCCCAGAGTGGGTGTTGGTGTAATTTTTAGGGTGAGATATATTACTGGCGTGTAGGAAATATGTTAGATATCGGTTGGAAGTACTATTCATTTATTGAGTTATATAATAGTTTTAAATGGAGTAATTTATTTGGCAAATTATTACTATTATTATATTGCTACTATTATTATGATTATTATCATCGTAATAATGACACTATTGTCTTTATTAATTTTATTATCATCATCGTTTTGTTTTTATTACACTATCGTCATTATTATTATTATCATTATTATAATAATAATTATTATTATTATCACTGTTATTTCTACTAATATTGTTATTACTATTTTACGGGCTCCTTGCTGGAAAAGATCCCCGGAAATTTTAACGCTGATATTTCCAGACCGCTGGATCGGTCTATTTAAGCGACCGACGTAGCTGCATCTTAATAGGTGGAGGGGTTGTGGTTCGCCCAGAGTGGGTGCCGGTGTAATTTTTAGGATGATATATTGATATATGTTAGGATGAAATATGTTGGATATCGGTTGGAAGTACTATTCATTTATTGAGTTACGTAAGAGTTCTTAACAGAATAATTAATTTGGCAAAAGTATTACTATTATTATTACACTATTGTCATTATGATTACTATTATTATTATTATTACTATTAGTTCTACTGAGATTGTAGTTACTCTTTTACGAGCTCCTTGCTGGAAAAGATCCCCGGGAACTTTTAACGCTGATATTTCTAGATCGCTGGATCAGTCTATTTAAGCGACCGACGACGTAGCTGCTTCTTAATGGGTGGATGGTTGTGGTTTTTGACCAGAGTGGTGC